>OY856409.1:1642927210-1643292210 GCA_963693085.1 Alisma plantago-aquatica
TTTCCTCCCATGCTATCTCTGAACCTAAAACATACGTGAAACAACAAATCAACACACAAGGTGTTGTGTACATGGGCAGAAAGATACATATATTGATGGCTTTCATAATTTTTGAAAAAGATTTGCAGAAGGAAAGAAAATCATAGAAAACACTTCTTTATTAAGCGAAATACGCCAATTTAAGTCATTTTCCTAGATGAATTGCATTATCAAGGTGGACTAGTACCAAAACATAAATATGGGCCCATCCCCGTGTACCAAGTACTCTAGGGAAACTCCCTGTACACCGTGTGCTCTAGGGAGGTGTACTAGCCAACATTAATCCTTTCCCTCGTAAGGGGGATAATGAACACCTTAAATAACTACAAAGCATCTACTTATCATTTATGTTTACAAGTGATAAAACATCGAATACTATATAGTGCTACTACATCCAATATTTGCAAATAGAAGAGAGCATACATACATATCATGGTTGCAAGCAAGAAAACCATAGTCATATACTTAAATAAAACCCACGTACCTTAGTTCAGAGATTTCTAACTTATCCTTGATCATCTAGAAGTCTGGTCATCACCTGATTAAGATAAGACCACATACTATCATCAGATTCTCATCATCTTAACCCTAGTCGTATCCATTTTAGGGTTTTCTTAATTCATTAGGATATTCTCATCATTACTTGCATTCTTATCTTAGAATTATATTAATGATGTCATTTTCCAGATTATGGCTCATTATCTGATCATTAGGTTCCATATCCATTTTATGCACATATATACCTAGGTTACATCATTAACCTAGGTTAGGGTTTTATAACATGCATTAAGATTCATCTTCATATAACATGGATTTCGTGAATCATCATGATCTCATAATTAAAACTGAGGTTCCATATACTGTTATGAGCTTAATTTGTGAATTCCATCATTTATTGAGCATGTATGTATCTATTACATTTTATTTAGGATTATTAGCCCTAAATAGCCATATAAAGAAAATTATATTCTTTCGTGTATCAACATGACCATATCTGATATCATATACATTATAAACATGATTATAGACTTACTGACATTTTCTCATAATTTTATATCATTGTTTGTTATTTATTATTAATTAATAAAGCA
This sequence comes from Alisma plantago-aquatica, assembly GCA_963693085.1. Classification (NCBI taxonomy): domain Eukaryota; kingdom Viridiplantae; phylum Streptophyta; class Magnoliopsida; order Alismatales; family Alismataceae; genus Alisma; species Alisma plantago-aquatica. The sequence continues at coordinate 1,642,928,341 of OY856409.1, forward strand.
TTACACATATTATATGATATCACTAAGATTCGTGCTTCAAAAGTCATATATTACATTTTCATATTGTTCTACACAATTTTCTGAACGTTTTGGTACCTTGTTTGTATTTTTCAGATAAACGAGCTATTTATTATGTGTTATACAAGAACTAAGCATTTTATGGGATATTTACCTTAAGCGACCAATCCGGAGGTGACACGTGGCCCTGAGGAGGGCGCACCTCCTTGGCTTGCTGCGGCCAGTTCTTTGGTTGATCCGGTCTGGTTCACTAGTGGGTTCAGGGGTTTTGAACCCGGTTCATCTTGATCTTGGATTGGGTTTGGAGGCCCGGTTCCTTCCTTGCTTCCTCATGATCTTCCTAATCTCTAGATCCGCAGCGATGTGTCTGCGTGCGTGGATTCTCTCCCACCCAAGCCGCCGCTGCAAGAAAGACCTATGGTGGTTTGCGGCAACCCTATACTTCACCCTCACAACTCTGTTGGTGCTTCGTCCTCTCTAAGTCGCTTTCTAGTCTGCCAGAGTCACAGCGGGGCTCTGTTCGTGAGGGCCGTCTCCGTCAGGTTCTCTCCGTCAGGTTCTCCTCCGGTGAGGATCTCAGCCGCTCATCCAACGAGTGTCGCCGTGCTGAGGTCACGTTCCATTGATGGATAGGCAGCTCGACAAACCTCCTCCTCATCACAACCCACTTCTTCGAGGAGCTTTGAGCTCCATCCCTTTGCGTCGCCGACCTGGTGCCTCGACGCCAGAGTCTTCTCTCTGTGCTAGGTTAGCACGTCGTCGCATACAACCTTGTTGTGCGCTGCCAGCTCAGTGCCTCCACTCCGTCGGGTGCTAGTCCTTCTCTGTCTCACTTCTCTACTGCGGTAGGCGATGGAGGGATTGGGTGTGTGGGGCGGGTCGCTCTCTCTCTCCCTCTCTCTCTCTCTCTGCCGGCTTCCACTCATCCCGCCTCTGCCTGCCACTACGGTTGGAGAAGGCAGGGTCGTCTTCAGATCTAGGGGGTGTTGTGAAGTAACAGCCAGTCCGAGTTATCTGGCAATCATCACCTTGATTCGATTCTTGTGTGGGCGTGGTTGAGCTAGGTCAAGGCTGCCTCCGCAGAAATAGGAGGTGGATGACAGAGTCTCCGTTCTTAGATCATTAACAGTCACGATAGGACCACATTTCAGGCGTTGGGCCACACTCAAGAATAGGATAATAAGCCAAAGTGACACCAAATTTATCACAACTCAGGTACTTAATTATTAAAGAAAAAAAAGAGTTCGACAATGTAGATATCATCAAATGTATTCAATTTCATATAAGTTCATATCTTTATGGAAACCACCGATCATCCTAGAATTTGGGGTACCACCCTTACATTATATATATTTTCTCATCCATAAAAGATTGAGACAAACTCTATTATGTGATCATGTAAATGAAATCTTTGAATAGACTTAGGAATATGTGCAAAAGCCTCAATCAAAATCTATAATCATCGAATCTTGTTTAAACTAGTCCATGAATACCTTTGTGGTCCTAAAACACCTTAGAGTTCATCCATTGACCACATGATACATCATTGTCAATCAATAAATCATATTACTCAGGGTTATTATTCAAATACTATATCCAATATCAAACTCCTAAAATCAAGATCATCACATTCATGGTTTGCAACTTCTAGAAAATTCATGAAACTATGTATCTTTGACTCCTAGGTGATCTGCAAAACCCTCACCCTAATTTTCCTATATATAGAGGGGTAGTCAAGGCTTTCATGAGATACAACAATAATCCCTGATAATTGTTGTCCTCTCAAAATTGTAGTAATGTGAGAGCCTGAGCAAGTCTTACCCATAATAGGAAGAGATAGCAAGGGAGAAACAATAAGGGATAGTAAGTCAACACTATCATGTTGACATTCGAAGGGACAACTCCTTCCTACCAATTTCAAAAGAACGACAAGAGTTCTCAATGGTCTGCTTGGACTACTAGAGGCATGGAGGTCATTGCCACCACACTAGGAGGACGTCGTCAACCTCTGTCTGTGGTGCTACACCAAGAGGCCACCACCGACAACCATCCAAGTGCTGCTTGTAAGAGAAACACACCACTGCAAGGATAGTGACTGGACTTGCTCTAGGACCAGGTATATTCATCGCAAACCTTCCTTACCAATCCATAGTTATTGATGTGATCCACTGGTCAAGGAGAATATGCCAAGAAATGTTTCATTTCTGCTATCATTTTTGTAGCCATATTTCCCTACAATAGTGTTGTGTTCCATCGCCAAACCGACAAACAAATCATTACAATTGAGCGGAATTAAAACATTTGCAGTGGATTAACAAAAATCACTAAATATTAAAACCATTTACAAAGAGATCCATTTCCAGGAAACTGTTATAACAAGAACCAAAATATTATATATACATTATGGTCCACAAAGTACATACCATGTACCTTCTCTTCTCGAGGATTACATACAATAGTTTATCTGTTAAATCTACATATAAGCAACATACAACCTCGAGGCATTCAATGCCAAAAATCTCAGATCGATCATAAAAGCACTAACTACTGACTCCAAGGACCTGACAGTATAGAGACGACACATAGGAATCTTATCTACAAGACACGACAGTCAGCATCTCCACCGAGGATGTTACTACTATCCCTGATGTTGTTGTCCTCCCCTACTGTATGGTTTCTACCTCCTCATCGTCGTCCACCTAAAAAGGTTGAATCCCACAGGGGTGAGACAATTGAAATTGTCCCAGCGAGAGATATAACTCTCCGCTGGAAACATTATTATTGTAGATAAATAGTGATAAACTGAACAGAGGAATCTCTGTTGAACAGCAAGATTTAATCATTATTAAGCAGAATAGAGCAATATCATCTTTTAAAGCATTACATATATAAATGATAAAGCAGAAAATCATCTATTCATTTTAATGAGGAATATGAAGAACATGTATAACATCTATCCAATTAGGATACAATAAGCAACGTAACATCAACCAATGATTTCCGTATTTCATCCTTAAGAAAATATGCTACACGGCTGATTACATTTTACAATCATACTTATGCCCTGAGGAAGTAAGCCATACTGCTCAAATCCAACATTCGGTTGCGAAACCCAAAGTCAGTGCCATACAAGATCAAAGGAAGAGCCGGACTCCATGATCTCATCTGTCTCGGTCAGTGCGAGACCACAAGTAGGACCACAGTCTCTTGCTTAAGTGACCTCAGTCACAGGGTTAGCTCTCATAGGCTACCCATTCTCTAGCCTGCCTTGGTATAGGTCCCGGTGCTAGTAAATTTGAGCCATGGGCCAGTTCACCGTGCTCTCTGAGCCATGAACGGATTCATGCTCTATCACACAAAGCCATTGGCTTTTTCACCATGCTCTTATACATATATTGAGTCTAGAACCAAAGTTGCACTCTAATCCTCCTATTTTCAACTTGGAGAAACCCCACATATTCAACAATATGCACTCCAGATTAACCAGTAGGAGAATTCATTTCACCATCACCAGCTACTGACGATAATGGATCTATGGCCAGGGCTCTACATGATAATATTTCACTTGATTATTTAAGTACATTACCATATTCTTTTAGCATCAGTGAAGTTTTCAAACAAGAATTATTATGACAAATGCTACAAAGAAACATGTAATACTTTTATCAAGTACTCTTCAGAACTTTATAGAACATTGAGATCACAATCCCTTATCTCATTACTGGGAATTCACATCCCTCAACAATACCATCATCATGTTTATTGGATCTGGTTATTCAAACCCTTAGTTCATCACTGAACATGGTTACCACTATCAGGTAACTATTACCTCCAGGTCATCTGACCAAGGTATTCATGATACTTGTTACACAAGCATTTCACATAGTTCACCAGGCATATTCAACTTCTTATCACCTCTCACTAGGAAACAAATAAAATAATGGCTCACAAGGCCCATTAACATCATAGCTCATACCTGGTTATGCTCATCATCTGATGATACTTGCATGGTTAGTACACTTCATAACAACCATATCAATTACATATCAACATTATGTAATACAAGGATAACATCACTATTCCCTCATTCGGGTTAGGATTTCCCATCTTTATCAATTAGGGTTTCACATAACATCACCCTATATTAGGGTTTCACATCACATCACCCTATATTAGGGTTTCACATAACATCACCCTATATTAGGGTTTCACATAACATCACCCTATATTAGGGTTTCACATCACATTACCCTATATTAGGGTTTCACATAACATCACCCTATATTAGGGTTTCACATCACATCACCCTATATTAGGGTTTCACATCACATCACCCTATATTAGGGTTAAGGTTTCCCATTTCATTTCAATTAAGGTTTCTCAACCCATTACCCAAAATTAGGGTTAGGGTTTCTTATTCTTCTCGATTAGGGTTTCATGATCACATTATCATGGGTCAAACCCTAATTCAAAACTCCATGCACCTTGGAGAATGCATTCATATTACAATTAATATCCAAAACCTAACTCATTGTTCCACATGTCTAGAATTACATAATACCTTCATAAGTATTCAAATAAACTTATGAATTGTAATTTTCTTTATTTATTAGGGTTTCCATTCTCCATTGATTAGTGTTTTATGATTACCTCAATAATCCAAACCCTAAGTCAGTCCTTCCACATATTTTGGAGCACATAGCATTAGTCAAGTATTAATTCATACTTATCATTGTTCCATGTACTTAGGAACGCACATCACCATCACACCTTATTTATTTAACTTAACCTTTCACTAAGTACATGCACCTATGCTTATCATAGTATATTGCATTTATCACTTTCATAGGCATCAAGTGATATTCATTCTAATTATACTAATTACCTAAGTGCTTTAAAGGTACTTCCATTGAAATTAGCCTTGAGATATTCTTCAACCACTGATGGGGTTAATAGTACTTACATGGTTTGAATAAATTAAACCTTCAAACAGTTTGGACCAATTGAACCCTCAAATGGTCTTGGTCCAATTGAACCTTCAAACGGTCTTGAGGTCACTTGACCTTCAAATGGTCTTGAGGTCACTTGACCTTCAAACGGTCTTGGTCTTTATCTTCAAACGGATTGAGACCGTTTAGACCTTCAAACAGTCTTGGTCTATACCTTCAAATGGTTTGAGACTATTTAGACCTTCAAACAGTCTTGGTCTCCAAACCTCAAATGGTTTGAAGACCGTTAGACCTTAAACGGTATTGGTCTCTAATTGAGCTTTAAACGATCTTGAACCTTTTTCTCATCAAACGGTTCTGAAACTGTTTCAGCCCAAGACCTTCAAATGGTTTGATGATTGGTTAACCCTTAAATAGTTTGATACCATTTGATCCTCAAACGGTTTGAGACCGTTTAGTCCTCAAACGGTCTGAGACCGTTTTGGTCAAATCAACTTGAAACTATTTAACCCTAAATTAGGATTTTGACACCAATTCATCTAGGGTTTTGAAACCAATTGAGATCTAATTGATTGGTCATCCAAGGTTGAGACTATGTGGACTAAATTAGGTTGAAACCATTAGACCTTTACACATGCTTGAAACCATTTTATCCTCTAACAGTTTGAAACCGTTTGACCTCTAACAGTTTTGAAACCGTTTGGTCACTAAACGGTTTGAAACCGTTTGGTCTCTAATGGTTTGAAACCGTTTGACCAACCAAATTAAAACCATTTTATTTTAATATTTTTGAGGTGTGTGATAAGATGATGTCATCATCATCAAGCTTCATACCTCCAAATTCTACTGTCATATGTATGATGAATTCATTAATTATTCAAGGAGAAAATAATAGATCAACATATGATGAGAAATTGAAATCAATAATTATATTGATGGGTTCAATTTATATATCCCTCCTTCAAAGTAGCTTCAAAGCTTCAAGCTTCTCATCTCTAATGGTTAAATAAGGTCCTTCAACTATCCAAGGTTCGTTTCCAACTCTTTAAATGCAAAAGATAGCCAAGGTTGAGCATTGGATGAAAGAGAGAAGAAAATGAGTGTTGAAATCCGATTTCAACCATCAATTCAAGGTTGAAGATGATCATGGAGCTTACCTTCAGCTTGGGGAACGTTTTGCTCCTGCTCCTAAGCTCCTTGGTCGTCGGCCAAAGCAAGGAAAGAAAGTGGTTTGCAAAATAGCCTTTCAAGTAAGGAGAACATCGAGTACATATAATTGATTTTCTAGGAGAGAGAAAGTAGGAGAAAATTCATCCACTTTCTTGCCACATGCCCCCTCCACTTCTTTGATTCCGAAGCCATCATCCTTGATCTCAATTTGCTTCTCAATTATCCTTGAATTAAAAGCAACCATTTAAGCACCTTAATCATTATAATACTATTATCCATTTTTAGTGGACATTACTTTTTAATTAACAAATGTGAGTGGATTTCTTCACCTACTTAGGATATTTTGGTGCTACTCAAGGCATTTGGATGTCCTTTCACTATAGGATTTCAACCACAACCTTTTTAGTTGATGGGCACTTCAATTAATATATTTATTTGTGCTACAATATAAATTAGGGTTTCATTTATGCTTATTTCTTGATTATTTTATTATCAAGATTATCTCTCCTCAAATGTGGTTCAAAAAAGTGCCCCTTTCTTTTTTTTTCTCTAAATGATACCAAGAAACAGTAGGGACATAATAGAGGTGGTATTTTACATATCCAACCCTAGTTTTTGGGTAAATTGCAAATTACACCAAAACCAGCATTCAACACATAACATTACTCAAACAAGCTCTTTCTTGGAACTTAGGCTTGTGGAAGCCATACCTCAGCATCATTCTCATTCTTATGATGCTATAACACTTGAGGAACATTTATCATGTAACATTTGCAAGGTAACCCCCTTAAATTGGGTAAATTTCACTTTAGTCCAAAATAGGTAAAATATTGTTTCAACATTATTCAATTAGGACCAAAATTGAAACATAAGCTCTCCTTTAGTCTTAATTACTTTTCAAAAGATAAAGACAAGAATCTAAATGACTTACTTAAGAAAAAATTTTAGGATTAAGCCTTAACCCAGGTTAGGGATATTACAATTATCCACACCTAACAGGGATTTTGTCCCTGAAATCATCAAGAGAAAAGAGAAGGGTACTTCCTCCTCATCTCTTCCTCCAGCTCTCACATAGCCTCTTCAATGCCATGATGATGCCAGAGAACTTTCACAAGCATTATGTCTTTCTTTTTCAACTTTTTGATTCTCTTATCAAGAATCATCATTGGTCCCTCTACATAGGATATATCTTCATTTAATTCTACCTCCACAGGTTGCAAAACTAACTCCGTGTCAGGGTGACACTTTCTTAGCATGGATATATGGAATATTGGATGCAATCTGTGTAGTTCAGGTGGCATCTCCAACTTATAGGCTACCTTTCCAATCCGTGCAGTGATTGGATAATGCCCCATAAATCTAGGAGCTAACTTACCCTTTTTCCCAAATCTAAGAACACCTTTCCAAGGTGAGACTGTGAGATATACTTTGTCTCCAACTTGGAATTCTAAAGGTCTTCACCGCTTATCAGCGTATGATTTCTATCTATCATGTACAACCTTTAATTGTTGTTGTATTACTTTAATCTTTTCAGTTGTCTGTTGCACTAATTCAGGACCCAAAAATTGATATTCCCCTATTTCATATCAGCATAATGGAGATCTACAACGTCTACCATATAATGCTTCATATGGTGCCATATCAATACTGTTTTGATAACTATTATTGTAAGCGAATTCTATTAAGCTCAAGTGTAGATCCAAACTTCCTACAAACTGAAGGACACATGCCCTAAGTAAATCCTCCAAGGTTTGTATAGTTCTCTCAAATTGTCCATATGTCTGTGGGTGAAAGGTGGTATTGAATCTTAACTGCGTACCTAAAGCTTTATGTAGTCATTCCCAAAAATGAATCATAAACTGGGGACCTCTATCAGAAACAATTGAAGCTGGAACCCCGTGTAATAGCACTATCTCATCTATATAGATCTGTGCAAGTTTCTCAGCAGTATAGGTTGTTTTGATAGGAAGAAAATGTGCTAACTTAGTCAACCTATCAACTATCACCCAAATGGAATCATGACTTTTGGCTATTCTGGGTAAACCAACCACAACGTCCATGGTTACGTGATCCCATTTCCACTGTGGTATAGGTAAATGTTGCATTATTCCTGTGGGATTTTGATGTTCAGCATTAACATGCTGACACACTAGACACCGCATAACAAACTCAGCTACATCTTTCTTCAATCCGGCCACCAATACATATCTTTTAGGTTATGATACATTTTGGTGCTCCCTAGATGCATTGCATACATAGACGAATGAGATTCCTACAAGACTAACTTCCTTAAGTCATTGGCATCAGGTACTACCATCCTACCATGGTAACAAACTACCTCATCATCTGACTCATGAAACCCATCTCGTTCCTCACTACCATACTCTAATCTAATCTGCTGAATCACAGTATCAGCCTGTTGTGCCTCTTTGATTTGTTGTTTCAGAGTAGGTTTTATGTGCATCTCAGCTAACATTCCAGCTAACAAGGATACTTTAAGTTGTACATTGTTTTGCCTTAAAGAGACAAGCATATCTCGTTTAAAGCACACTAAAGAGTTCAACTATGCTTTGTCCATGTTTGGTGATGATGATTTTCTACTTAATGCATCAACCACTACATTAGCCTTTCCTAGATGATAATCAATTATACAGTCGTAGTCCTTGATTAACTCCATCCAGCGGCGTTGTCTCATATTCAACTCATGTTGTGAAAAGATGTATTTTAGGTTCTTATGGTCTGTGAAAATCTGGAATGTCTCTCCATAGAGATAATGTCTCCAGATCTTCAACGCATGACCACAACAGCTAATTCTAGATCATGTATCAGATAATTTTCCTCGTGTTTCTTAAGATGTCGAGAGGCAAAAGAAATCACTTGATTATCCTGCATCAACACACATCCTAGACCATTCTTAGAAGCATCACAGAAAACAATATACCCCTTCCCTTGCTCAGGTAACACTAACACAGGTGCACTTGTTAACCTTTCTTTCAACAACTGGAAAGAATGTTGACACTTGTCATTCCAGACAAAAGGAACCTCCTTCCTGGTCAACCTAGTTAGGGGTAATGCTACAGAACTGAAGTTCTTAATGAACCTCCTATAGTAGCCTGCCAATCCTAGAAAACTGTGTATCTCTGTTGGTGTCTTTGGCTGCTCCCACTCCAAGATAGATTCTACCTTTTTAGGATCAACACAGATACCTGAGGTAGATATTATGTGTCCTAGGAAAGACACTTCTGATAACCAGAATTCACACTTGCTAAACTTGGCGTATAGCTTGTGCTTTCTTAGAAAAGTTAGGGCTTGACGAAGGTGTTGTTCATGTTGTTGAGCATGTTTACTGTAAATCAGGATGTCATCTATAAAGACTACTATGAATTAATCAAGGAATGGACAAAAGATTCTGTTCATGAGTTCCATGAATGCAGCTGGTGCATTAGTTAGTCCAAACGACATAACTATGAACTCATAGTGACCATACCTTATCTTAAAGGCTGATTTAGGTATGTCACTCTCCTGATGCGTAATTGATGGTATCCTGACCTCAGATCTACTTTAGAGAATATAGTTGCACCACGCAACTGGTCAAACAAGTCATATATCCTTGGCAGAGGATATTTGTTCTGTATGTTTACTTTGTTTAGCTGTCTATAGTCGATGCATAATCGCATAGACCCATCCTTCTTCTTCACAAAGAGAACCAGAGCACCCCATGGTGAAGTACTCGGTCAAATAAAACGCTTTTCAAGCAATTCTTGTAATTGTTTCTTGAGTTCTGCCATCTCAGCAGGTGCCATTCTATAAGGTGCTTGAGCTATTGGTTGTGTACCCAAGATTAGATTAATCTCAAAATCAATCTCTCGGGGTGGAGGAACACCTAGAAGTTCCTCAGGAAACATATCCTCAAACTCCCTAACAATCAAAACTTCAAAAAGACTAGGACTCTCTACTCTGGTATTTACCACATGTGCCAAGAATGTGAAGCATCCTTGTCTCATCAACTTCTTAGCTACCATAGCCGACACTAGACAGGTTGAAAGAATCTTTATGTCCCCTTGAAAGATCCATGTAACACCATTGTCTGTGAACATAGCTTGCTTGAAACTGCAATCCAAGACAACCTTATACTTTTCTAGGGTATCCATTCCAAGGATTATGTCAAACCCATGCATCTCAAGTGGTATAAGATCCACCTGGATTCTATGTTTTGAAAAAGAAAGAACACAGGGAGAACATACCTCCCGCAACACTACAGATCCAACTAACAAAGTTTCTAATAACAAATTACCTGCCATATGACTGACAGTCATATTGCAGTCATGAATCACTTCTCGAGTGATAAAGGAATGCATAGCACCCAGATCAATCAAAACAGATACAAAGAAGGATGAAGACATATCAGAATGAAATAATTCCATCTGACCTATCACAACTCGTGGGTTGACCACTGCTTTTGGCTGATTCATAGCATAGAATCTTGTCGTTGCTGGTTTTTGACCACTCGCCCTGTTGTTGGATGAAGATGATCTAGCTTGGGATGCATGTCCACGTCCTTATGTGCCACTACTAAACTGTCACTTCTGAGAGCCTTTTTGACTCTGCCTTGATGGTTGGGTTACACTCACATCTCTAGCTAAACAATCTTTCATCAGATGTCCCAGCTTCCCACATTTATAATAGACTCTGTTGTCCCACTATGGTCTATATGGTCCTGTTACTAATTTTGATGATGAGTTGTGAGCTCCCTCTGGTGGTAAACTACGACCTCTACCCTTGCTGAATGTCCACTATGTCTGAGTATTGAACCTCAACAATGTTATTGTTGCAGAAAACCTTGGTTTCTTAAAACTTTTGGACCTCTGTCCTTGGAACTGTGTATACATTTTCTTACTGTTGTCTTGACATTTCTCAGTCACAAACCTTTCTATTTGCCTAACTGATTCCAAAAAGGTGGCAAACCTCTCTCTATTCTCTAGAGTAGATACTGGTGTGGTTAAATCAACGTTCAGACCCTTCTCAAAATGTCGAATCCTCTCCTCATATGTAGCAGCCATGTGCAGAGACAACTGTAGAAGCTTGTAATGCCCGATCCCACTGCCCTAGGCTCTAGTAGAGTTTCAGGAATGACGAATGACCCCACAGACCACCACTAGCCTTAACTGCATGCATTATCATCACTCATACGCAAGCCAGGATCAACTTCCTGACTGGTCACTCATCCTAGTACTACTCCAAGTTGAACACACTTAACTATGGAGTTCTTTAGTGATGGGCTCCCAGAAAAGGAGGTGCACCTTGGTGATATGGGTAGTCCAATCATTCATTTTAAGATCATGTTATCCACGTACTTGTGTGCCACTGCTAAACTGTCACTTCTGAGAGCCTTTTTGACTCTGCCTTGATGGTTGGGTTACACTCACGTCTCTAGCTAAACAATCTTTCATCATATGTCCCATCTTCCCACATTTATAACATACTTTGTTATCCCACTATGGTCTAGATGGTTCTGTTACTGACTTTGATGCTGAGTTGTGAGCTCCCTCTGGTGGTAAACTATGACCTCTACCCTTGCCGGATGTCCACAATGTCTAGTAGAGTTTTAGGAATGACGACTGGCCCCACAGTCCACCACTAGCCTTAACTGCACACATTATCATCACTCACGCGCATGCCAGGATCAACTTCCTGATTGGTCACCTATCCTAGTACTACTCCAAGATGAGCATGCTTAACTTTGAAGTTCTTTAGTGATGGGCTCCTGAAAAAGGAGGTGCACCTTGGTGATATGGGTAGTCTAATCATTCCTTTTAAGATCATGTTATCCAAGGCCTCAAATCCTGGGACGTTACAAAGCTCCATAAACTTAGCTTCATACTCACTAATGTTCATTGGTCCTTGCCTTATCCGCTCAAACTGAGAGATTTTCTCATCTAGGTAAGTCTTAGGAAAATATCTACTAAAAAACTCTCGTCGAAACTCTTCCCATCCCACTTCAAGACCTAGCCTTTTGCCTTCTTCTATAGCCCACCAATGGCCAACACTCCCCTTCAACATGTACACCACATGCCTAACCTTCTCAGCTTTGGGGATATTAAGAATTCTGAAGGCCTTTTCCAGTTCAGTCAGCCACAAGTCTGTGTCTGCTGGGTCAGCTGTACCAACATTATCAGTGGCTCCTACCCATCGAAGTCATTCAAAAGTCTTTCTAGCTCCATGTCCCTCATTGTGAGATGGTGCCCTAGGTGCAGGTGGTGGCATCCTATCCTCCATATGTGTCATAGTCGCCATGAACTGCCCAAACAGAGCATGGAAAGCTGGATTTTCTAGTGTAGCTTGGTCAAGCTGGGGATGTTCAGGTACTAGTTCTTTTCTAGCCTGATCCCTTGCACCTCATCCTGGTGTAGCAACACTACTTTCAGCAGCATGTTCTTCATGTGATCCAGCCATCTTCAAGCTTTACTTCTTCTCCTAAGAGCAGAAGTCACTATCAGATAAACTGAAAGACACTAGAACATACTCAACAACCTTAATCCTATGTCTCTGTAGACTTAGCAAACCTTAAGCTCTGATACCACTAACTTGTCATGTTCCATCGCCAAACTGACAAACAAATCATTACAATTGAGCAGAATTAAAACATTAACAGCAGATTAACAAAAATCACTAAAAATTAAAACCATTTACAATGAGATCCATTTCCAGGAAACTCTTATAACAAGAACCAAAATATTATATATACATTCTGGTCCACAAAGTACATACCATGTACCTTCTCTTCTCGAGGATTACATACAACAGTTTCTCTATTAAATCTACACATAAGCAACATACAACCTCGAGGCATTCAATGCCAAAAATCTCAGATCGATCATAAAAGCACTGACTACTGACTCCAAGGATCTGAGAGTATAGAGACGATACATAGGATTGTTATCTACAAGACACGCAAGTCAGTATCTCCACCTAGGATGTTACTATTGTCCCTGATGCTGTTGTCCTTCCCCTTTTGTATGGTTTCTACCTCCTCATCCTCATCCACCTAAAAAGGTTGAATCCCATGGGGGTGAGACAATTGAAATTGTCCCAGCGAGAGATATAACTCTCCACCAAAAATATTATTATTGTAGATAAATAGTGATAAATTAAACAGAGGAATCTCTATTGAACAGTAGGATTTAATCATTATTAAGCATAATAGAGCAATATCATCTTTTAAAGCATTACAACTATAAATGATAAAGCAGTAAATCATCTATTCATTTTAATGAGGAATATGAAGAACATGTATAACATCTATCCAATTAGGATACAATAAGCAATGTAACATCAACCAATGATTTCTGTATTTCATCCTTTACCAAATAAACTACACGGCTGATTACATTTTACAATCATACTTATGCCCTGAGGAAGTGAGTCATACCGCTCAAAACCAACCTTCGGTTGTGAAACCCAAAGTCGATGCCATACAAGATCAAAGGAAGAGCCGGACTCCATGATCTCATCCATCTCGGTCAGTGCGAGACCACAAGCAGGACTATAGTCTCTTGCTTAAGTGACCTCAGTCATAGGGTTAGCTCTCATAGGCTACCCATTCTTTAGCCCACCTTGGTACAGGTCCTGACGCTAGTAAATTTGAGCCACGGGCCAGTTCACCATGCTCTCTGAGCCATGAATGCATTCATGCTCTATCACACTGAGCCATGGGCTTGTTCACCATTCTCTTATACATATCTTGAGTCTACAACTGAAGTTTCACTCTAATCCTCCTATTTTCAGCTAGGAGAAACCCTACATATTCAACAATATACGCTCCAAATTAACCAGCAGGAGAATCTGTTTCACCATCACCAGCTACTGACGATGATGGATCTATGGCCAAGGCTCTACAATTTAATATTCCACTTGATTATTTAAGTACATTACCATATTCTTTTAGCATTAGTCAAGTTTTCAAACAAAAATTATTATGACAAATTCTACAAAGAAACATGTAATACTTTTATCAAGTACTCTTCAGAACTTTATAGAACATTGGGATCTCAATCCCTTTTCTCATTATTGGGAATTCACATCCCTCAACCCCAATGGTATGCTGAGTAGTTGCCTCAAATTGGAGAAAATTGGCAAAGCTGACGATGCTTTTGGATGGGTGGGAGGAGGGTTAGGGAAAAAATCCCTAAACCTAGCTCCATGGCACTGTCGTCTAGGTGAGGTGGAGAATGATAGGGGTAAGCCATGATCTGGGGATTGAGAGAGAGGGAAACACTATGGGAAGGAAGAAAGGAAATATAATCAAGGTTCAATTGGGTATGAAATAGGGAAGGAAAATGTGGTATTAGGTGAGGTCAGCGCCATTGCCTTCAGAAAGGTGTACAAAGGTAGGGGGAGGTGTCGTGGCCATTGGATGAGGGCTATATCTAGGGCAAAAGGATCTGAGGGTTGAGGTTGGCCAACATAAAAACCTTGTGTTGTGATTGGCCAAAAAGGTGAGAGCTAGATAGCAAAGGGAAAGGGGTTTGGGGAGTAATGGGCTGCACGAACGTGCCCAATATAGGGTCCATCAAGGGTACAAATTCGAATTAAACCAATTAAATCAACTGGATAAGAGTCAAACTTCAAAATGTCATAACTTGGGCTCTGAGTGTCTGATTAAGGTGATTCTTGCATAGTTAGAAAGTTAATAAAAATACCTACAACACTAAACACATTAGGAATCAAGATTATCACTTTATGAGGTTAAATTTAAAAAGTAAAATAATCATGCATGAAATTCATTAGAACATAGGTCAAAATTGATTTTTAATGTTACACAAAGGAATAGGAGAGTAATGTGATTGCCATTAAGGCTAAAATCACTCACAATATATGAGTGAACTCAAATTCAATGATTTGAGTTGATAAATAAAGAGATATAGGGCACAAGGTAGAGAGATAAAGATCTAGGTTATCACACATTCATCTCAGATAGTCTGCTCTAGTTCAAGGAACAAGGATTGAACATTGAAGGATGACAACTCCGTATCTCAAGTTCAATCAAGATATTAGAGAGAAAGGAACTATATGATCACTATAACACTAATCATATATTGTAAGTTAAAGTTGTTCTCCAAATTTGCAATCACATGGGTAGCAATGATGTGTTCCTAGATACCACTCATTGCTTGTGATGTCATAAATTAGTTATGGACACTTACTATAGACGTTACTCGGGACCTATAGGGTCACACACATAGGATACACCTGCAATAGGAATTTAAAAATAAATAAGGTTTGACTTGATTACTAAAGTGTTTAGGCAATCAACTTAAACAACATTGGCTAAAATTTGGATGGATGGAATCTGAATTGACCAGTGTAGAAGTGAACTGAACCGGTTTAGAATGTGAGTTGACCAGTTCAAATTTTGAATCTTCCTATTCAATGATCAATAATATTGGATCAAGGATTGATGTCGAAGCCATGTTGTCTATTACTCATCACACTAAAACGAATATGTTTGCAAATAAGAAATAAAGTGAACCGACCAATTCAAGTGTTGAACTGACTATTTCACATGTAAATCGAATTGTTCATGGTTTGTAGCTTCTACAAAATTCATGAAACTATGTCTCTTTGACTCCTAGGTGATCTGCAAAACCCTCACCCTGACTTTCCTATATATATAGGGGTAGTCAAGGCTTTCATGAGATACAACAATAATCCCTGATAATTGTTGTCCTCTCAAAATTGTGGTAATGTGAGAGCCTAAGCAAGTCTTACCCGTAAAAGGAAGAGATAGCAAGGGAGAAACAATAAGGGATAGTAAGTCAACACTAGCATGTTGACATTCCAAGGGACACCAGATCCTATCAATTTCAAAAGAACGACAAGAGTTCTCGGTGGTCTGCTTGGACTAGTAGAGGCATGGAGCTCATTGCCACCATACTAGGAGGACGTCGTCAACCTCTGTCTGTGGTGATACACCAAGAGGCCGCCACCAACAACCATCCATGTGTTGCTTGCAAGAGAAAAACACCACTACAAGGATAATGACTGGACTTGCTCTAGGACCAGGTATATTCATCGCAAACCTTCCTTCCCAATCCATAGTTATTGATATGATCCACTGGTCAAGGAGAATATGCCAAGAAAATTTTCATTTCTGCTATCATTTTGTATCCATATTTCCCTACAATAGTGTTGCGTTCCTTTGCCAAACTGACAAACAAATCATTACAATTGAGCGGAATTAAAACATTAGCAGCGGATTAACAAAAATCACTAAAAATTAAAACCATTTACAAAGAGATCCATTTCCAGGAAACTCTTATAACAAGAACCAAAATATTATATATACATTCTGGTCCACAAAGTAAATACCATGTACCTTCTCTTATTGAGGATTACATACAATAGTTGCTCTGTTAAATCTACATATAAGCAATATACAACCTCGAGGCATTCAATGCCAAAAATCTCAGATCGATCATAAAAGCACTAACTACTGACTTCAAGGACTTGACAGTATAGAGACGACACAAAGGACTCTTATCTACAAGACACGACAGTCAGCATCTCCACCTAGGATGTTACTACTATCCCTAATGTTGTTGTCCTCCCCTGCTATATGGTTTCTACCTCCTCATCCTCGTCCACCTAAAAAGGTTGAATCTCACAGGGGTGAGAAAATTGAAATTGTCCCAGTGAGAGATATAACTCTCCACCAGAAACATTATTATTGCAGATAAATAGTGATAAACTGAATAGATGAATCTCTATTGAACAACAGGATTTAATCATTATTAAGCAGAATAGAGCAATATCATCTTTTAAAGCATTACAGCTATAAATGATAAAGTAGTAAATCATCTATTCATTTTAATGAGGAATATGAAGAACATGTATAACATCTATCTAATTAGGATACAATAAGCAATGTAACATCAACCAATGATTTCCATATTTCATCCTTAAGCAAATATGCTACACAGCTAATTACATTTTACAATCATACTTATGCCCTGAGGAAGTGAGCCGTACCGCTCAAATCCAACATTTGGTTGCGAAACCCAAAGCCGGTGCCATACAAGATCAAAGGATGAGCCGCAATCCACAATCTCATCCATATCGGTCAGTGCGAGACCACAAGCAGGACCGCAATCTCTTGCTTAAGTGACCTCAGTCACAGTGTTAGCTCTCATAGGCTACCCATTCTCTAGCCCGCCTTGGTACAGGTCCCGGTGCAAGTAAATCTGAGCCACGAGCCAGTTCACTGTGCTCTCTGAGCCATGAACGCATTCATGCTCTATCACACTGAGCCATGGGCTTGTTCACCAAGCTCTTATACATATCTTGAGTCTACAACCGAAGTTGCACACTAATCCTCCTATTTTCAGCTAGGAGAAACCCCGTATATTCAAAAATATGCGCTCCAGATTAACCATCAGGAGAATCTGTTTCACCATCACCAGCTACTGACGATGATGGATCTATGTCCAGGGCTCTACATGATAATATTCCACTTGATTATTTAAGTACATTACCATATTCTTTTAGCATCAGTCAAGTTTTCAAACAAGAATTATTATGACAAATTCTACAAAGAAACACGTAATACTTTTATCAAGTACTCTTCAGAACTTTATAGAACATTGAGATCTCAATCCCTTATCTCATTATT
Organism: Alisma plantago-aquatica; assembly: GCA_963693085.1. Lineage (NCBI taxonomy): Eukaryota > Viridiplantae > Streptophyta > Magnoliopsida > Alismatales > Alismataceae > Alisma > Alisma plantago-aquatica. The sequence goes on from OY856409.1 coordinate 1,642,946,146, forward strand.
GGGAATTCACATCCCTCAACAATACCATCATAATGTTTACTGGATCTAGTTATTCAAACCCTTAGTTCATCACTGAACATGGTTACCACTATCAGGTAACTATTACTTCCAAGTCATCTGACCAAGGTATTCATGATACTTGTTACACAAGCATCTCACATAGTTCACCAGGCATATTCAACTTCTTGTCACCTCTCACTAGGCAACAAATAAAACAATGGCTCACAAGTCCCATTAACATCATAGCTCATACATGGTTATGCTCATCATCTCATGATACTTGCATGGTTAGTACACTTGATAACAACCATATCAATTACGTATCAACATTATGTAATACAAGGATAACATCACTATTCCCTCATTAGGGTTATGATTTCCCATCTTTATCAATTAGGGTTTCACATAACATTACCCTATATTAGGGTTTTACATCACATCATCCTATATTAGAGTTTAACATAACATCAACCTATATTAGGGTTTCACATAACATCACCCTATATTAGGGTTTCACATAACATCACCCTATATTAGGGTTTCACATAACATCACCCTATATTAGGGTTTCACATCACATCACCCTATATTAGGGTTTCACATCACATCACCCTATATTAGGGTTAGGGTTTCCCATTTCATTTCAATTAAGGTTTCTCAACCCATTACCCAAAATTAGGGTTAGGGTTTCTCATTCTTCTCGATTAGGGTTTCATGGGCACATTATCATAGGTCAAACCCTAATTCAAAACTCCATGCACCTTGGAGAATGTATTTTTTTTAAAAGACCAAACACTTGAGTTCTAGTAATGCATTAAAAAGATCCACATTCAGTACATAGATGTCCTCTAAATACAAAAGAAAATTCTTTAATATGACAAGATAGCCATTAAACCTAGACCAACAAAAAGGTTTCATAGCTCATTAAAAATTCTAGATAAACATCTTAACTTTCAATCTACTCTCTCAACCTGCGGATGGTACTGCGGATAGTGACAACAACAACAGTATTCAAGGTGTAGACACCTCCAGCCTTGATCTTTCCACAGTCCTTGCAACCCCAAATTCATATGGCTTTTCTGTTTACTGCGAACTTGCCGCAAAACTCACAGAAATACTTGGCGTGCTGCGACACCTCCATCTTCTTGATCTGTTTTCTCCAACTGGCACCATACATGGTTCCATATTTGCCAACAATTTCAGCCTTCTTCGTGCACTTATTCATGGTTGCACTAGAGGAACTGAAGCTTCGACGTGTTTCTTGGCGGCGGAGGCTCGGCGACAGAAGGAAGACACCTTGGAGAATGCATTGATATTTCAATTAATATCCAAAACCTACCTCATTGTTCCATATGTCTAGAATTACATAATACCTTCAAAAGTATTCAAATAAACTTATGAATTGTAATTTGCTTTATTGATTAGGGTTTCCATTCTCCATTGATTAGGGTTTTATGATTACCTCATTAATCCAAACCCTAAGTCAGTGCTTACACATATCTTGCAGCACATAGCATTAGTCAAGTATTAATTCATACTTATCATTGTTCCATGTACTTCGGAACGCACATCACCATCATACCTTATTTATTTGACTTAACCTTTTACTAAGTACATGCACCTATGCTTATCATAGTATATTGCATTTATCACTTTCATAGGCATCAAGTGATCGTCATTCTAATTATACTAATTACCTCAGTACTTTAAAGGTACTTCCATTGAAATTAACCTTGAGATATTCTTCAACCACTTATGGGGTTAATAGTACTTACATGGTTTGAATCAATTAGATCTTCAAACGGTTTGTACCAATTGAACCCTCAAACGGTCTTGGTCCAATTGAACCTTCAACGGTCTTGAGGTCGCTTGACCTTCAAACGGTCTTGAGGTCGATTGACCTTCAAATGATCTTGAGGTCACTTGACCTTCAAACGGTCTTGATCTTTATCTTCAAATGGTTTGTGACCGTTTTGACCTTCAAACGGTCTTGGTCTATACCTTCAAACAGTTTGAGACTGTTTAAACCTTCAAACGGTCTTGGTCTCTAAACCTCAAATGGTTTGAAGACCGTTAGACCTTAAACGTTCTTGGTCTCTAATTGAGCTTTAAACAATCTTGAACCTTTTTCTCATCAAATGGTTCTGAAACCGTTTCAACCCAAGACCTACAAACAGTTTGATGATTGGTTAACCCTTAAATGGTTTGAGACCATTTGATCCTCAAATAGTTTGAGACCGTTTAGTCCTCAAATGGTCTGAGACCATTTTGGTCAAATCAACTTGAAACCATTTAACCCTAAATTAGGGTTTTGACACCAATTGATCTAGGGTTTAAAAACCAATTGAGTTCTAATTGATTAGTCATCCAAGGTTGAGACTATGTGGACTAAATTAGGTTGAAACCATTATACCTTTACACATTCTTGAAACCATTTTAGCCTCTAACGGTTTGAAACTGTTTGACCTCTAACGGTTTCGAAACTGTTTGGTCACTAAACGGTTTGAAACCGTTTGGTCTCTAATGGTTTGAAACTGTTTGACCAACCAAATTAAAACTATTTTCTTTTAATATTTTTGAGGTGTGTGCTAAGATGATGTCATCATCATCAAGCTTCAGACCTCCGAATTCTACTATCACATGTATGATGAATTCATCAATTATTCAAGGTGAAAATAATAGATCAACATATGATGAGAAATTGAAATCAATAATAACATTGATGGTTTCAAGTTATATAACCCACCTTCAAAGTAGCTTCAAGGCAACCATTTAAGCACCTTAATCATTATAATACTATTATCCATTTTTAGTGGACATTACTTTTTAATTAACAAATGTGAGTGGATTTCTTCACCTACTTAGCATTTCGTTGCTACTCAAGGCATTTGGACGTACTTGCACTATAGGATTTCAACCGCAGCCTTTTTAGTTGATGGGAACTTCAATTAATATATTTATTTTTGCTACAAAATAAATTAGGTTTTCATTTATGCTTATTTCTTGATTATTTTATTATCAAGGTTATCTCTCCTCAAATGTGGTTCAAACAAGATACCCCTTTCTTTTTATTTTCTATAAATGATGCCAAGAAATAGTAGGGACATAATAGAGGTGGTATTTTACATATCCAACTCTAGGTTTTGGGTAAATGGCAAATTACACCAAAACCAGCATTCAACACACAACATTACTCAAACAAGCTCTTTCTTGGAACTTAGGCTTGTGGAAGCCATACCTCATCATCATTCTCATTATTATGATGCTATAAGACTTGAGGAACATTTATCATGTAACATTTGCAAGGTAACCCCCTTAAATTGGGTAAATTGCACTTTAGTCCAAAACAGGTAAAATATTGTTTCAACATTATTCAATTAGGACCAAAATTGAAACATAAGCTCTCCTTTAGTCTTAATTACTTTTCAAAAGATAAATATAAGAATCTAAATGACTTACTTAAGCAAAACTTCTAGGATTAAGCCTTAACCCTTGTCAGGGATATTACAAATAGTATCATATACACATCAATTTACTATGTTGTGGGAATTAATCGATACGATCCGATTTTTTTATCATTTATTTTATTGCATACAATGTGAATATTAAAAATGATTAATGTCCATATCTAGTTAAATACCACATACGATCCCCATATATACATATATATGTTCAATTTATACTTGTCATGTTGAAATTGTTTTGATGGTGGATGTAACCATGGTCATGGACATTACCCCCTAGATATGTATGCATGGTTGAATGGTTTTAATCCTATTTTTTGAAATACAGTTTGCATATTGAGCCTCTCCCTCTTTTCCTTATGCAAGTTAATGTTTTCCTTCCTATACTCCCCTTGAATGTAACTCGAGGTTTCACTTTTATAATTTAATAAGTTAAATAGGAATATGATAATTTTATTTCCTATTTTGGCAAAGAGAAGACATTCTGATCCTAACGAGTTGACCAATTCAAACTGATGAACATAGGATCAAGGAGGCCAGACGATAGTAGGAGTCAATCAATCGACTAATGACCCAACCTATCTATTGGAGGAGTCCAGACGCCACTTGAACTAGAGGCCAGTCAATACATCCAAGAGACCAATCAACCGACTACGAGGCCAACCAGTAAACTCAAGGGTTGAGTCGACTGAGTAGACTAGTTTCAACATAGTTTTCTATAAGTACAAGCTATTACATATGATGTGAACCTTAGGTGGTAGTAATTATTTGTGGCAAATTGCATTAGTAAGGCCAAAACCGTCACTCGTATTTTATGATTGCATGTTTCATTTGTGGATATAATATGTCTATGATGCATATTATTAGTACGTGATGATTGTATATGTGTAAGTATTTATATAAATATATATCCCTCAATCGAATATCAAGTCTTAGATGATTTTCATAAGCAACACACATACTAAACATGGGTACGCCAACTATGGTGCACCATCTATCTCATGGAAGTACTATGGTAGTTATGTGGGTCTGTCAAGTAGGGTGCATTACTATCATTTTGGCTTTTGGGTCAGGCTTAACAAGGTGATCTTAATGAGATTATGTGCCTAAAAGCATGCAAATGGAATATGGAAAATAGTTCTACATACCATCTATCCAAGAATTGCATGCGATGTAATTGTAAAATGTTGCCTACCTTAATAATTGGTTATGGATGTTGGTCTTGGTTGGGTAATAGCTTAATTGTTTGTGTCTTGGCTCACTAGAAGGTTATACACTACAAGTTTTTGAATTGATATGTCAGGGACATAAAAACTAAAAAAAAAAGTGTGATATATAATTAATTAAAGGCCTAATTAATATTGTGAATATCAAATAAAATCAAAAGGGTTTTAAAAAATTTCAAATTTCTTTTATAAAAACAAATGGCAATCAACAACAAATTTCCCTTGCGAATGTTGAGAAGGACAAGTTGAACGGGAATGATTTTCATGACTATTTTAGGACATTGAGAATGATTCTCACACAAGAGAGCAATCTCTATCAAAGCCAGATGAACTTACTTCCACTGTGCCTAAGAATAACAAGAATGCTTACAAGAAGCACTATGAAGATGTCATAGATGTCACATGCCCGATGCTATGCTCAATGAACTATGAGTTGTAGAGACAACATGATAACATGGATGTTATTGATATGGTAACACATCTTAAGAACATGTATCAAGATCAGGAAAAACGAGAGATATGATGTCTCCAAGGAGTTTTTCAAGTGCAATATGGAAGAAGAAGATCCAGTAGATCCTCATGTACTCCAATTGATTGGGTATGTGGAGAACCTTGCAAGACTGGGATTTCCCATAGGTCAAGAGTTGTCCACGTATGTGATTTTCACTACTAGAATCATACAACCAATTTGTCATGAACGACAACATGAATAGTTTTGACAAGTCATTGTCAGAATTAATTGGCATGTTGACAACTGTTCAAGTGCAAATGAAGATGGACAAAACCAAATCCATGATGATGATCAACAAAGGAAAGGGGAAGTCCAAGGGTAAATGCAAAAATAAGAAGAGTTCTAAAGCTAGCTAGAAACCCAAGTCTTCAGCACTCAAAGCAAAGGGTGGGGTGACCAAAGGAGATAGTTGTCACCATTGTCACCAACATGGACATTGGAAAAAGAATTGCCCTCTTTACCTTGAGGAATTGAGGAAGACAAAGGCGGGGATATAGATCTCCACCTCAGGTATTTACACTATTGATATAAATATGTCTACTTCTTACTCTTGGGTACTAGATATCAGATGGGAATCTTACATATGTTCAAATATGCATAATTGTAAATAAGTAAGCCTTTAAGAAAGGGCAATGTCAAACTGCGTGTTGTGAATGGAGAAGGAGTTGTTGTCATTGCAGTTGGAAATATATCATTTATCTCTATACATGGGACTTGAAATAGAGTTAGAGAACTAATATTTTGTACATGCCATTAATAGAAACATTATTTATATATCTTGTATGGGCAAGAATGGATTTGAATTTCATATAAAGAATGGTCAATGTTCTAATTCAAAGGATAGATATTTTACAATAGTGCCCTGATGTCCTGTGGTCTTCACTTATTAGATCTAGAGACAATTCTTTATAAAGTAAATACTAAAAGGGTAAAACTAAATAACTCAACCAAAACATACCTTTGGCATTTTCATCTAGGGAACATCAATGAGAAACACATTTCTAGACTCCATAAATATGGATATCTAGACTCTTTGGATTTTGAATCAAAAGAGACAAGTGGATCTTGTTTGTTGGGAAAGATGACAAAGGCTCCTTTCACTGGCAACTGTGAGAATTCGAGTGATTTATTGGGACTTATACATACTTATGTATGTGGACCTCTTAGAACTAATTTTAGAGGTTCTTACCAGTATTTCATTACCCTTAGTAATGACTTTAATAGGTATGGCTATATATACGTGATGAAACATAAGTCAGAAACCCTTCAAAAGTTCAACAATTTCATGAATGAAGTACACAACCAACATGGTAAACGTATTAAAGCACTTTGTTCCAATTGAGGTGGAGTACTTAAGCTAGGAGTTTGAGGACCTTCTGAGAGACTGTGGTATTGTATCACAATGGACTCCACTTGGAACACCACAACATAATGGTGTATCAGAATGAAGGAACCATACATTACTAGATATGGTGCAGTCAATGATGATTTTTTTTATCTTCTGACTTCCTTCTGCAGACATTCTCTACAAACCACAATGTTTACACTCAACAACATACCATCTAAATTTGTTCAAAAGACAACATGGTATGGGAAGTGTCCCAATGTGTATTTTATGATGATTTGGGCATGTGAAGCTTATGTGATAAAGCAGTTTCTTGAAAATCTTGGACCCAAATTAGATAAATGTCATTTTGTTAAACATCCTAGGGAAACCAATGGATACTACTTTTATACTCCATCTTACAACAAAGTGTTTGTTTCCAAGGATGTTGTATTAGTAGAAAGGAATTTTTATTCAAAGGAATCAATGGGAGAGAAGTAGAACTTGAAGAGGTTCAAGACCAACAAGAAAACATTGAACCTATAGAGGTATAAGAGGAACATGGGGAATCAAAAACTATAATGGAATCTCAAATTTCTCATGTAATATAGGAACCTCATAGATCTAGTAGGACATGCTTTGATCATGAAAGATTTGGTTATCCTGTGACTCAAGAAGGTGGTGAGTTGGTCATAGATGATGAGCCAACAACCTACCTAAAAGTTGTAAAGGACTAGAGTCTGAAAAGTGGCTTGAGGCCATGAGATCTGAAATGAAATCCATGTACACCAATAAGGTATTGACCTTAGTGGATCCACTTGATGGGGCAAAACCCATCAGGTGCAAGTGGGTCTTCAAGAAGAAGACTGATATGGATGTCAATGTACAAACATACAAAGGTCAATTGGTTGCAAAGGGTTTAATAGAAGTTCAAGCTGTTAGCTATGAAAAAACCTTTTCTCCAATTGTCATGGTTAGGTCCATCAAGATTATGCTTGCCATTGTAGCTTATTATGACTATGAGATTTGGTAGATGGATGTTAAAACCACATTCCTTAAAGCAAATGTTCTTGAGGATGTGTGCATGACACAACCCAAGGGTTTTATAAAACCAAAGAATGCAAATAAAGTTTGTAAGCTACAAAGGACAATTTATGTATTGAAGCTAGCATCTCAGAGTTAAAATCTTTGATATGATAAAATAGTCAAAATTTTTGGCTTTAGTCAAAACGAAGATGAACCATGTGTTTACAGGAAGGTTACTGGGAGCATGAATATATTCCTCATATTGTATGTAAATGGTATACCATTAATGGGGAATGACATCCCTACCTTACAAATGGTAGAAACATAGATTAGGAAATACATTCTCTATGAAGGACTTATGTTACAACCCCAATTTTTGGGTTAAGTTGCTGAGAAATGTTATTTCTCATATTAAAGATATTTGGACAAATAATGGTACAACTTGTTTTAAATAAATGGATTTCGTTTACAATAGCTTTTATGGTTGTTTTGTGGGATTTATTGGCTATTGGGCCCAATAACAAGGAAATGAAAAAGGAAATTCAATTATTAAATATGTAAATGAGAAAAATAGATAAAAGAATGAGGTAGAAACCTCTAGAAGGAAAAGGGATGTAATCCAAAGATGGATTTCGTGCCTCTTGGGTTCCTTGGGTTCCAAGGAGTCCAAAGTCACAAAGAAAAGGCAATAACAAAAGAAAAGAACAATTAAGTATTTTCTTTACTAAGAAAGAAATTGAAAACAATGGCAAAATGTGGAAAACAAGTGGAAAGAGGTGTAATTAAGTTATCCTTGATGGATTGTGTATCCAAAGCATTCCTAATGTTAAAAGGAATGCCAATGAGGAAAATAAAAGAGAAATAAAGAGAAATCATCAAAAGGAGATATTTTAATAAGAAATAAACAAGATAATGAGAAATAATGGACATAGATGCATCTAGAAGGATACTAAGTATCCTTAAAAAGGAATTTCAAAATATTATAGTTTCTTGGGGTCCAAGGAGCCCCAATGGAGAAAAAGAAATAGAAAATTCCAATAATAGAAAATAAGAAGATAATATGAATACATAATTAATGAATTATATGGTATTTTTAAAAAGGAAGTAATTTTTACTAAAGGGAAATATTATTTCGTGGCCATTGGATTGAAAGTCAAGCACAAGGAATATAAAAGTGGTAAGATTCGGATTTCCTAATAACCAAGAATCATGATTAGAAAAGGATATCTTTTTTTTAAATAAAAGAGGAGTTATACCTTAAACAAGGAAAGTATGGTTGCCATGGTTGATGTAGGACTTGTTTTCCTCACAGATAGGCAAACGAGGGCATTGCTACCCACCTCTATATAAGGGTAGACCCCTTGACCTGAGTTGAAGGAGATCCCTTGATTCTCTCTCTCTTTCTCTTCTTTGTTTCCGTACAAACCCTAACAATAGGGAATAGAACGACCCATAGGGCGACGGAAGGTGTTCGCGGGAAGTCTTGGCACCCTCCCTTACAAGCCGAGCAGCTACAAGGTTTCTAGCTCGAGGGGATCCTCACCGGGTCACCTGCAACTCATCTGTAGGAGGTTGTCATTAGCGGACATGAAGCCTCAGATTCCAGCCGACTCAGTCCTGGCTGGAGGCTGCTCTGGGTTCAGCGGAGGTCGTGGAACCTCTTCGGATGACTACACGGCCTTGGGCGGGAGGCAAAACCCTATGGGATAGACCTAGCTGGCGGTGTCTCTAGGGTTCATGAGGAAGAAGAAGGCCAGAGAGGCTTTGGACTGATATGCCCCTCCACGGGCTGTAGAAGCAATTACTAACGCAGGGTCAAAATTGTCATTTCATTATAACTGAAGCTGGGCACGCATGAGGTACGTGCATGGGAGTTTGTTGCCTACGTGGCACCTCCCTATTGGTCACTTTATGTTTTATTTGCTAAAATCGTAACTAATTCTAGGAAACTCAGATTAAAATAAGTCATATATGAAAATTGATCCTCAAAACGAGAGGAACACAAAGCAATTATGTTTGAAGCCTAATTTTTCATGCTATTCAAAAAGTATAGGGTTTTACATCTTTTAATGCATTAAATGATGGAAAAACCCTAGAAAGAGATAAAATCAATTGTGATGAATCTTGATGTTGCTTTTGATCAACATTAACCTGTTAAGAGTAAAGGAAAGAGTGAAATCATAAAAGGATGATTCATATGTTGCTTTTAGGGTTTTATGGTCATGAACATGGTTTAATGAACTAAAAACCCTGATTTGGGTAAATATGAGTTTTTAGTGGTCATAATCCAAAATTGAAAGAATACAACTATAATATAATGATTCTTGAACATAGCTTGGATTAGAGAATCCTTAATGAAGATAATTAATATGATTAGGATTTTGTAAGAAACCTTAGAAACCCAATTGAGTATAAAGGATGAATCTTTGAGGTTGAATAGGTTAATTTGAGAAGTATTGACTTGTTGAATATTAAAGTTGAGTTTCAATCTATTACACATGAAAAATTTAGGGTAAAAGAAGAGATGATCGTATTTTAATTCAAAAATATGGAAATATGTTGTTAAATTATTATCCTAATCCTATTAGGAGAAATAGGACGAGAAACTAATGGTTATATGTAGTTTTGTATAATTAGGGTTATGGTACTATAAGTAGAGGCAAAACCCTAATTGCAAATGAAACCCTAAAAAGAAATAGAAATCCTAAGAAGTAAGTTGGATTGGATAGATCTTGATAAAAGGAAAATTGTATGTTTATTTTAGGATCTTTCTGTATACTTGTTTGCTTGATTAGATTTCCCTACAATGGTTAAATCTATATCAAAAAATAGGATCTTGATGAAAGCTGAACAGGTATGTGGTTATGCTTATGAATAATCGCTTTAGTTTCACAGCGATTTCCGAATGTGTTTATCAGTTGCTGGAAAATAACTGTTGGATGCCTTTTATTTCATGCAACTATAAAGTCACTATGATTATCACCATGAATATATATATATATATATGAGTCTTTTTTTAATACTCGCGCGGGTACTGTAGCTTTCGCTACCCTATAGCAAAAATTTGCAGATCTAATAGCCGACCTGACAGAAACCACCGACTGGAAAACCCGAGATTACACTTCAACCTGGATCTCATCTGCTTCCTTTGAAGAAAAGCCTCTCCACGGTCGTCGTCGTCAAAGTCAACAGATGCAGTTGCCCCAGATAAAACTACTGTGATCTCTTGGCTCCACTGGATCCTCCTTGTCCGAATGGTGTTGGAGACTCTACAGCTCGGCCACTGCCTACAGGATGGGTATGGTGTGCCGCAGAACATCGCTGAGGGATGGTGATTGCTTGTCCATGCCAATGCCCTAGAACTAGCGACATCCATCCTTCCTTCTTCCTCATCCAACAAACACCAGCACCAACACCAAACAGTCTCTCTGTCCGGCTGTAGCAATGCCAGTGTCGGCACTGGATGCCCCTTACTCAGCAATTGTGGCTGCAATGTCCCCACCCCCAAACCCCATCTGGCCAATCAATTCCTAATCTATTGGTTCAACCGACCCATGGCCACCTGTGGCGCGGCCCCCTCCACCTGCAGTGGAAACGGTGGTGCCACCGAAGGTGACCTACGGCTATGCTCTCACAGCGGGTGCGGTCGGCCAGAGATGCGGCAGCACGAGTTCCGACGGTATTCTGTCTGCGGCCAGGTCAACTATTGCTCGCGCACCTTCCAGGCACTGGATTGGAAGCTTCGACACAAGGGCGAGTGCCATCCCATGGAACATTGGGCGAAGAATCAGCTGGGCATCCTCGACAGAGCGGTGAATGAGGCACTTGTAGCAAATGTAGGGATTTGCTAGAAGCTTATGACTGGTAGAAACTTTGGCACCTGTATGTTTAAAGGGGAGAATGAGAGCAGCGCTGCCTCTGTTTCTGTCCATGCCATATACCGAAGGGAAGAAACTTCTTCTATCCCATTTCCAGACTACAAGTCATAGATTAATTCATGGGGATGAACAAGAAGCAAGTAGCCAAGCGGATGTTTGCATCGGACACCTTGCCTTTTGAAGCTTGAATCAGTGTGCCATTGATGCTGGTTGGCGATTTACTAGAAGGTGTAGGTAGTAATTCAGTACTAGTTTCTTATAGATGTACATAACGAGTGACCCCGATCTCAGTCTGATTAAATTTGTTATACCAAAAAGACTGGAGAATGTAAACATTTCATGTCTTGTACTTTATTTTGTTTTATTGATGGTTTTGGAGAACATTGTTGTATGTTGTACTGGAACATTGTTGGCAAGCAAAACATTTATACAAGTCAATACAAATTCTTGTAAGTTATGACCTCTTATGGATTTGTTCTTGTTAAAATTGAAATGGCAAGTGGATGGATGGATTTTCGGGGTTGCGGATTTAACAGATAGTAAACGTCGGGGTTATAGGTGTTCATATAGAAATTGTTAAATGAGTTAAATTAGAATAGCTTTCCCGCCACTGCAAGCACTCATGATTTTGATACACGTAGCCGTGGGAAATTAGGAATGAAGAGAAAACTAATCAGAATCTTCCTCACATCCAAAACCTTCATCTTCAGGTACTTCAAGAACTCCTTGGTTGATTGAGTGGGCTTATCTGCAAACGCAAGACGATAATCATGCTCCTTATGTTTTAGTTTATCACATATTACTATGGACAAAGTATCACTTGGGAAAGGTGAATATATTCTAACAACTGGTCATTAGATGTACGATAATGGATCAATGTGCCTAACTGAAAAGTAATGCTTGAGTAATTGAAATTAATTCTTGAGTAACTGAGAGTAATGCTTGAGTAACTGAGAGTAATGTTTGATTAACTGAAAAAACCCTACGAGTAACTATCACAACCCTAGAGTAACTGAAAAAATACTACGAGTAACTAAAAAATGACTACGAGTAACTGAAAAAACATTGCGAGTAATTGTGACAATACTGCGAGTAACTATGACAATAATGCAAGTAACTAAAAAAACCATGTGAGTAACTGTAATAGCAGTTAGAGTAACTGTGAAAACACTGCAAGTAACTGTCACAGCCCTGCGAGTAACTGAACAAATAATGCAAGTAACTGAAAAAAGCATTTGAGTAACTGAAACAAGCCTGCGAGTAACTGAACACTGCAAGTAATGGTTGAGTAACTGAATAAACATTGCGAGTAACTGTCACAAACCTGCGAGTAACTGAACAAACACTGTGAGTAACTGTCACAACCCTATGAGTAACTGAACAAACACTACGAGTAACTGAAAAAACCATGCGGGTAACTGAAAAAAACCTGTGAGTAACTAAAAAACCCTGCGAGTAACTGAAAAAAGCTTGCGAGTAACTGTGAAACACTACGAGTAACTATGACAATAATGTGAGTAACTGAACGAGCACTACGAGTAACTCAAATAGCAGTTAGAGTAACTGTAATTAGAGATGAATTCATCATCGATAAAATAATTATAAGAACACCTAGAGTAACTGTAAGAGAACTACGAGTAACTGTGACAACATAAAAGTAAGAACACCTAGAGTAACTGTAAGAGCACAACGAGTAACTGTACGAACACTATGAGTAATTGTATGAACTGAGATGATGGATGCCCTCGATATCACCATTAAAGGCGTCATTGGCCCACGGTCATCTGTAACTCCTAAATTATCTGTCATTTGCCTACCTCCATCTCCGCGCCTATTCACCATGCTCGCGACCCTACTGTATATATACCCCCTTAAGCCTGCAATTTTCTTTTTCCACCCAACAAATAGGAATTCATCCTCAACTACACTCGGTGCATAGAACATGAGGATCAGTGGAAAGAGCACGAGAAGGACTCTGGCCAATCGATGGGAGTGGAGAAGGTGGTGGATCGACATACTGCTGCTTCACAAAAATTCTACCGCAGCTCAGTGCATCCCTTTGAGCTCCGTGTGCTCCTTCTGTTGCCGCTAGTAGTAGTGGTGAGTGTGGATGATGGTGAGTGGCTGTCGACTGCTGCTTCTTCCTGACGGTCAGGGAGGTATGTGCGGTTGCGTGGGCTCCTTTCAATCAATGCGGGAACTGGGGACTGAGAGGGGCTTAATACATGTAATTAAAACGGGGTTCGCAGGTTAAGGTCAAGTTTTTAAAAGACTGTTCATTTCACTGCATTTGAATTTTGAAAAATTAACTATTTGACACTAAAACTAACAAAATGACATAAAAAGTAACTATCTGACAACGAAAGCAACACTAAGATAAAAAAATAACTATATGATATGAAAAGTAACTATTTTACATTAAAAGTAACAACATAAATGAAAAAGTAACTATCTAACTCTAAAAGTAACACAAGGACACAAAAAGTAACTATATGGTAAGAAAATTAACTACTTGACACAAAAAGTAACACCGAGTCACAGAAAGTAACTATCTGACACTGAATGTAACATAAGGACACAAAAAGTAACTATATATACTTTAAGTAACTATCCAACACATAAACTAACACCAAAACATAAAAAGTGCAAAAAAGAATGTAGGAAAATTAATACTCTTATTTTTAATTTGGTATGTCATCTATATTATATTTATTGTCATATATGTTACATGAAAGTGATGTTGTTACAAGTAGTACTTGTTTGTCTCTAGAAGTGATGTTGTTATACTCAGTTAAATACTCCGATCTTGGTCTTGTACAATAATACGTGAAACAACATATTAATATGTCATACCAACACAAACCAATTTTAAAAATATGCTCAACACAATTACCTATGATTGTCTATGTAAGTAGAGAACATGTAAAACCAGATATTCAATCTTCTTCTGAATCTCTTACAATATTTGTACATTAATCTAGATACATGTACTCCAACACTGTAACATCCCAGGATTTGAGGCCTCGAATAAGTTGATCTTAAAAGGAATGATTGGACTACCCATATCACCAAGGTGCACCTCCTTTTCCGGGAGCCCATCTCTAAAGAACTTTGTGGTTAAGCATGTTCAACCCAGAGTAGTACTAGGATGGGTGACCAGTCGGGAAGTTGACCCTGGCTTGCACGTGCATGAGGACAAAGCACGCGGTTAAGGCTAGTAGTGGTTTGTGGGGCCAGTCGTCATTCCTGAAACCCTACTAGAGCCTTGGGCAGTGGGCCCAGGCGTTACAAATGGTATCAGAGCCATAACCCCTCCAGTAGGTGGGGCCCACATGGGCATGTGGCATGCCAGTCTTGAGCTGTGCGGTCCAGGCAAGTTGGAAAGGGCTATCCATAGAGACAAGATGGAGCCTCTCTTGCGCTGGTAGCCGTGGACAGGAGTTGGATGTCCATGGGCCATTGTGGGTCTGCACTGAAATGGGGTCAGATTATGAGGCCTTATAGTTGAGCCTTGACGAGGACGTCAAGAGTCTAAGTGGGGGAGATTGTAACATCCCAGGATTTGAGGCCTCGGATAAGTTGATCTTAAAAGGAATGATTGGACTACCCATATCACCAAGGTGCACCTCCTTTTCCAGGAGCCCATCTCTAAAGAACTCTGTGGTTAAGCGTGCTCAGCCCAGAGTAGTACTAGGATGGGTGACCAGTCGGGAAGTTGACCCCGGCTTGCACGTGCATGAGGCCAAAGCACGCAGTTAAGGCTAGTGGTGGTTTGTGGGGCCAGTCGTCATTCCTGAAAACCTACTAGAGCCTTGGGCAGTGGGCCCGGGCATTACAAACACATACTCATGAGGAGCGTTCAACAAAGTCTGGGTGCCAACCTGACAGCATGATGAATTACCCTACCAACTTGAACATCACAAAAAATAGCAAAGTCAAGGAGAATGGTGACATAAGTTACACAATCAACCATATCACATAAAATAGCAAAGCCAAGGAGAATAGTGATCTACATTTTATTTCCCAGCCAATACATAATGTGCCAAATAATGACTACATATGGCTATCTTTGAAACCCAAGATGGCTTCGTCCTTACAAAACATTAGATCAAACAAATTTTATGCATACTCAGCCTCGGAGAGAAATCCTTTCATATCTACCCAACCACCATAAATAACTGCATCTGTGACGAGTCCCTAACCTGCTTGATGTTATCAGAGAAGATCACTGTAATATCTGAAACTCCAAGCAGTTTCAGTATACTGTTCATTTCTTTGTAATATCTCTCTACCACCACAGTTAGAGTTGTGGCTTCCTTGGGACGGAGAGCTGGAGATCCTAGAATTATTGGGTTAAAGCAAACAATTTTACTACAAGCATCGACGCTGCTAGGATGGCCGGATTGAAACGTTCGGGTGAGGCCCTCCTTGCATCCATCAGCAATGGCACCCCCTCCTCACCTTGTCCTGAGAGGCTGCTTATCGACAATAAAGCAATGAGTACTGGCTCAGGGGCCTCAAGTTGGGGATTGATCGTCCATAAACACCAGTGCGAACATGCCGCTGATGATCTTTTCACCGACGTAGGAGAATCTATCACGGTTGTCGGAGAAAAACACATACTCATGAGGAGCGTTCAACAAAGTCTGGGTGCCAACCTGACAGCATGATGAATTACCCTACCAACTTGAACATCACAAAAAATAGCAAAGTCAAGGAGAATGGTGACATAAGTTACACAATCAACCATATCACATAAAATAGCAAAGCCAAGGAGAATAGTGATCTACATTTATATCCCAGCCAATACATAATGTGCCAAATAATGACTACAGATGGCTATCTTTGAAACCCAAGATGGCTTCGTCCTTACAAAACATTAGATCAAACAAATTTTATGCATACTCAGCCTCGGAGAGAAATCCTTTCATATCTACCCAACCACCATAAATAACTGCATCTGTGACGAGTCCCTAACCTGCTTGATGTTATCAGAGAAGATCACTGTAATATCTGAAACTCCAAGCAGTTTCAGTATACTGTTCATTGCTTTGTAATATCTCTCTACCACCACAGTTAGAGTTGTGGCTTCCTTGGGACGGAGAGCTGGAGATCCTAGAATTATTAGGTTAAAGCAAACAATTTTACTACAAGCATCGACGCTGCTAGGATGGCCGGATTGAAACGTTCGGGTGAGGCCCTCCTTGCATCCATCAGCAATGGCACCCCCTCCTCACCTTTTCCTGAGAGGCTTCTTATCGACAATAAAGCAATGAGTACTGGCTCAGGGGCCTCAAGTTGGGGATTGATCGTCCATAAACACCAGTGCGAACATGCCGCTGATGATCTTTTCACCAACGTAGGAGAATCTATCACGGTTGTCGGAGAAAAACACATACTCATGAGGAGCGTTCAACAAAGTCAGGGTGCCAACCTGACAGCATGATGAATTACCCTACCAACTTGAACATCACAAAAAATAGCAAAGTCAAGGAGAATGGTGACATAAGTTACACAATCAACCATATCACATAAAATAGCAAAGCCAAGGAGAATAGTGATCTACATTTTATTTCCCAGCCAATACATAATGTGCCAGATATTGACTACAGATGGCTATCTTTGAAACCCAAGATGGCTTCGTCCTTACAAAACATTAGATCAAAAAAATTTTATGCATACTCAGCCTCGGAGAGAAATCCTTTCATATCTACCCAACCACCATAAATAACTGCATCTGTGATGAGTCCCTAACCTGCTTGATGTTATCAGAGAAGATCACTGTAATATCTGAAACTCCAAGCAGTTTCAGTATACTGTTCATTGCTTTGTAATATCTCTCTACCACCACAGTTAGAGTTGTGGCTTCCTTGGGACGGAGAGCTGGAGATCCTAGAATTATTGGGTTGGAGCAAACAATTTTACTACAAGAATCGACGCTGCTAGGATGGCCGGATTGAAACGTTCGGGTGAGGCCCTCCTTGCATCCATCAGCAATGGCACCCCCTCCTCACCTTGTCCTAAGAGGTTGCTTATCGACAAAAAAGCAATGAGTACTGGCTCAGGGGCCTCAAGTTGGGGATTGATCGTCCATAAACACCAGTGCGAACATGCCGCTGATGATCTTTTCACCGACGTAGGAGAATCTATCACGGTTGTCGGAGAAAAACACATACTCATGAGGAGCGTTCAACAAAGTCTGGGTGCCAACCTGACAGCATGATGAATTACCCTACCAACTTGAACATCACAAAAAATAGCAAAGTCAAGGAGAATGGTGACATAAGTTACACAATCAACCATATCACATAAAATAGCAAAGCCAAGGAGAATAGTGATCTACATTTTATTTCCCAGCCAATACATAATGTGCCAAATAATGACTACAGATGGCTATCTTTGAAACCCAAGATGGCTTCGTCCTTACAAAACATTAGATCAAACAAATTTTATGCATACTCAGCCTCGGAGAGAAATCCTTTCATATCTACCCAACCACCATAAATAACTGCATCTGTGATGAGTCCCTAACCTGCTTGATGTTATCAGAGAAGATCACTGTAATATCTGAAACTCCAAGCAGTTTCAGTATACTGTTCATTGCTTTGTAATATCTCTCTACCACCACAGTTAGAGTTGTGGCTTCCTTGGGACGGAGAGCTGGAGATCCTAGAATTATTGGGTTGGAGCAAACAATTTTACTACAAGCATCGACGCTGCTAGGATGGCCGGATTGAAACGTTCGGGTGAGGCCCTCCTTGCATCCATCAGCAATGGCACCCCCTCCTCACCTTGTCCTGAGAGGCTGCTTATCGACAATAAAGCAATGAGTACTGGCTCAGGGGCCTCAAGTTGGGGATTGATCGTCCATAAACACCAGTGCGAACATGCCGCTGATGATCTTTTCACCGACGTAGGAGAATCTATCACGGTTGTCGGAGAAAAACACATACTCATGAGGAGCGTTCAACAAAGTCTGGGTGCCAACCTGACAGCATGATGAATTACCCTACCAACTTGAACATCACAAAAAATAGCAAAGTCAAGGAGAATGGTGACATAAGTTACACAATCAACCATATCACATAAAATACCAAAGCCAAGGAGAATAGTGATCTACATTTTATTTCCCAGCCAATACATAATGTGCCAAATAATGACTACAGATGGCTAT
Source organism: Alisma plantago-aquatica (assembly GCA_963693085.1). Classification (NCBI taxonomy): domain Eukaryota; kingdom Viridiplantae; phylum Streptophyta; class Magnoliopsida; order Alismatales; family Alismataceae; genus Alisma; species Alisma plantago-aquatica. Next base: position 1,642,964,749 of record OY856409.1, read on the forward strand.
CTTTGAAACCCAAGATGGCTTCGTCCTTACAAAACATTAGATCAAACAAATTTTATGCATACTCATCCTCGGAGAGAAATCCTTTCATATCTACCCAACCACCATAAATAACTGCATCTGTGATGAGTCCCTAACCTGCTTGATGTTATCAGAGAAGATCACTGTAATATCTGAAACTCCAAGCAGTTTCAATATACTATTCATTGCTTTGTAATATCTCTCTACCACCACAGTTAGAGTTGTGGCTTCCTTGGGACGGAGAGCTGGAGATCCTAGAATTATTGGGTTGGAGCAAACAATTTTACTACAAGCATCGACGCTGCTAGGATGGCCGGATTGAAACGTTCGGGTGAGGCCCTCCTTGCATCCATCAACAATGGCACCCCCTCCTCACCTTGTCCTGAGAGGCTGCTTATCGACAATAAAGCAATGAGTACTGGCTCAGGGGCCTCAAGTTGGGGATTGATCGTCCATAAACACCAGTGCGAACATGCCGCTGATGATCTTTTCACCGACGTAGGAGAATCTATCACGGTTGTCGGAGAAAAACAACGGTTTGTGCGCAAAGGTGAAGGTGGAGTTGGACTCGAGGATCATGAACCGGTGGACGTATGGCTCCAGCTCCCCAAGATGGACTTATCCTTGACCCGTTCCAGTTGGAGTTCCAGCAGCGGCGGGCAATGGACAGGCTGCTCCGCTAGTCCGGGATCGAGATCAGGGATGTTTTAATCATGGCCGACGCCGATGAGATACCTTCGCCAAAGGCTCTCATGCTGTTGCGGTGGTGTGAAGCCGTCCTGTGGGTCATGCACTTGGAGCTCTGAGAGTACCTCTACTCCTTCGAGTTCCCAGAGGGCACAAGGAGCTGGAGGGCCAGAGATGATGCTGGTTTCCTTTTTGAGATGCTCAACATCGAGACAGAGCATGGGTTGTAAAAAAGAGGGCCTTCTAGATTCAGGATGAGTTCACAAATAAGCAAAGAAGCCCAATTTAGTAATGACGATCAGATCCCGCGAGGGACATTGAGGCGCGGAGGAGGGTAAAGACGAAGGCGCAACAGAGGCAGAGGAGAGAAACCCTCTTTCACATTGATGCTTGCATCTGAAGATCTCGATTTGGGCCTCTCCTCGAACGGTACACACCTCCGGAGTATCCGTGAGGCGCGCACAGCGCTCATGACGAACTGCTCGTCGAGTTCCGACCTCAGTGCGGTCAGGATATGTCCCAGCTTCCGCTTCCCTAATCCGCCTCCACCTGGAGTTGTCGGTGCCGTGGTGGTGGTTCCAGGTGGTGCCGATGAAAAATCAGCGGCGTCGAAGAAGTACTCGCATAAGGAGAGCACGCTCGGGTACGTGACGGTGTGGGGGTATTTACGTTTTGTGCCACCGCGTCTCCTGTGACGGGTAGCATAGTAAGTTACCTGGCAGGCATTGAATAAACACTATATATATATATATATATATATTATATATATATATATATATATATATATATATATATATAAAACTAGCTTAGATCTGAATCCACCTCTGTGGCTTGTAAAGGCTAAAAAGGGGTAACCTAGAGTAAGGACTAGGCTATCGTGGGTTAGAAATTGGGCTACCAAGTGTAGTGCCATGAGACCCTTTAGCATTCCATGAGTTAAGGAGTGGGCTACTTACGGGTAGTGCCATGTGACTCAACCCTAGAAACTAGTTCACCTATAGATGGGACCATGAGGGGTTTTAATGGGGATCAACTATAAGGAAAGTAGTATCCAGGTCCACTGCAGGGACAACGCAGAGGATAGGGAATGCATGGATCACACAATTATATTTAAAATGTAAAATTGTTTGTTAAATGGTAATTGGCTGCAATACATTGTTATGAATAATTGCACGATTATTGGTTCCCCCACATACCAGCTTTATGCTGACCGACATTTTGTTTGTCGGCATTTTAGGTACAAAGCCAAAAGGACAAATAGTAAATCATCATATAAAATACAAGGAGAATTAGTTAGAGTAGAATTCATATGTGGATAGAAGTTTAGAGATCCAAGTTTTCAAAAGGTATGCAAAAGTTTTTATTTTTACCATATTTCAGTATAGTTGGTAGAATTTAATAATTGTTATTGATTATTTGTCGAACCTTTGATCCTGTTAATTGGGATAATGGCTCTGACCTTCTGGTCTCCTTTAATTGGGGGTTACTGGGAGGCGGGGTCATTACATTTGGTATCAGAGTGAAGGTTCCTCACTTAATCTTTAATAATTATTAAATTTTATAAATTCCATAGAACCGAGGGAGTTATTAGAGGATTGTACGAAAGACTGAGGTGTCTAGAATAGGATCACGTATGGGGGATGGCAATATTTTCCTCCGCACCGCTAGTCGGAATATGAGGACTCCCGGATTGTGTGACTGTCTGGCCGATGTCTTAGGATATGACTCAAAATAAGATACCTTTAGGACTCTCTCATCTTGTTCATCCCTTCTCAACTCAAATTCTATTAAGGACCTTAAGGACTAGGGTTTTCTCTCTTCTCCTCACCCTCTTGAGGTATGGGTAAGGTTGGTAAGGTTTAAGGAATCCTCCATCAAATTAATGAACCGCATGTAAATAAGATGTCATGGACATAAGCTTAATAGAGTAAGCGTAAACTAAAGAATAGATACATGCTTAGGTCATATGACATAAGTTGTCATGCCCTCAGGAGAGACCTGAGGTTAGACCTCCTAGTCAGGAGGATAAGAAAAGAGAGTTAGTCTTAGAGGTAGAGACCTCCATTATAAGTAGAGACCTGGCACATCCTTTAGATGATGCTAACCCTAACCCTAAGTGTTGGTTAGAGGGAGATGACATGATGAGTTAGATGCCATGGTAGACTGGGTGTTTGGATGGATATGCCTTTGGGATGCCATATGAGCCATGAGAGGTTGGATGACCTAGCACCTTTAGCAACCCAACCCTGAAAGGGGTGTGCATGTTAGAGTGAAGGATAGCTCCTTCAAGGATAAGGTTAGTGAAGAACCAATGGAAACCCTATGGGCTTATATGAGCCTGGCATATCATGCACCCAGAGTACATCGGTAGTATGAGTAGCAAGTTAAAACCATGACCAGAAGGACAGGATGGATGGCTTATGAGATAAGCATAATGGGCTATGGATAATCATGAGCAAACATAAGTTTGAGCATAGACTTCACCCGTGTAGAGGTATGCCTGTGAGCTTGATCCTTCATGGAGAGATGACCTCTAGTAGTATAGTTGGATGTGGAGTTAGCTTTAGAAAGAGAAAGAAGGAACCAAGCAAGAAGGTTGGAAACCTAAAACCTCGAGATGTGAGGAATAATGGGGAGTTGAGAAAAGAAGAATCAAAAGAATCATAACATCCCACACTTAGTGGTATCACATGTCAATCCTCTCCCACAAATCGTACAATATATGCCACCCCACATGTCATTCTAGTTGTATTAGATGAAATATTGGCAACCTGGGACACCACTGATGGTCCCTGCCTAGTTTGTGACTCTCAATGCATATACTACTCCAAATGCAATTTAGGAACCATCTCAAATTATGCTACAATGCTTTTCAAAGAAAGTGAAAGAAATATATGGTTAGAAAGAAGGTCTGAAGCTATATGGGGACTTTTTCTACTTCTTAGAATCTTGTTTTTCCAAGAAAAAATTAGGTTCCAAAATTATTGATGTGCAATGTGTTTGGTGATCCCAACCTCCACATTCATACTTACTGCTTCGACATGGTCAAAGTTCATGATGACATCAAGCTCTTAATTTTGACTCTTACGTAGACCATTGGAAGGACCAACACTCACTTGGTACAATTATTAGAATCCTAAGACACTAACAATCTTGGACGGGTTCTCCAACCGCTTCATTAGGTAGTACCCATTTAATATCATATATATACCAACAAGATATGACCTCAAATCACTCACTTAAAAAATGATGAAATGTTCACTTAGTTATTCAGATGATGGAGAGATTTTGCAACACATGCAAACAAGAAGCCAACTGACAAGGAAGACAAAAACATGGCTATAAAATCTACATTGACTGCACTATCATCCATCCTAACGTTCCATTCCTACTATTCCTTCACTAATGTGATCCAAGACGGTACCAACCTAGAGATCACAATCAACAAGGGTGCCTACAAGGTCATTGACCTCATGCTCAAAAACATCAAAACAATCACCATGTCTAGCTCCAAGATGGGCATAAAACTTTCAACAATAGGCGTTATCACCATTCCCATATTGTGAGTAACAAAAAAGGTCAAGAAGGTACAACCTTTAACAACCAAGACATCAATCAATACTACATCATATATCCCTACACAACAACAACATTGTCTAATGCAACTGCAATAAGTACATAACTTTCCTTAACCCAAATACTACAACTATGGTAGGTTGTAATATCCTCCACCATTTCAACACCTAGCACAACATCCTTCAAGTACAACAATAGTCACCTCAACCCCTACGTCAACCATTCCAGCAACAAAAACCCAACTTCAAATGCTTCTTAAGGAAAGTGTACTAACAGAGAAGTACCATTATGATCCTCGTAGAACTCCACTTAGATGCACATATGTCTATATATTCCCTAAAATACAAGTTGTAGTATAATCCTAAATCCAATGACCACTCCAAATGCACTCCCCTAGAACATAGATCAAACATCATGCTATGAGTTCCATCACTTTCCAGGTCAACTTATGTAATAATGCCAGATTTCCATTCATGTCATGCAATCATTGTTGACAGTATGCTTGAAGTCATATACAACCCCAACATAGTGCATACTATTAGTATGATTTTGGAAGAGTTTCCTTATGCTACACTAGTCACCCACTCTCAAAATCAATTGAGGAAGTGGAGCATCCGAGACAAGTATGATGAGTGGGGGAAAGACATGTATTCATTTAATTTTAAATAATCATTTGACACATATGAGTGCCCATCTGGGTCTATATCATTTAGAAATTCCCTAAAATCTGATTCACTCAGCTTCAAAGTATGAATGAGTGTGTGTTGATCTATCTCATAGATTACATCCAGAATAAATTAGAGACAATGTACATGGAGAAGTATGAAAATGAAAATGGTGTACCATGTTTGGAACGTCAACCATCTCCTATGTTGTGGCTCAGACCTCCTACATGACACTAGTACCATCCAAAGGGTCCACAATGACTTTTGACACCTAAAAAAGTCAAAGGGTTCAAAGTTTCTCCAATAGAATTCCTTGTAAAATTATGGGAAAACTTGAAGCATATTGACTAGAAAGATCTCAACTTCATTTGTCAAAGAACCACAAGACCTACATATTTTGCTGCTTCCATAAAACTTAATTCCATGACACCGATGACTCGAAGACCCTAGCAAAAGAACTTATTTGATCCTAAGAAGGTACTAATTATGCTTTTGATAGCTTTAAAAAACAATCTATCCTTTCTCGATGCCCCTTGTTTATTGGTTCCATTCAAGTGCCAATACAGAAAAGAATGATGTCCATGTGACAACTAATATGATGTCCATTATAGTAATGAGTGTAAGGCCCTAGGAAAGGAACTTATCTATTCCTAAGAGGGTAAAACTTATACTTTCAATTTCTCAGAAAAACAATGTATCCTTTCATGGTTCCCTATGCTTATTGGTGCCATTAAAGTACCTAGGCAAAAGGGAATGCCATCCATGCAACAAAAAAACATGATAGCTTCAACATCATCAACCATTATGTTGCCAATAAATTTCATTAGGATCTCTAAATCACACGAATGATGCAAATGAAAAAATATTCTACCAACACAGACATCCAAATTCCCTCTACGATGCCACCACCATTTGTGTATGAAAGGTGATGGTGGAGCCATTCTCTCATTCTCAGATAGCTGAAAGGATATATATCCAAGTAGTAACACCAATGGTATGCGATTTAGACTTGATAGTTTGGTTAGTACAAAATGATATTATCAAAGCTTCCTTTAAATCATATACATTAATAGCCTCATCTTTTGAAGAACCATAGATGAAAATCAAAGAATCTATAATTTATAAAGGAAAAAAACTTGCCTTTGAAATATTTGTGGAACTAGTACAATTCTATCTTCTAATGTCACTTTTCTTGATGTTGGTACCACTGAAAAAGTGACACTAAAGACCAAAAACCTTCAGTTCACTCGCATAAACATCACCATTGATCAAGACTTGCCGATTTAGAAAAGACATGGGTACCACTCTTTCTTTAATGTCTGTTTCATTTTCACAAAACTAATGTCTAACATAACCCAAAAAATACAATTTTCAAGGGAAAAATATTTGCCTCCAAAAATTTTATGTTAAGAATCAATTGTCTGGGAATCAACGACATACACCTTTGCATGAAATAAATTTTTCCTCCAAAAGACTTCTGGTGTTAGTTTTTCCTCAAAGTTGACATTGATTATCAGTAAAAATGTAAAAAATTACACAATGGGTGTTAGTTTTACTTCAAGAGACTGACGTCAAAGTATTTGCTCTACGTCCCCGTGTAAGAAGTGTTCCCACCAAGTTGCACCCTACTGTCAATTTTGGCAGAAAAAATCAACAACTCAAGATGATTTTTTTCATACTGATAATGGCCTCTGACATGGATTTTATAAGGAAAACTAACATCTTAGTCTCTAGATAGGTGTCAATTTCTAGTATGCAACCGACGACTCAGGCTCTAATTAAAACAACTTTTTTCTTTTCGATAATGGCTCTTGCATTGGTTTTTTACGGCAAACTGACATCTAAGTTGTTAGGTTAGATGTCAGTTTTCATTCAATCGACGACTAAGATCTTAAGTGTTTGTTTTAGCAAGAACCTAACGACTATGTGGAACTTAATAACACCCGTGTGAAAAATAATTTCCCCCAATCTTGATTTCATTATTCTATCGACCAATTTTTCCCTAGCTCTGGACCTCTTCTGCTCCTGCTCTGCTTGCAGCCATCGCTTGCTACTCAGGTCATCACCTCCATAGCCGCTAGCCTTCTCCTTCTCCTACCACTGGTAGCTGCTCTAGCTGTCGTTCCTGCTCTAGCCTCTATCACTACCGCTGCTTACAACTCCTCCTCTAGCCCTCTTTAACACCATCACTTGCTCCTACTCCAGACTCCGCTACCACTGCCTACAACTCCTCCTTTATCCACCTACAACATTGGCTCCTGCTCCTACTCCAGCCACAACTCTCTACCACTGCCGCCAGAACTCTCTACCATTACTTATCACTCTCGCCAACCACAACTCCACCTCTATCCATTGCCACCGCAACCAACTCCACCACTTCGGTGAGTACTTAATTAGGAATGTATGTTAATATACATGCTTAATTAGGAGGTTATGCGATTGATTGATTTCTTTAGAGTGAATAATTTTGCAAGCATGCACAAAGTGAAAGTGAACCAATGTAATGGATTGAAAAGTTAATGATGAATCATTATTGTTAGGGTTTTTATTCTAGTTTTTAGTTGCTAGTTGAATTCATTAGCTTAGTTTTGTTACTTATCTATTAGTGTAAATTGAATAATCCTTTTTGGCTTCATTACTTAATGCAATAGTTTGAATTTCTAATGTTAAATTAGATCAAAATTTTGTCTTATCTAATTAGATCTAAAACCATGTTTGAACCATTCAAACCCTAATTTTTGCACTAAAAGTCAAGTAATGACAGTAGCTAGTGAGTCTTCTTTGTTCATGTGGATTTGGCAATATTGTATGTTAGCCTAGAAACATGTCCATGATTTACTCATTAGGAGTAAATCTTGTATAGTCCCCAATTTGGGATTGCTCTTGAACACTTAATCTCACTTATGATGTAAGTGTATAATGTGTATTTAGTTTTCAAGATGTTTAGTCAATAGTTCCCTATTTTTTCTCTAAGTACATATGTAGGTGGATATTTTCCCATCTACATCGGAGCACTTGGAGAACTGTAGGGAAATGTTGCTAAAATTTTCTTGAAAACTAAATATACATTATACACTTACTAGTGAAATTAGGTGTTCAAGAATGGGATAGGTGGTACAAAAATTCATTATTGAACTCTAAACCCTAATTTATAAACTCGTATCCCTAAACCCTAAATCCTAATTTGTAAACCCTAATCCATAATTTGTAAACCCTTATCCCTAAACCCTAATGATAAACCCTGATCTGGAAACCCTTATACCCAAACCCTAAATCCTTATACTTGTTTTCTCTTTGATCATAGAATGGATAGATCATGGATGTCCATTCCAAAGCACTACACCACAAAGTTTATTACTGGTCTTTATGAATTTATAATATTTGCAGAGCAACATAGGAAATATGAGAACCCGTTACACGAAATGAGATTACTCAAAACATAAAACACAATCAATAAATAATTAATCACATACCCAAAAATATGGGTAAATTAAAATTGATTTCAGCGTCAGCACCCGCTAATAAACATTTGCATAAGATCCCAGCATCTTTCTTATATCCATACTATGCCAAGAATTTCATACAAATTGATTTATCACCTTAGCCACAACATATATACACAGGAGAACAATATTCATATATGTCACACAAACAAGCATTAACATGCTAACAAAATCCCGATTCATTTGAAACACCATATACAAACTTTTCCTGCACGAACCTGAGAGTACATGGACGACTCTAGGACACACTAGACGTCTAATCAACTTTCTCAAAGATTCATTACTATAGCTCCTCTTTGCTGACACATGTTTGTTTTCATCACTTCCAATTACCTAAAAAATGTGGTGAACCACAAGGGTGAGACCCAGTCCCAGCAAGAGATATAACCTCCAACAACGTTTGTTGATTACAACATTTTCAAGTAATTAAATAGTTAAGAAAATTAATCAGATATAACAAATAAGCTCAGTAGCACTGATGATTATCAAAATACACAAGGAAGCAAATAATAACTATCATCATTAGCCAGACTATCATCCTTTATCTTGTTGATAACATAAGCAATTCAGTAGCATATGCAAATCTAGCATCATGAATAAGTCTGGTAACATATCATCTCTATCATTATGAATAAGTCTAACCACGTAGGCATAGATAACAACATTAGCATGTCTAATAGGTTGAACATATCAACATCATAAAAAGAGATAACACCAAAGAATAACTATCTGGATAAGCATGATTAGCAGTATATGCATCTCTAGTTACAAAGGCATGGATAGCATGCTAAACATAACTAACAACATGAGACAGCTAGCAACATGATTATAATCAGTAGTAGTAATATAGTTATCAACATAATCATGGCTACTGTATGTATGCATCTACAATATTAAGCTTATCCACAACATAAGTATATCTACTATCTCTTAATTGTACTAAGAATCATCTTTATGTAAAGAGAACAAACAAGGGTTATCATCCAATGTGAAGCGTCATGTATAACCCTAAACAAATATGCTATACAACTGTATTACATCTTTTATTATGCCCTGAGGAATTTGAGGATACCACTCAAAATCCAACTGACCACTGCTAAGTCAAAATCAGTGCCATACAAGATCTAGGAAGAGTCAGACTCCTAAGATCTTCTCCACCCCCGGTCAGTACGAGTCTGCCATAGTGACACATAAGGTCAAGCTACTTACAGCCTAGTCCGTCCTTGGTACATGTCATGACACTAGTGAAACGAGGTGGGTACACATACCCTACCATCCGAGGTACAACCGTAGTTGTCCTCCAATCTTGTCACATATATATTCACCGAGACACGACCGTATCCCTTCTCAATCACATTAGATGTATGAGGCATGACCATAGCCAACCTCCACAATCTGCATTGTGGGTGACAAGGATATATCCTCAACTTGCCACCCCACATACTCAACAATATGCGCTCCAAGTTTCCCTTAGGAATACTCGTTTCACCATCTGGAAAATTCTGACACTCATATGGATCTATGGCATAGGGCGCTACATGATTAGAGTTTCACTTGATTAGTTATGCCAATTGGGTGAATTAAGGCCGCATCAAACAAGTGGACATACAAACCCTAATTCACTTCTAGCAAGCATATAAATATCACAACTTTGAAAAGATATACAAATTGTGAAACATAATTTCTCATCTCATCATCACATGGTACTATTCACTTTCCATTCATGAGACCACACTAGTCATCATATTATCACTAGATAATAATCTTTTTCACAATATCACAGGGTATCAACCCTTATCAACATAAGAGGATTATACCTCATTCAGGGCTCAACTATGCCCAAAGGTCATTAAGACCATCATACTATCATAGGATATAAATCCTTTTCACAATATCACAGGGTATTAACCCTTATCAACACAAGAGGTTTACACCTCATTCAAGGCTCAACCATGCCCAAAGGTCATTAAGACCATAATATTATTCCCTACTAGATCATCATTATCTTTTCATGCCTTATAACAAGGCTCAACAACATCACTTATATATAATACACCAGATCAACACAATATTGCATTAATGAATTAGGTTATATTCATAAACAATCATAGTAGGGTTATATTAACATTAAGAACATTCCTTTATTACATCAACATGCAATGAATCTAGATATGATTAACTCTCATCATATTCATAATGCACATGTCTAGCATAAGAAAGTATCAACCATGTGGCTATGATAACCACCAATTAACATACCAAGGTTATGATCATGTTAAGGAGGTTATTCCACCATCATTGCATCATATAAGAATGTTAAACATGAATACTCATCTTTATCTATTTGCATTAGAGTTAGGTTCAACATGATAAATTATATCAATGTTACTAAATAGCACTCATACCCAAACCCTAACTCACAAACATCCCCATTGGATCATGGATGCATAAGGTGAAGCATCACCATCACATTCCATACCATTCTCAAGTATGAACCCACACCTAAATCAAGGCATAAACATTGGGTTATAGCATACTAGGGTTTTAACAATAGTAACATAATACTCCATGATTGTATTAGTCATTCAAGGACTATTCATACCCAATTACCATCATTTAGTAATATTAAAGCTAGGTATAACAAGTTATACATCATTAGGGTTACATATCAACACAATATGGTTATCATCCCTTCTATTCATATGATCGAATAGGTAAGACTACCTTATTAAGAATAACCCTCCATTTGTTCCATCATCATTCAACCCATATCACCATACCACAATGTCACCCAGAACCATTGGATGTTAAAAGGTAAGACCATTGGTTGTTTACATAAGTAAACACCTTAGATAAACCACCTATGAAGTCCTTGATTTGTGCTCTATAAGGAGTCACCATCTAACCCTAGACATCCCTTGATTAACAACACACAAAGTTCCATTGAGAGTAGGGTAAAACCCATAATTGACTGTTCAGTTAAAACAAGCCATCCATTGTCAACATGTAAGCTCCTTAAGTTGATCATATAAAGGAAACCATATAAATCCCATTATTAGGACCAAAATATTACATTATCCATATTTACACTTTATTGGAGGAATAAACATTATATCTTGACCATTAGGTCAAGTTCATATATTAAAACCATCAATTACAGTATAGGTTCGACCATGGCATCAAGTGACCCAAGAAACCATTGGTATAAGGCTTAATTGATGCTAAAAATATATGATTAACTCACCATAGATTGTATATATCTGATCCACCATCATTAGTGATCATTAAATCACTATAGGTTGTTATATCAACATTATATTCATTAATCAACATCAAATATTAAGTTGATGTCATCATTGATTGATAACATCAGTAGGGTACTTAATGGTTGATCATTATACTTCTAATTGATCCAAAACCTGACCTAAGGGGGTGACCATAAGTTTTCACCATAATTTGACACCCTTGATCACGACCATCAGTTGTTATGAAGACAACACCATAGGGTTGTTGCAATGGTACCATCATCGGGTCATGGTTTATAGAAGAAATCAGCTTTAAATCCTAAAATTGACCATTGTTTGATAGGTGCTTAGCACCATAGGTTGTCAAACCAACCTGATCCAAGTCAAATTATACCTTATTAATAATTTACATCTGATCACATGTTCATATAGAACTGAAATCAGAAAGGGAACATTATACAAATCGAAATCCAAGTCAAGCATAGCTTTTTTGTGCATGAATCATCATTTTCAAGCAAGAACATGATCTAGAAAGCTTATGGTAAGCAATAAACGTGGATCAAGTTATCAAACTTGCCTCTAATGAGAATATGAAACCTCAAACATAAGAAATATCGAGCAGGTAGGGTAGAAAATCCAAGAATAAGCTATGAATTTGTCCATCTAGCACCTTTCTTCATCAAATGAGCAAACCCTAAACATAAGGAGCAAGAAAGGTAGGGTTTTGGACCTTTAGAGAAAATTATACCATGGAACAGAAAGCTTCTGACCTGGAGGAAGGTCTAAGGAAGGAGAAGAGCAAGAAAAATGAAGAAGGAAGTAAGAAAACAACTTGCCTTGGTCGAATTCCCTAGAAGATGACCTTGGAAACCCTAGGTAGGGCTAGATGGAGCCCTAGGAGACCTTCTTCTCCAAAAAGGGGTTGTCTTCTACCTTAGAGCAGTAGGTTCCACACAAAAATAGAGTGGATCCGTTGCTCCAGGTTAGAGGAAAGAGAAAGTAAGCATAGTTTCGTATTTGGGCAAGGAAGAGGCAAATATAGCCCATGGATAAGGATAGAAGCAAGCATGAGGTGTAAAAGTAGCTTCCCCATGTGTTTATGGCCTTAAACTATTGATTATATACAAGAACACACACAAGAAGTTACCCCACCGTCCCTATTAACATGATTAGATTTCCTTTGTCAAAATTCCCAGCCAATCACATAATTCATTAGTTGATAGCTACTAAAAGTAGCTCATCCGTGAAGGGGTAAACCCTAAATACCCTTGATGAAAACACCTTCAAACCATGGCTCAAATAGGAGTACCATGGCTCAAAAATCTCAAGAATGATAATATAAAATCTAAGTAACATAATGTATGGTAAAATTGCAAATAAAACCCCTCAATTGGGTAAATTGCAGAAAAGTCCAAAATGTACAAAAAGTTGCATAGCTTGCTCAAACAATGTCCAAATTGGACCAAATTTGAAACTTAAGCTTGTATTATGATTTCAAAACATATAAAAAGGTTATATAAGGGTTATAATCTTTAAATTATGGTAATGAATCTCATTCAACTCATTAAGCAAGTTTAGGGGCCTTACAGGAAAAGACCGACAGATAGGGTATATTGTTCATGTAAGAATTACAGTAACAAATTGAAATTCGACACTATTGATGAAATCAAAAGTCATGTCATGTGCAATGGGATTGCACACAGATATACAAAATGGTACTGGCTTGGAGAGATTCCTACTATGAGAATAGTAGATTTCAGTAGCAGTACTTGTGTTGAATAAGAAATTGTCGTCGATGTTGTAGATGTGAATGACCTAATTCTGATAGACATGGTTGATGCGATGTTGGTAGAGCACATAGATCCATCTCCCATATTTAGAAACATTATGCATGATGTTGAGAGACTGTTATACTTAGGTTGTAATTTTACAAAGCTGAGCATTGTATTGAGATTGTATACTCTGAAGGCTAACAATAGATGGAGCGACAAAAGCGTCACATCATTGTTGTCTTTGTTGAAAGAAATTCTTCCTGAAGGAAATGGGCTTCAAATCTCAACATAAGAATTAAAGAAAATGTTGTGCCCAATGGGAATGAAGGATAAGAAGATACATGCATTCCTGATAAAATTGTGTTCTTTCAACAAGACTATGTCAATTAGAAAGATTTTCCAAAATGTGGGGCATCAAGGTATTAAATGAGGACTTTGGGGAAGTCCAAAAATGGCTCTCCTGCCAAGGTGATGTGGTGTCTACCTATAATACGATGGTTTCAATGCTTGTTTTCCAATACCATGGATGAGGAGAATTTAAGGTGGCATGCCGAGGTAGAAAAAATAATGATGGGATCCTACAACATGCGTCTGATACCTCATAGTAGAAGAAGATTGATTTATTGTACCCTGAATGTGGTGAAGAAGTCAGGAATCTAAGAGTTGGGCTTTGTATCAATGGGATACAACACATTGAGCAGCCAACATATCACTTGACATGTTATGATTATTATTTACAATCTCTCATACCTACTTGTGTATGGAAAAAGTATGTCATTCTGTTGTTGTTGATATAAGGCCCTAAACAACCTGCAAATGATATCAATATTTATCTTCAACCTCTAACTGATTACTTAAAAAACTCTAGGGAGAAGGTGTGATGACGTATGATGCTTCATGTACATTTCATTTGCATGCTATGTTGTTTTGCATTGTTAATGACTTTCTAACATATGGGAATTTGTCTGGATATAATGTAAAAGGATCTAAAGAAGGCCCTATATGTGAAGAGAAAACCGATCCAATATGAATAAAATATGGCGGCAAGACTGTATATCTTAGTCATCGAAGGTTTCTTCTAAAAGTTCATCCTTACCAAAGATTGCGCAAAGCGTTCAATGGATTGAATGATGAACAAAGTGCCCCTAAGCCTATATCAGGGGAGGTTGTTTATGAAAAAGTAAAAGAGTTTGTCAATGCATTTGGTAAAAGATCACAATGTACCATTCCCACACAGAGTGACAAATCTTTATACAAGAAGAGGTCAATATTCTGGGATCTTTCTTATTGGAGTTCTTTGGCAGTTAGGCATTCTATCGATGTCATGTATGTTGAGAAAAATGTCTAAAGTCATCGGTACTCTATTGAATTTACCAGGTTAGATTAAAGATGGCATCAAATCTGGAATGGACCTACATGCGATGGGAATAAGGAAACAATTAACAACAAAAGTTAGTAGTGATAGACAAATATATTTACCTCCTGCTTGTTACACATTGTCTAGAAAGGAGAAGACAACATTTTGTGAGTTCTTTCTTAATGTTAAGGTACCACATGGATACTCTTCCAATATCCATAGATTGGTATCAATGAAGGATATGAAGCTGATAGGTCTTAAATCTCATGATTGTCACAATCTCATGCAAAAAATATTGCACGTGGCAATTCTATCTATACCAAAGCTTGAAAGATTTGCAATCACCGGGCTTGGTTTCTTCTTCAACACTCTATGTAGCAATGTTAATGGTCCTAAGAATCTCAACAAGTTGCAAAGAGAAGTGGTTGTTACCCTATGGCAGCTTGAGCTCTATTTTCCTCCTTCATTCTTTGATATCATAGTACATCTTGTTGCCCATTAGGCAATGGAAGTGAAAATGTTGGGACCAATTTTCTTGCATTGGATGTAACCTTTTGAATGGTACATGAGCATTTTTAAATGTGATGTTTGAATCCCTTATTGACCTAAAGGGAGTATTAAATGTGGCCATGGAGGTTATGGACTTTTGCAATGACCTGAGTTGTAATGAAGCTCTTGTACTTGACAAAAATATTGAGGACGATTCCAACAAAGGGACTTTAGGAGCACGAGTGGAAGTAATTAGTCGTGAGTTGTGGGAAAAAGCAAACTTGTATATTTTATACAACATCAACGAAGTGAGTATTTATATCACCAAACATACCATTTTCATCAAGACAAAATATCCTCGAGCCAATTAAATGTTGCTTGCCAAAGAGCATAACAAGACATTTATTAGGTGGTTTGAAGATAAAGTCTTATGTCAACTATCTCAAACACCAAATAATGTTGTTGAAAATATCAATTTCCTCACTTTTAAACCAAAAATGAATGTTATTTCTTATTAAGGGTTTGACATAAATGGATTTTCATATTACACAAAGAATCAAGATGATAAGAGTATCATCCAAAAAATTTGGGTCACCCATCAAGAGTCTTCATTGTATTTTTCTAGTGTGAAAGATAAGAGTCCACATGAAGAGAAGATGTCATATTACAGTGTCATTGAAGACTTATGTGATTTTAACTACATAGAATTCAGAGTTCTGGTCTTTAGGTGTAACTAGGTTGATAACATCAAAGAAGTTGTAGTGGATGAATTGGGTTTCACATTAGTTAATTTTGAAAATATTGCCGAGAAGGGTGAACCATTCATAATGACATCACAAGTGAAGAAAGTATTTTATATCAATGATCCTACAAATGAAAAATGGTCAACTATTAGTCATGGTAAAAGGTAGTTCATTGGAGATCCTATAGATGAAGAAGAGTACTATGACAAGTACGATGACTCCATTCCATTCTTAGTTGGCTTTCCAACACCAAACATTTAATCTAACACCGACTTATATATGCATGGAGATCACACTAAGGGAATGTTAATTGACACAAGATCCAAATATTAGAGGCATGGTTTCATTTTTTAAATGTTAGATAAGTATTTTACATTCTTTATCACTTATATTTCCATTGTTTGATTATTGTTTATATGACATTTTTCATATGGCATCTGACCATAACTATGGTGACCATGATGATGATTACCATGAGGATAATCACTATTAGGATGACACTGGTGTAAGGTGTATTGTTGTATTGCATAGATGTGCATTTTAAAATGTCTATCTTGTTGTATTGTTATATCTTTTTATGACTTATATGTTCTTTTTGTTAATTTTAGCATGAGGATGTGTCCCCTTAGGATCTTGTTGAGCTTGATGCGCAACATCATCAACATGAAAAAATAAGAGGGATCACCATGATGAACAAGTTACTTGAGAAAAGGGGCAACAGACTGAAGCTGGTCATTGAGTTTGATGCTCAAGGAAATCCTATTGGGAAGAACCGCTATTCTTTTGTGTCATATCTCGGGGTTCTTACTCGTAGAAAAACAAATGTAACTATAGAATCCTAGAATACAATTGATCAAAGCAAGAAAGACTTAATATGGAAGGACTATGTGTGAGATATTATCATTTTTAATTATGTTTTGAATCTATTTATAATTCTATTTTTAAGAATAACCCTTTAAGTATATGAACTTTTGCAGAGCATATTTGACGTGGATGAAAAATTGCATCATAAAAAGGTGATACAACACTACGGGAGGGTACTAAGGAATCATATGACAAATCTAATAAGAGAATACATACGAAACACTGAGAAAATGAAGAAGTCAACCACTAACCAATGGAACTGTCTTGACCCCTGTGGGAGGTGTTTGTTTCTAAGTGACAAATTGATGAATTCAAGGTATTAAACCTCACTCCTCATTTTGACTAAATTCTCATGAATTTGTTGTATTCCATATTTAACATATGTTTTGCGATAACCAGCATATAAGCAATGCTTAAAGAGAAAGGCATGCAAAGAATGTGCACAACCACACAACGGGTTCAGGTGTCTATGCAAATCTTTGCCAAAAGCTACTGAAGACGTCTTCTTCTCAGAAGCCTACTCTTGGGACTACTAAGTCTTATACTACACCTAAACCTCTACCTCACCATGGT
Organism: Alisma plantago-aquatica; assembly: GCA_963693085.1. Classification (NCBI taxonomy): domain Eukaryota; kingdom Viridiplantae; phylum Streptophyta; class Magnoliopsida; order Alismatales; family Alismataceae; genus Alisma; species Alisma plantago-aquatica. Next base: position 1,642,982,241 of record OY856409.1, read on the forward strand.
ATGTGGATAGCTGGGGGCAAAACCAAATATGGAGAAATACACAACCCTACAACTATTGAGGAAGATGTGAAAAATGTCAAAATTTAACTCTCAGAACAATTACTATTGATGATTGTTATGTTTTACCATGAACTTGATTCTTATGTTTTACTTACCAATTACTATTGATGATTATTAGAGGGAGCTCCACAAGCAAAGGAAACAAGGCAAGTTCATCCCTAAGGGCACAAGGGATGAATTGACAGTTGTTCTAGGTAACCAATAGGATCCCAGGTGTGTTAGGGATTTTGGTGATGGTGTTGATATAAGAGCCTTATTTGGACAATTAGATCATATGCACAAATCTTTCCAGAAAGGTTTATTCTTAGAAGATTGGGTACACAAAATGATTGCAAAGGGAATCGAGTAAGAATTGAGATAGTATCATGCTTCTCATTTAGCTCCTCATACAGTACATGTGGTGCCCCAATCTTCATACAAGGTGGACACCCTACGAAAAAGGTGAGTGGGAGTAATCCCATTGACCCACAACCTAGCATGCCCACTGTAAGTATTTTTATGACATAGTATTCTTTAAGAATGATTTGTATACTATGTTTGAGTATAGGTATATACATAACACTCAATGCAAATTTTTAGGGGTTGAGGCCAATGCATCCTTTATTACAAGGATATGTCATTGCATGGGGCTCAGCTTATCCATGCCTTGAAGGTGACATGATTCATGGTGCTCCGTTGCCTGCCAATTCGGTCTGCATGACGCCGCGGCTTGTCTACAACCCATGGAAGCAGAATGCACTACCATATGACCACCCCAAGCATGAGACGATAGGCGATGCAGAAGGTGGAGTGATTGTGTGGCCCAAAGTGGTAGTTGTCTATATCGATATATGCTAAATATACATTGCGTTTGTATCTATATTTTGTGGATTATGTTAGACATACTTGATGGGATATTAAAAATATATCTACCATTCATAGTCACTCCCCATGTGTCACAGTCACCCAATCATCACCTTTATAACAACCCATGTTTTAGGATTATGTTTGATGATGTCAAAGTGTAACAAATGACATTTGATGAGTGTAGTGATTTCGGGTCTAAGAACCACAAACACCACCATCACCATTAGACATGATTTTGACTTACCTCATTAAGGTTTCCATGTATCACTCTTATGGTGGGTCTATCTGATACACTATTCTCTAACATGTATCTATGTGCTTGGTTTGATATCACCATATCATGGCTAGTGAGATTCTTTCATCAACCAACTCACACTCTGATCTTATGTGTTATTAATATCTATTTATCTTCCACAATAAAAACTGATCAGGGACATAACAAGAATGCATATACTCTTAACATCTGTATGATCTCATTGTTCATGTCCTCAACCTAAAGACATATATAATTGAGTAATACCATTATGTAGACACTTATTATGTTACTTAATTATCTCAAAATATTAATAAACATAATAAATTGGAAGCTTTCCTTTATAAATAATCAAATCATTTATAAGTTATGCCATTACAATCATCATCAGATTGGCTCTCTGGGCATACATACCAATAGACTCCCACTTGCACTTAGAGCCAGTCACCCATGAATCTTATTATGAGTGACCTAACATGACCATCATGCTTCTTCTATGAAAGCACTTTAGTCAAGGGATCAACAACATTATGCTTAGTTGGTACTATACAAATCTTTACATCTCCTTGTTGTACGATCTCTCATATAAGATGATACTACCTTTGTATATGCTTTAAGAGCAGACGAGATCTGGTTTCCTTATCATGTGCAATTGCTCCATTGTTGTCACAATATAGATCAGTTGTGTCACTGATGCTTGGAACAACCCCAAGTTCAAAAATGAACTTCTTGATCCATACAACCTCCTATGTTGCATTCACTACAACAATATAGTTGGCCTCTATTATAGAATCAACAACTGTCTCTTGCTTGGAACTCTTTCATCTTATAACTCTCTTGTTCAGGAAAAAAACAAATCTTGATTGCGATTTATAATCATCTTTGTCAGTCTGGAAGCTTGCACTGGTGTAACCTTTTACCACAAACTCTTCCTCTCTGTCATAGATCAAGAATTGGTCCTTAGTCCTTCTCAAGTACTTGAGGATTCACGGCTATCCAATGAGCATCACCTAGATTTAACTAATATTTTCTCATCATGCTCAGGGCATATGAGACATCTAGACCAGTGTACAACATCGCATACATGAAGGATCTAATTTCTGACACATATGGAATCATACTCATGCACATCCTTTCTTGACAAGAATGAGGACATTGAAATTTAGAGATGGTAACTCCATGTAGCATGGGCATGTTTCCTCTCTTTGAGTTGTCCATGTTGAACCACTTCAACACTTTGTTAATGTATGTGCTTTGACTTAGTCCAAGAAGCCTTCTTCATCTATATCTATAGATCATTATCTCCTAGATGTAGGATGCTTCTCCCAAGTCTTTCATAGAGAATGTATTTTGAAGCCATGTCTTTACATTTTGTAAATTAGGGATGTCATTCCCCATCAATAGCATGTCATCTACATACAATATGAGGAATAATACCATGTTCCCACTAATCTTCTTTTACACACATGGTTCATCTTCATTTTGAATAAAAAGGCAAATTCTTTGACTATCTCATCAAAACAAAGATTCCAACACTGAGATTCTTTCTTCAGTCCATCGATTGACCTTTGTAGCTTATAGACTTTATGTTCTAACTTTGCATTTATAAAACCCTCAGGTTGTGTCATATACACATCCTCAAGAAGATTCATGTCAAGGAATGTAGTTAAAAATCCATTTGCCAAATCTCATAGTCCTGATAAGATACAATAGCAAGCATGATCCTGATGGACTTGACCATGGTCACTGGAGAAATGGTTTCATCATATTCAACACCTTGAACTTGTCTAAAACTCTTTGCAACCAATCTTTCCTTATAGGTTTTTACTTTACCATCCGTGTTAGTCTTCTTCTTGAAGATCCATTTGCACCCTATGGGTTTTACCCCTCTATGTGGATCCACCAAGGTCCATACCTTGTTGGTATACATGGATTCCATCTCAGATCTCATAACCTTAAGCCATTTATCATACTTTGGTGCTTCAATAGAGTCTTCATAGGTGTCTCATCAACTATGACCAATTCACTACCTTCCTAAGTCACAATTATCCATATCTCTTAGGTTCAAGGCATGTCCTATTAGATGTACGAGGTTTCTGTGTTACTTGAGGAATTTGAGATTCCACAACAAATGGTGAGTCTCTTTGTTCCTCACGTACTCCTTAGGTTCAATGTTTTTTTTTTGGTCTCGAACTTATTCGAGTTCTACTTTTCTCCCACTGATTCCTTTGGAAATAAATTCCTTTTCAAGAAATACAACATTGTTGGAAACAACTATCTTGTTGTCAATTGAGTTGTATAAGTAGTACCCCATTGTCTCTTTGGGATATCCAACAACATAACAATTATCAAACTTAGGGCCCAGCTTTTCAGGAAACATTTTCCTAACATAAGCTTCGCATCCCCAAATCTTCATAAAAGACACATCAAGACGTTTCCCATGCCATATCTCATATGGTGTTTTTTGAACCGACTTAGATGGTACTCAGTTTAGTGTAAATGTGGCTGTTATAAAAGGGACACATACATTAGTAATTATGAGTCTTAATAGATCACTAGCTCTCCCACTACTACTAGTGAATGGATTCTTGGTCATCTTGCCCAACAAATAAGATTCACATGTATTTATTGATTTAAAATCAAAAGAGTCCATATAACCTTCTTTATGGAGTCTAGATATGTGATTCTCATTTGTGTGCCCTAGATGACAATGCCAAAGGTATGTTTGGTTTGAGTCATTGAGTTTTTGCCTTTTAGTATTCATGTTATATATGCTTGTATCTAGATCTATCAAGTATAGACCATAAGACATTGGGGCACTGCCATAAAAGATCCCATCTTTACTAATAGAACATCTTGTATTCTTTATATGAAATTTGAATCCATTCTTATCCAAACAAGATACATATATGATGTTCCTAATAATGGCAGGTACATAATAGCAGTTCTCTAACTCTATTATACGCCTACTTGGTGGAGATAACTCATAGGTTCCAACTACGCTGGCCACAATTCTTGTGCCATTTGCAACTCACAGTTCTACCTCACCTTTTTGTAAAGGTTTACTTCTTTTCAGATCCTTCACATTTGAGAAAATGTGTGATCCACATCCTATATTTAGTACCCATGATGAGGAAGTAGTTAAGTGTAACACCTCGAACTCACACTAACCACTAATCACGAGATTAGGGCACGACGGAGGGATTATCACATAAACAAATCACTGAGAACTTTTTCTTTTTAAAACCTCGTAATGATATCTGGATTATTGCTGTAAACTAAAACATGATAAACTATTGCGGAAGCATTTCAATTAACCTGACTAGAGAACATAAACAGAGTTTACAACATGTAACATTGTTTAACAGAAAGTAAACATAACAGTTAATTTACATCTTTTACACATTCGCCATACATACTTTCTCTCACCCACACCATGTCCCAAGGACCGAGGGGAAAGGACTAAGAGACCACTATCTAACTAACTACATATACCTTCTACTGACTAGGGTCGTAAGATCTTTCAGATTTTTGGAACTGTCGCTGACCTGAAAATGTTTGAGTAGAGGGATGAGCCTACTCGCTCAATGAATAGCATTTCATTTAGCTATCACTAAACAACTCATCAGATATATAAAATTGAAATAAAGATAAGTGCAGTACTAAGCAGGGCAGTTCTAATGACATAGCAGATTTACAGATAACAATTTCATTTCTATGCAACATCAGATATTTTAAACAAATAAACAATTATAGAGAATTGGCACAAAAATTCAAATCTCTCAACATATTAAGTTTACTGTGATCCTATATGATTACATTTTTTATATTATTATGCCCTAATCATATGCAGTGTACTCTGCATACAAAGATCTGTAGCGAACTACGATCCCACAGTACAAGACTTAGCGACACACCCGAGAAATGCTAAGTCTGACTGCCAGCCCTGTTCTGCTACAGGACCACAGGCTCTCCGGCCTTCAGGCTCTCCGGCCTCACTGCACTAACTCCGAGTGCTCTAGACTCCTCCTCTAACCTGAGCACACAGGCGGAGAGTCTGCGTTACCACTGTGACTCCGCACAGATTATTGTTGAATAACCCCTATTTACTCCAGCGCCATCGTGACTCCGCACGGATTATTGTTGAACACTGCCTCTCTGTCCTCATGCCACCAGAATTACTCAACCGGTTGATGTTGGACACGAGTTTCACCCCTAAGAAGCAGACCTCTCAAAGGGGTTCTACGGTGTTAGGGCACCTAAGTCTATTAACTGATTAACATATAAACATTTAAATAGGAATATCACATTTCATACTTATTTCACATTTTGAACATCACTTGAAAACACATATACATCATTTGTCATCTATAAACATGACTCAGTATCAACTTATCCAGTTTCGATTCTAAACATCGATTTTATGCTCAACGTATACATTGCAGTTGTAATGCAGGAAATTCTATCATTTTCATCAATCATATTACGTATTTCAAGTTCCAATGAACCATATAAATTCATTAATTCAATCCACACTGATCATATGCTAAACTAAATCATATAACGGCATAAGGAAGCAATTTATGAAATAAAATTCGAGTAACGCCAAATACTGTCCAAAAGCCAAGTATCAGCGAAAAATGCACAGTTTACCGAAAAATTCCAACTAAGGAGTTAAATGATGATAACTAAATGAACTCCTACTCACAGTGATTTGGGATGTCCGGATTCATCCGGAAACACGTCCAAAGGGTTGTCTTCAACCTTGGATTTGCCCAATTTGGACCTGTTACAACCAAACAGTAACTTCCACACATGTTCAGGTTGAAGGTGAACTCGGTTAATAGCTGAATCGAGGACTAGGGTTGCGGATTTGTACCTAGGCCTCAAGGCCGGGGTCAAAGCTATCTTTCCTTGGTGTCTCATGCGCCCAATTGCTACTGGTTTAGAACCTGCTAAAATCAAGCAACAATTTCCCCCACGTACAGGTTGAAGGTAGTCCGGCTAGGATGCTAGATCGAAGCCAAGGCTTCGAATTTCTGCTCCCATCTCGTGGCCGAGCTCGAGGCGATCGTTTCTGGAATGTTGGCTGCGGCCAGAAGGGCTCCCAGCCACTGGCCCTAGCTCTGACCATTGTTGCGGCTGCTGCTCTGTGCAGCAGGTCGGATGCCCAAGTTAGTTGAGGTGACGCGCGTGCACCTAGGGTGAGGAAGACGGAAGAGGAAGGGTGGGCTGAGGTAAGTTGCCGGTTGAATCACCCTAATTCGTTGCTACGGCTGCCGTGTAGCAGCTTCTTGCTGGGGCGTCGCCCAGCAGATCGGTGGCTAAAGGGCGCCTCTAGGGCATGGAGGACGAGGAAGAAGAGAAGGAGAGGAGTGGGCGGAGGTAGGCCCAGCTATGCAATGCCATGGGCGCTCAAAATCGCCCCATAGATCCCCCCCTTGCCGCGGATGATTGGGCATTAGGCGCCGCTCAACTTGACAAAGACGAAGTCCTGTTTTATCGGGATAGAAGTAAAGGAAAAGAGGGGTAGCCGACCCTCTTAAAGGGGTGAAAAACAAAATTGGAGAAATTGCATCTCAAGTCCAATATTCTCAAAAATGCCATAACTATGGCCTCGGGGGTCCGATTTAGATGATTTCTATTGCATCATTTCAAGCACGAACTCCTCTACCTACTCAAGGCATGAAATCATACTGATTACATTATTTCACTGGATCAAATCTCAAATTGCATCTGTGCTTACTTGATTCAACTTAATGAACTTTATAATCAACATTGATATCATCATTAATTACCTCATATGAGTAAATCTCAACTATAGATTCATGACATAGCTTATCTTGATTAACCATGCTATTTAATAAATACTCAACACTAATAAAGGTGTTTCATGCTAATTGAGGTATTTACTGGCTAACCTCAATGTGGGTCATAACATTAAGTTAATCTCAATAATGTATATACTAGAAGTAGAGATCTCAATCCTTTACTTCATCTTCCTACGTTCCCTTATCCTTCTCCTTATCTTGAGTGCAGAAGACTTGGACTTCATCTTAGCCACAAAATGCTTTTTGGCTTTGCCTTTGTCCTTGGACTCAACTCCATTGATCATCATCACGGATTTGACCATCTTCATTTGTGCTTTGACAGTTATCAAATTGTCAAGAAATTCTGACAATGGTCTAGTCATGTTACTCAAGTGATAATACTCGATAAATCGGCTATAGGATTTAGGCAATGATTGCAAAATCATATTCATGACCAACTCTTGACCTAAAGGAAATTCCAGTCTTTCTAGATGCTTCATATGCCCAATCATATTGAGACCATGAGGTTCTATTGGATCTCCCTCTATCATTTTGCACTCAAATAACACCTTAGAGACAGTGTACCTTTCATGTTTATCATGTTGTTTATGCTACTCATAGTTCATACAACCCAACATAAGGTTCTTGATGTTCACAACATCATTGGCATTCTTCAAAGAAGCATCAACGTCAATCTTAGGCAAATTTGGAGTGGATACTGGCACTGGTGTTTCAGGAAAATGCTGAACACTTCTCAATGTCCTGAATCAGTTATAGAAATAAATCTCATTTAATTTGTCTGTTTGTGATGATTGAGTGTTTTCCATTTGATTCTATAAGAGAAAATTTGCATTTGTCAAAAACCATTTTTTATTTGATTTTATTTAAGAGTCGATATTAATTAGTCTTTAATTAACTACTCCCACAATTTTATTCAAATTGATAGCCCTCATATCAATTTAGAATGTGGCATTGTATAATATTATAGTGGCCTAAGATCCTAATTTCATCAAAATTGTATCCACCTAGGGCGGTCACCCACAACTTAATCCTATCAGGTAGGCAACTTTTTTCGATTGCATCTCATGCAACTCTCGATAGATGATATGTACAACTCTTTGTCATTGATCATCTGTATGCTTCTAGGTGCTTAATCCAACACCCAATTAAGCTTGACCTAGAAGCCAACACAATAGACTATGCACCCGGCTAGGGTAGACCCACATATCTACCGTCACACTTCCATGAGATAGATGCTGCACCATTTTAGGGTATTCCCATGCTTAGTAGATCAAGCATTTCATGTGTGCTACTTATGGAAAGTATATAATACTTAACATTTTAATTGAGGGAGTTTGTATAAATACATATAAATTAACCAATCACCACATATATATAGTATGTATCTTATACATGATATAACCCACAACAAAAACATGCAATAAACAAAAAACGATGGTTATAACCAGCCTAATGTAATTCCTTGGAGACACAAGGAATTAACACAACTTAGGTCTATATCATATATAGGAATCTATTATTGATGAAGATTTGTTCTTGCCAATCTAGGTTGATGGGTTCAACCTTTAAACCTGGTCAACTCACCTCTTGGCCAGTCAGTCGTCTATACCTGATCATTTGGCTCCTCCAAATGGTCATCTCATCTGGTCCTTCGGGCCCTTTTCAGCTCACCAGCCGATCATCTCAACCCCGCTAGATGGTCATATTGGCCCCACCAGTCGATCGACTCAGACCCTCTAGCCGGTCAGCTCAGCTCCTCAGTATGGTCAGTTGGCATCTTTCTTATTCATCAAAACAAGAAACTAAACCATCCTACTTTTACATAATTATTGAGAAACCTTGACCTACATTCAAGGGGAGCAAAGGTAGAAGAGAATAATACTTTTACATTGGGAAGATAAGAGAGAGGCTCAGTTCACAGACCGAGATAAAAAAGATAAACCAACCCCACAACCATGCACAAATTATAGGGGTTATTGGACAAAACCATGCTACATATCAACTGTTAAAACTCTCTTTTAGGGTGACACATGTAAATTCTATATATATATATATATATATATATATGAGAGAGAGAGAGTCAGGTTAGAATATACTCGAGTGTACAGATCACATAAATACACTCAATTTTGTTTGCATATAGAGACTATTTTTTGCAAAATGTAAACCATTGATCTTCACCGTCATACTATAACTAGGCTGCATACAAATTTTGAGCCCACTTGGATGAGTGTAAGTCACTCATCCAAGGGCAAAAAAATCAATGCGCGAAACTAATTTGAAATGCATAATTTTTGCGGTCTTTATAACATGACCTATAAATGTCCAAATTGCTCAAATTTTGCGTATGAGCTATTTACAACATGTTTAAGAAGATCAATGGATTAGATTTTTGAAAAAATATATTGCATCATGAAAAACTACTTGAGTATATTCTACTCCGAATACACTCGAGTGTATTCTAGCTTGACTATATATATATTTATGTTTGGGTTACTATGTGGTGATTAGTCAAATGTGCACATCAACTAGTTCAAATAGTCGCATGGCATGCAAGAAATAAAAGGATAAAACCAAAAATCTGATCATATGAATTATTCCAAAGTATAATTAATTGGCGTGACTCTGATACCACAAAACTATGTTTCTACTGCCTATATGATGCCTTCTTCGTCTTCAGCAACTACTCTTATCACTGACTGCTGGCTGACGTCATCCTCCTTAGCAACAAGCAAAAGGCCATGTCATATCTAGAGAAGTCCACACAGACCAACTATAAGTCTTATTGTCATACTAGAATGGACCGGAAGGAGTTGTCCCTCCTGTTGGTGTACTAGTCACCAACCTACTCTCCAAAAACAACGATCCTCAATTGTTTCTCTCCCATAGCTATCTTTCCCTAGTCGGGTAGGACTTGCTTGGGTTATCTTGGTTACCACAACTAGAGAGGACAACCATTGTCAGAGCAAATGATTCTCAATTGTCTGTGTTGTGCTCTAGGAAGCTCCCAATACCCCTCTATTTATAGTCATGGTTTGGGTCAGGGTTCCCGGTCTGTGCGGGAGTAGAAGGGATCGGAAGATCTCAAATTTTCACAACAATTTTAGAAACTTCACAGCCTATGACAACCGAAACGACCGTCTGGAAAACCCAGACGGTCGTCTGGCATGCGAGACGGTCCTATCACAGTTTTCCAATTTTGTACATAGTTGGAAATTAAATTCCAATTAGTGTGCGTCATGACGTCAACACCAATCCTTGATGCAATCAAAATGAACCTATGAAATGGTCGTTTGGTGCATATGATATGAGCGTCTTGCACCACCTGACATGGTCGTATCGCACAAGCGAGACGGGCATGTCACAGGCTGCGTCAGGTTGAATTCCAACGAACACACAATACAATCATCCTGACACTCCAGACGCCTATCTCAACACTTGAACTGATCATTTGGGAATCTAATCAACTGATTTGTTGTGTGAATTGAATACCTAAACACTTAAGTAATCAATCCAATCATCATTCAAAATCAAACTCTACTTCTAGATGAGTTCCTATGTGTGTGACCATGTAGGTCCCATATTATGTTGGCAGTGAATGTCCATAACAACTTATGACATCACATAATTGTACGATCTCTCACATGAGATGATACTGCCTTTATATATGCTTTGAGAACTAATGCGATCAAGGTTCCTTAGCCTGTGCAATAGCTCCATTGTTGTAACAATATAGCTCAATTGCGTCACTGATGCTTGGAATGACACCAAGTTCAGAAATGAACTTCTTGATCCATACACCCTCCTTTGCTACATTCGATGCAGCAATATACTCGACCTCTATTGTAGAATCCACAACTGTCTCTTGCTTGGAACTCTTCCAACTTATAGCTCTATTGTTCAGGCAAAAAACAAATCCTAGTTGCAATTTATTATCATCTTTTTCAGTATGGAAGCATGCATCAGTGTATCCTTTTACCAACAACTCTTCATCTATGTTGTAGACAAAGAACTAATCCTTAGTCCTTCTAAAGTACTTGAGGATGTTCTTCACGGCTATCCAGTGAGCATCACCTAGATTTCACTAATATTTTCTCATCATGCTTAGGGAATATGAGACATCTAGACGGGTGTACAACATTGCATACATGATGGATCCAATTTCTGACGCATATGGAATCATACTCATGCACACCCTTTCTTTACAAGAATGGGGACATTGAAGTTTAGAGATGGTAACTCCATGTAGCATGGGTAGGTTTCCTCTCTTTGATTTCTCCATGTTGAACCTCTTCAACACTTTGTTAATGTATGTGCTTTGACTTAGTCTAAGAAACCTTCTTAATTTATCTCTATAGATCATTATCCCCAAGATGTAGGATGCTTCTCCCAATACTTTCGTAGAGAATGTATTTACAAGCCGTGTGTTTACCTATCATAAAGTAGGGATGTCATTCCCCATCAATAGTATGTCATCCACATATAATATGAGGATACTACCATGCTCCCACTAACCTTCATGTACATACAAGGTTCATCTTCATTTTGAACAAAGCAATACTCTGTGACTGACTCATCAAAATGAGGACTCCAACTCCGAGATGCTTGCTTCAATATATAGATTGACCTTTGTAGCTTATGGACTTAATTTGCAAACTTTGGATTTATAAAACTCTCAGGTTGTGTCATATACACATCCTCAAGAAGATTCCCATTAAGTATTGTAGTTTTAACATCTATTTGCCAAATATCACAGTAATGATAAGCTGCAATAGAAAGCATGAACCTGATGGACTTAACGATGCTCACTGGAGAAAATGTTTCATCATGCTCGACACCTCAAATTTGTCTAAAACCCTTTGCAACCAATCTTTCCTTATAGGCTTGTACTTTACTTCCCATGTTGGTCTACTTCTTTAAGACCCACTAGCACCCTATGGGTTTTACCCCTTTAGGTGGATCCACCAAGGTCCATCAGGACGTTTCCCATGCCATATCTCATATGGTGTCTTTTGAACTGACTTAGATGGTACTTAGTTAAGTGTAAACGCAGTTGTTTCAAGAGCATACCCCCAGAAGGAAGTTGGAAGATTAGCAAAACTCATCATTGATCATGCCATATCCAGTAATGTGTGATTCCTTCTTTCTAACATAGCATTATTTTGTGGTGTTCCAAGTGGAGTCCATTGTGATACAATACCACGGGCTCTCAGAAGCTCCTCAAACTCTTGGCTTAAGTATTCTCCACCTCGTTCGGATTGAAGTGCCTTAATTCTTTTTCCAAGCTGGTTTTGTAATTCATCCATAAACTCTCTAAACTTTTCAAGAGTTTCTGACTTATGTTTCATTAAGTAAACATAACCATTCCTATTGAAATCATCAATGAAGGTAATGAAGTATTGATAACCACCTTTGGCATTTGTTCAAAAAGGGTCGCATACATTAGTATGTATGAGTCCTAATAGATTACTAGCTCACTCACTTCTACCACTGAATGGAGTCTTGGTCATCTTGCCCAACAAAAAAGATTCACATGTCTCTATTGATTTCAAAATCTAAAGACTTCAAATAACCATCTTTATGGAGTCTTGATATGCAATTCTCATTTATGTGTCCTAGACGACAATCCCAAAGGAATGTTTGGTATGAGTCATTGAGTTTTTATCTTTTGGTATTTATGTTATATATGCTTGTCTCTATATATATAAAGTATTGACCATTAGACATCGGGGTACTGCCATAAAAGATCCCATCTTTACTAATACAACATCTTTCATTCTTTATAAGAAATTTGAATCCATTCTTGTCCAAACAAGATACTGAATTGATGTTCCTATTAATGGTAGGTAAGTAATAGAAGTTCTCTAACTCTATTATGAGCCCACTTGGAAGAGATAACTCATAGGTTCCAACTACGTTGGCTGCAACTCTTGCACCATTTGCAACTCACAGTTCTACCTCACCTTTCTCTAAAGGTCTACTTCTTTTCAAATCCTTCACATTTGAGCAAATGTGTGATCCACATCCAGTATCTAGTACCCATGATGACAAAGTAGTAAAGTTAACCTCAATAACGTATTTACTAGATGTAGATATCTCAATCCCTTGCTTCATCTTCCTAGGTTCCCATACGCTTCTCCTTATTTTGAATGCAGATGACTTGGACTTTAGCTTAGCCATAAAATGCTTCTTGGCTTTGCCTTTAACTTTGGACTCAACTCCAATGATTATCATATCAAACTTGTCCATCTTTAGTTGTGCTTCGAAACTTACCAAAATGTCAGGAAACTCTGACAATGGTCTAGCCATGTTACTCAAGTGATAACACTCGATGAACTGGCTATATGATTTAGGCAACAATTGCAAAATCATATCTGTGGCCAACTCTTCATCTAAAGAAAATCCTAGTCTTTTGTAGATGCTTCATTTGTCCAATCATATTAAGCACATGAGGTTCTACTGAATCTCCCTCTATCATTTTTCATTGAAATAACACCTTAGATACATTATACCTTCCATGCTTATCATGATATTTATGCAACTCGTAGTTCATACAGCCCAACATAAGGTTCTTGATGTTCATAACATTAATGGCATGCTTCAAAGAAGCATCCATGTCATTCTCAGGCAGATTTGGAGTAGATATTGGCACTAGTGTTTTAGGGACATGCATAACACTTCTCAAGGTCCTAAACTAGTTATGAAATGAATCTCGTTTAATTTGTCTGATTGCGATGATTGAGTGTTTTCCATTTGATTATATAAGAGAAAATTTGCATTTGTCAAAAACCATTCGTGATTTGATTTGATTTGAAAAGTGGATATTCATTAAGTATTTAATTAACTATCCCTCCCACTATTTTATTTAAATTGATAGCCCTCAACATCAATTCAAAATATTACTGTGTATAATATTCTAGTAGGCCAAGATCCTAATTTCATCAAAATCATGAGCCTGCTAGGGCTGTCACCCACAACTTAAGTCTACCAGGTAGGCAACTTTTGCCAAATGCATCTCATGCAACTCTTGATAGATAATATGCACAACTCTTTGTCATTGATCATTTATATGCCTGTAGGTGCTTAATCCAATTAAGATCACCTAGTTAAGCCTGACCCATACACCAACACGATAGACTATGCACCCTGCTAGGGCAGACACATATATCTACCATCACACTTTGACGAGATAGATGAAGCACCACGCTAGGGCATGCCCATGCTTAGTCGATCAAGCTTTTCATGTGTGTCACTTATGGAAAGCATCTAAGACTTAATACTTTAATTGATGGAGTTTGTATATATATATATATATATATATATATATATATATATATATATATATATACATTAGTCAATCACCACATATATAATGTGTATCTTATACATGCTATAACCCACAATGAAAACATGCAATAAACTAAAAGCAATGGTTATGTCTAGCCTAATGTAATTCCTTGGAGCTAAAAGGAATTACAACAACTTAGGTCCACATCACATGTAGAAACCTGTTGTTGATGAAGATCCATGCTTGTCAATCTGGGTTGACTGGTTCAACCTTTGAACCTGGTCGACTCACCTTCTGGTTGGTCATTTGGTCACCTCCAGCCATTTGTTTGTCTCCTCAAACAACTAGTTGGTTATCCTGTACCGAATTGTTTGGATCCTCCATACAGTCATCTCGTCTGATCCTTTGGGCTCTTGATGAGCTCGCCATCCAATCATCTTGGCCCCGCCAGCCGCTCGACTCAGACACTCCAGCTGGTTGGCTCGGCTCTCCGTGTGCTTGGTTGGTGCCTTTCTTCTTTTTCAAAACAAAAAAGTAAACTATCCTATTTTAAAATAATTATTCAAAAATCTCGAGTTACATTCTAGGGGAGCAAAGGTAGAAGAGAATAATACTTCTACATTGGAAAGATAAGAGAGAGGCTTGGTTTGCAGACTGAGATAAATAAGATTAACCAACCACACAACCATGCATATATAATAGGGGTTATTGGCAAAAACCATGCTACACATCCATCATTAAAACTCACATTTAGGATGACGTGTGTAATTTTCATACATATATATATGTATATATCGTTTGGGTTATTATCTGGTGATTAGTCGGATGTGCACATCAACTAACTTAAATATTCACATTGCATACAATAAATAAATTGGATAAAACAAAAAATCCGATCATATCAATTATTTCAAAACATAATTCATTGATGTGGCTCTGATACCACTGTAGGGAAATATGACATTAGATAGATAATAGAAACATAAATTTTACTAACATACTTCCTATTAATCAGTAGATCGCATCAATAAGTATACAACAAAAAGGATGGTTTCACAAAGATATATCTAGTCCTGGAGCAAGTACATCGACAATGCTCATCGATGTAGATGTGCATTCTGTCTTGGATAGTGTATGTGCGGCTCCTTGTTGCACTGAGACTCGTATGACTGCTCCTCTATGGACAATAGACTTGAATGTCGCTGTCTACAACAACACCTCTCGTCACAGACTTCTGGCCAACATCATCCTCCTTAGTGATGGGCAGAAGGACACCTCAACTCTAGAGAAGTCCACACGGACCAACTAAAACTCTTGTCGTCCAGCTAGAACGGAGAGGAAGGAGTTGTCCCTCTTATTGGTGTACTAGTCACCAACCTACTCTCCCACATAATGCTCCTCAGTTGTTTCTGTCCCATAGATATCCCTCCCTAGTCAGGTAAGACTTGGTAGGGCTCTCTTGGTTACCACAACCAGAGAGGACAACAATTGTCAAAGCAACTGATTCTCAATTGTCTGTGTTGTGCTCTGGGAAGCCCCCAATACCCCTCTATTTATAGGCAGAGTTAGGGCCAGGGTTATTGGTCTGTGTGAGAGTGGAAGGGACCGGAAGATCTCAAATGTTCACAATAATTCTTGAAACTTCACAACGTGCGATAGTCGAAATAGCCATTTGGAAAACCTAGACAGTCATCTGGCATACAAGATGGTCATCTCACACTGCAAGACTGTCATTTAGCAGTTTCCCAATTTTGTACATATGTCGGCAATTCAATTCCAATTAGTGCATGCCATGACGTCAATACCAATTCTTATAACAATCAAATTGCATCCCCAAAATGGCCATTTGGTGAATGTGAGACGGGCGTATGGCACCACCTGAGATAGTCATCTCGTAGGTCGAGTCAGACTGAATTCCAACCAATGCATAACACAATCAGCTTGACACTCCAAATGACTGTCTCAACACTTGAACTGATCATTTTGCAGTTTAGTCAACTAATTTGTTGCGTGAATTGAATACCTAAACACTTTAGTAATTAATCCAATCATCATTCAAGATCAAACTCTTATTCTAGATGAGTTCATATGTGTGTGACCCTATAAGTCCCATATTACGTTGGTAGTAAATTTCCATAACAACTTGTGGCATCACAAGCAATGAGTGGTGCCTAGTCACACATCATTGCTACCCAATAAAATGGAAAGTTGGAGAACAACTTCAGCCTACAATCTGTGTATGGTGTCACAATATTTGTATAGTTCCTTTGTCACTGATATCCAGATTGAACTCGAGGCATGGATTCATCATCCTCTTCAACATTCAATCTATGTTTATTTCTATAGTAGACTATATGAGATATGTGTAAGCTCAATATTATACATTGACTCACATGTACATGGCCATGTATTTCTCAAACTCACTAACTCAAGTGGCCTTGGATATCATACTCCCATAGGAGGGTCAAATCCCATATCTATCACTCACAGTAAATCCCCATGTGTCACCGTCACCCAATCATCACCTTTATAACAACCTATGTTTTAGGATTGCATTTGATGATGTCAAAGTGTACCGAACAACATGTGATGAGTGCAGTGATTCTAGGTCTAAGAACCACAAACACCACCATCACTATAAAACATGATTCTTACTTACCTAGTTAAGGTTTCCTTGTATCACTCTAATGGTGAGTTTGTCCGATACACTATTCGTTAACATGTATATGTGTTCTTAGTTTGATATCACCATATCATGACTAATGAAATTTTGTCATCAACCAACTCACACTCTAATATTATGTGTTATTGTTGTCTATTTGCCTTCCACAATAACAACCGTTCTGGGACACAACAAGAATGCATGTACTCTTAACATCCATATGATCTCATTGTTCAGGTCCTCAACCTGAATACATACATCATTGAGTAATATCATTTTATAGACATTTATTATGTTATTTCATTATCTCAAAAACTAAATAAACAAAATAAATGGAAGCTTATTTATAAGTTATGCCATTACAATCATAATATGATTGGCTCTCTAGACATACATACCAACAATGTGATTGATTAATTCCTTTAGAGTGAATAATTTTGCAAGCATGCACAAAGTGCAAGTCAACCAATGTGATTGATTGAATAGTTAATGGTGAATCATTCTTGTTAGGGTTTTATTATTGTTTTTAGTTGCTAGTTGAATTCAATATCTTAGTTTTGTTACTTATCTATTAGTGCAAATTGAATAGTCTTAGTTGGCTTCATTACTCAATTCAATAGTTTGAATTGCCATCGTTAAATTAGATCTAAATTTTTCTTCTCTAATTAGATCTAAAACCTTGTTTGAACCATTCAACCCTAATTTTTGCACTAAAAGTCAAGCAATGACAGTAGCTAGTGAGTCTGCCTTGTTCATGTGTATTTGGAAACATTATATGTTGGCTATGTTTGCCTAGAAACTTGTCCAAGATTTACTCATTATGAGTAAATCATGGATAGTCTCTGGTATGGGACTGTTATTGAACACTTAATATCACTTAGGATGTAAGTGTATAATGTGTATTTTGTTTTCAAGATGTTTTATCAGCACTTCCCTATTTGTTCTCTAGGTACATATGTAGATGGATATTTTCCCATCTACATCGGTGTACTTGGATAATTGTAGGAAAATTCTGCCAATAGTTTCTTGAATATTAAATATACATTATACACTTACTAGTGAGATTAGGTGTTTAAGAATGGGATAGGTGGTACAAAAATTCAGTATTGAACTCTAAATCCTAATTTGTAAACCCTTATCCCTAAACCCTAAATCCTATGTGTAAACCCTAAACCATAATTTGTAAACCATTGTCTCTAAACCCTAATGACAAACCCTCATCTATAAACCCTTATCCCCAAACCCTAGTCATGTAAACCCTAAATTCTAATCATGTAAACCCTAAATCCTAATACTTGTTTTCTCTTTGATCATAGAATGGATAGATCATGGATGTCCTACCAAATTGCTGTACCATGGAGTTTATTACAAGTCTTGATCAATTTATAAGATTTATAGAGGAACATAGGAAAAGACCTATAGATAGTATCTATTGTCCATGTAGAAATTGCAGTAACAACTTGAAATTTGACATTGTTGACAAAATCATAAGTCATGTCATGTGTAATGGGATTGCACATGGCTATACAAAATGGGACTATCTTGGAGATATTCCTACTATGAGAATAATTGATGTTGGTAGCAGTACTTGTGTTGAAGAAGAAATTGCCTCTGATGATGTAGATGTGAATGACCTGATTCTGATAGACATGGTTGATGCCATGTTTGATAGTTGTGGGGTAGATCACATTGATCCGTCTTCTTTATTTAGAAACATTGTGCATGATGCTAAGAGACTGTTATACTTAGGTTATACTAACTTTATGAAGTTGAGTTCTGTGTTGAGATTGTATACTCTGAAGACTAACAATAGATGGAGCGATAAAAGCTTCATGTCATTGTTGAAAGAAATTCTTCCTGAAGGCAATGGGATTCAAATCTCACCATATGAATTAAAGGAAATGTTGTGCCCAATGGGAATGAAGGCTAAGAAGATACGTGCATTCCCAAATGATTATGTGTTATTTCAAAAGGACTATGTCGATTTGAAAGATTTTTAAAATTTTAGGGCGTCAAGGTATAAAATGACAACTTTGGGGGAGTCCAAAACTAGAACATCTGCCAAGGTGATGTGGTGTCTAACTATAATACCACAGTTTCAATGAGTATTTGCCTATACCATGGATGTGGAGAATTTAAGGTGGCATGCAGATGTAAAAAAAACAATGATGGGATCCTACAATATGTGTCTGATTCCCCATAGTGGAAGAAGATTGATTTATTGTACTGTGAATTTGGTGAAGAAGTCAAGAATCTAAGACTTGGGCTCTGTACCAATGGGATGAATCCATAAAGCACATTGAGCAACCAACATAGTACTTGGCATGTTTTGATTGTTATATACAATCCTCATCCCTAGTTGTGTATGAAAAAAGTATTGTCATTATGTCGTTGTTGATATCGGGCCCTAAACAACCTGGAAGTGATGTCAATGTTATTTTGAACCTTTGATTGATGACTTAAACAAACTCTAGGGAGAAGGTGTGATGACCTATGTTGCTTCACGTAGAGAGACATTTCGCTTGCATGCTATGTTGTTTTGCACTGTTAGTGACTCTCCAACATATGGGAATTTGTTTGGATATAGTGTAAAAGGATCCAAAGCATGCCCTATATGTAAAGAGAACATTAATCCAATATGACTAAAACATGGCATAAAGACTATATATCTTAGTCATAGAAGGTTACTTCCAAAAGTTCATCCTTACCGAAGATTGTGCAAAGTGTTAAATGGATCAAATGAGGAATAGAGTGCCCCTAAACCTACATCTGGGGAGGTTGTTTATGAAAGATTAAAATACTTTGTCGATGTATTTGGTAAGAGATCACAATGTACCATTCCCACACAGAGTGACAAATCTTTATACAAGAAGAGGTCAATATTCTGGGATCATCCTTATTGGAGTTCTTTGGCAGTTAGGCATTGTATCAATGTCATGCATGTTGAGAAAAATGTACATGATAGTGTCATCAATACTCTATTGGTATCAATGAAGGATCTGAAGCTGATAGGTCTTAAATCTCATGATTTTCACAGCATAATGCAAAAAATATTGCACGTGTCAATTTGATCTATACCATACCATATAAGATTTGCAATCACCAGGGTTTGTTTCTTCTTCACTCTATGCAACAACATTATTGCACCTAAAAATCTCAACAATTTGCAAAGACAAATTGTTGTTACCCTATGGCATCTTGAGATGTATTTTCATCCTTCATTCTTTGATATCATGGTACATCTTGTTGCCCATTTGACCAGGGAAGTGAAAATGTTGGGACTAGTTTTTGCATTGGATGTATCCTTTTTAATGGTTCATGAGTGTTTTTAGAGGTGATGTTCAAAACCATTATTGACCTGATGGGAGTTTTATTGAGGGTAATGTGTCCAGGGAGGTTATGTACTTTTGCCATGACTTTCTGAGTTGTAATGGAGCTCTGATAAATTGCACGAATATTGAGGACTATTTTGACAAAGGGACTTTAGGAGCACGAGTGGAAGTAATAAGCCGTGAGTTGTGGGAACAAGAACACTTGTATATTTTACACAACATTGACGAAGTGAGTATTTATATCACCCAACATACTATTTTCATCAAGAAAAAATATCCTTGAGCCAATTCAATCTGGCTTGCCAATGAGCATAACAAGACATTTATTATGTGGTTTGAAGATAAAGTTTATGTAAACTAACTCAGACACCAAATAATGTTGTTGAAAATATCAATTGCCTCGCTTTTAAACCAAAAATGAATGCTATGTTTTATGAAGGGTTTTACATATATGGATTTTCATATTACACAAAGTGTCATCCAAAAAAATTGGGTCACCCATCAAGAGTTTTCATTGTATTTTTCTAGTGTGAAAAATAAGAGTCCACATGAAGGGAAAATTCCATATTACAATGTCATTGAATACATATGGGATTTTGACTAAATAGATTTCAGAGTTCTGATTTTTAGGTGTAACTAGGTTGATAACACCAAAGGAGTTGTAGTGGATGAATTGGGTTTCACATTAGTGAATTTTGAAAAGATTGGCGAGAAGGGTGATCTGTTCATAATGGCATCACATGTGAAGCAAGTATTTTATATCAATGATACTGCAAATGAAAAATGGTCAAATGTCATTCATGGTAAAAGCCAGTTCAGTGGAGATCCTATAGATGACGAAGAGTACTATGACAAGTATAATGATTCTAGACCATTCTTAGTTGGCTTGCCAACACCAAATATTGAAGATGACACTGACTTATATATGCATGGAGATCACAGTGAGGGAATGTTAGTTGATACAAGATCCAAATATGAGAGGCATGGTTTTATTATTTTAAAATGTTAGATAAGCATTTAACATTCTTTATCACTTATATTTTCATTGTTTGATTATTTTTATATGACATTTTTTCAGATGGTGTCTGACCATGACTATGGTGATCATTATGATGGTTACGAGGAGTATAATAATAGTTATGATGACACTGGTGTAAGTCGTATTGTTTTATTACATAGATGTGCATTTTAAAATGTCTATCTTGTTGTATTGTTATATCTTTTTATAACTTATTTGTGTTTTTGTCAATTTTAGCATGAGGATGTGCTCCCTTTGGATCTTGTTGAGCTTGATGTGCAACATCATTAGCGTGCAACAATAAGAGGTGTCACCATGATGAACAAGTTACTCGAGAAAAGGGGCAATAGAATAAAGTTGGTCATTTAGTTCGATGCTCAAGGAAATCCTATTGGGATGAACCACATTTCTTTCATGTCATATCTAGGGGTTCTTACTCATACAAAAACAAATGTAACTATAAAATCCTTGCATAAAATTGATCAAATCAAGAAAGAATTAATATGGAAGGACTATGTGTGATATATTATCATTTAAAATTATGTTTTAAAACTATTTATAATTCAATTTTTAAGAATAACCGATAAAGTATATGAACTTTAGCAGAGCATATTTGACATGGATGAAAAACTGCATCATAAAAAGGTGATGCAACACTATGGGAGGGTACTAAGGAATTATATGACGAATCTAAAAAGTGAATACATACTGAGCACTAAGAAAATGAATAAGTCAATCACTAAGAAATGGAACTATCTCGACCCGAAGTTGTGGGAGTCATTTGTTGCTAAGAGACAAACTGACAAATTCCAAGTATTAAACCTCACTCCTCATTTTGACTACATTCTCATGAATTCATTGTATTACATATTTAGCATATGTTTTGGGATAACCATTATATAATCAATTCTTAAAGTGAAAGGTGTGCAAAGAATTTGCACAACCACATAATGGGTCGAAGTGGCTATGCAAATATTTTCCAAAAGCTACTGCATATGTCTTCTTCTCAGAAACCTACTCCTGCGACTACTGAGTCTTGTACTACTACTAAACCTCTACCTCACCATGATCTGTGGATAGCTGGGGGGAAAACCAAATATGGAGAAATACCCAACCCCGTAGCTGTTGAGGTGGCTACAAAAATGGTAAAATTCAACTCTTGGAGCAATTAGTATTGATGATTGTTATGTTTTACCTTGAACTTGATTGTTATGTTTTACTTACTAATTACTATTGAGGATGATAAGAGGGAGCTCCACAAGTAAAGGAAACAAATCAAGTTCATCCTTTAGGGAACAAGGGATGAATTGAAAATTGTTCTAGGTAACCCATAGCATCCCGGGTGTGTTAGGTCTACCGGTGCTGGTGTCGGTATAAGAGCCTTCTTTGGGCCATTAGAGTATAAGCATAAATCTATCCAGAAAGGTGAATTATCAGAAGATAGGTTACAAGAAATGATTGCAAAGGGGATTGAGGAAGAAATGAGATAGTATAACACTTCTCATTCATCTCCTCAGACATTACCTATGTCACCCCACTCTTCATACGAGGTGGACCCCCCTACGACAGGGGTGGGTGGGAGTAATCCCATTGACCCACAACCTAGAATGCCCACTGTAAGTATTTTTATGACATAGTAGTTTTTCAGAATGATTAGTATAATATTTTTAAGTATACATATATATAACACTCAATGTAAATTTGTAGGGGTTGAGGCCATGCCGTATTTTATTACAAGGATATGTTGTTGCATTGGGTGTGGCTTACCCACTCCTTGAATGTGACTTGATTCATGGTGCTCCATTGCCTGCCGATGTGGTTAGCATGATGTTGAGGCTTGTTTATGACCCTTGGAAGCAAACTACACTTCCATATGACCACCCCAAGAACGATACGATAGGTGATGCAGAAGGCGACGTGATTGTGTGGCCCAAAGTGAGATTTGTCCATAGTGATGTATGCTAAATATACATTCTTTTTATTTGTATATGCACGAAAATTGATATGAGAATATATATATATGTAGGACACAACAGCTAAGAAACACCCTACAACTCGTACTGCACCTCCACCTCCTCCTCAATCACCTTGTTGTCTTGTAAAGGACCTATTTGACTTGCTAAGTCCTATTTGTAGGGGACTAAAAATATGGATAGGAAACTTTGAAGAAAGGTCACCAACGATGGTCCATATTAAGGTGGACATTTTAGGTCAACCGCATGATACGATTATATCTTTAAAAGATGTTTTAAAATGATTTTTTCAATACATATATCATAGAACTTTGAATATGGAGAGATATTAAATATCTAAATACCTCATTTCATATATGTTGATCTATTTTCTTATATATTAATGCGTACATGATATACATTTTCTAGATACTTATATAGGGTGTGTACAGAGTTCACACTGTCCCATGTGACATTTCGAGTTCCATCATTGATTATCTGTGTAGTTAAAGACCCTACATATGTTGTCGTATACATCTCTATCGCATTAACATATTTTGGTAAAGTGAAAAAGAGTGTGATTATATATTTGTTCAATGTTGAGAAAATTTAGTCATTGTGCTTATAATTTTGACTTAAGAATTTCATTTCATTGTGGAATTTGAGTTTTATTTTGTTTGCCTTCATTTCACTTAGGGATAAACATTGGGTGTTGTTGGTTATTGTCCCTATGACACTAACTGTGTATTATCTCAATCCTAAGGGTGACTAAGTAGATAATGAGGGACATAAAATGAAGAAGGCATTATTCACGTGAGTAAAATTTTACATTTATATCCATTAACATATATTATTACATGATTATTTACTAATGCAATTCAATTTGTTACATTAATGTATAGAGATATAAAAGATTTAAAAAAGGCTTGAGGAAAGGTGGACAAGAAAAAAAGTGATAATTTGGCAGAATGTTGATGTAGTTTTCTGACTCCAATGCATATTTATGCCAACTATGCCTAATTTTATTTATTCACATTTTGTATGTTGAAATTTATAGTGTCATGTACAAGACAATGGATGGGCATGAAAATACTACTTGATGTAGTATATAGACATGATTGTCAGATATGGGGCAATAGACATCAACTGCATACAAAATGTATTCTATATATATAGTCTTGATCATCATAAAAAGATAGTCTCATTTTATCATATGATGATATCACACTTTTTAATTATATATTACATTCTCTTTGCATGTGTTTGATATGGAAAGGCCCATATGATAGAACAACTAGATGAGAAACAAGAACAAAGGGCACAAGCCTTCATTAAGGATGTGAACTTTGAATTTGATTGGGATAAAGATTGAGTTTTCTAAACTTTGATGTCATTATTTATATATACATGTGGTGATTATGAGTTCTTGCAAATTTAAATTTCATGCGAGTAAATTATTGGTGCATATGTGAATAATGAATATCTACATGGGTGTGATTGTGAAGATGAATGAATATAATGAGAATTGTGTTTCTACATGTCATGAGAATGGAATTGGTGCATGTTATGAGAATGGAATTGGTGCATGTGAATGAAGTATCATGTGTGTAAATGAATGTGAATATGAATGCATAGAATTATGTTTGTACATGTGAAGAGAAATGGAATTGGAGAACATATCTTGTATGTGGGTGGATTTTGTTTGTTATTGTAGTTTTTGCAGGTTTGTTGGCCTATTGTTAAGATGAACATAGGATGGAACGTACAGTTCAGAACTTCAAATCCTGAACGACAGGTTTTGCATCCTACTGACAGTAGGACAACAGGTCTGCAGACCTACTATTTAGAAAAAATAAGACTTCGTCATTAGTTATTATATAGAAACCATCATTGTTGGTCTTTGTCGTTAGTTTTAGGTCTAAAACCAAAATTATAGGACTAAACTAAAATGATCATGCTGGGTAGAACGGTCATGTTGGGAATCACAGTCATAGTCATCAATTTCTTCTAAGAAATCATCACTGTATCTCTTAATCATCGGTTGTATGTGATGTAACTGATAGCTTAGATACGAAATTAGTTTTAGTTTGGTTTGTAAATCGATGACTTAGGAACCTTTACCAGTTACAAATGTGACTTGGTATGGCTTTACGACGTTGGGTTTGGTTCCTAAACCAAAGATCTAGACTCCTTCCTTTTTTAGTTTCTTTTATATAGAAACTGAGGCTGGATCTCTATCAACAATTTGCGCATCCCCAAATAACTGACATCTTAGACCTCTGACTGCAGTGTCACCCACTTAGGTGTCAGTAAAAAAATGATGTTATAGGGTTGTTTTAACCAACTCCAGAGGTAGTTTATGTACTAGTGTGGCTTTCAATTGAAAGTTTGATACAGAAAAAAAAACCTTATTTTTTGTTTAGACACTCCTATCAAGATACTAGGCCTATTTAAGCTAAACTAGGTGCCTTCACAACCATAGTTTCTTAATTTCCATATTAGCAGACCAGGACACATCATCATAGAAAATGTCTAAGTGACCAACACCACATCCTCCTACACATCTTAAGGCATAGTATGACATGAATAAGACCCATTTAAACATCTCTATGTAGGACTTTATCCAAAGATCATTGCTACTCATATCATCCACATTGAATATCCATAAAGGTAATTTCTTGCATAAGTATCCAATGTAATATGTTAGTCGACACTGTGACGCTAATCACCAAGTTGAAAATGATCACCTATCTAATAAATAAATCTTATAAGGTCTCAATTCCAAGCCAACACTATACATCACCATCAAACATTATGACATGACAATACCACTTATCGTCATTGACAATGACATTGGTTGCAACATCTGCTAGCTAAAGATGTTTGTCTCACTTGGCATCAAGTAGAGAAAATCTAAGTGACAAACACCACTTATATGGACTTCATGTTTCTCTAAAAGAATTCATGGGTGAGATATAACTACAAACATAGTTAGACCCAAAGACTTCCTCAAAATTCTTCATAGTCACGTGATCAATACATCTTTCAACCTACTTCTAGGATATCCTTGAATACACAAGAATGTTCTTGTTATTATTCTCTCCATGAATTCCTCAAATTAATACATGGTGACATTGTCACACATCGTTGGTTGAGATCTACTTCCAAAAAAATTTGCCCCAATAAGATCTATGGGTCTTGTTATATGCTTCCATTCATGAATGACAAAGATGAAAAAGTACATATCATAATAATTTGGATTTTTTGATCATATGTAATAGGTCTTGATATAGGTTGTATTCTTGGCAAGAGATGACCTGGCATTTTCAATTGCATCTCTATTTTCAAGAAGTATGATACCAATGACCTTGGATACAATGGAACCTCTAGGAAAAAGAAGTCATCTTACTCGGAGGTCCTAGTACTAGAATCCATCCATAATATGGTCAAACTAGGAGTATCTTGTTGGGAAATACGGCTACAAAGATGGTAGCAAAAACAAAAAGTTCTTTCCATATTCCCCTTGACCAACATACTGAGTCAATAACTATGGATTGGGAAGGAAGGTTTGCAAGGTATATACCTAGTCCCAGAGCAAGTCCAACAACTATCCTTGCAACGACATACGTCTTTTGCAAGCAACGTCGAG
Organism: Alisma plantago-aquatica; assembly: GCA_963693085.1. Classification (NCBI taxonomy): domain Eukaryota; kingdom Viridiplantae; phylum Streptophyta; class Magnoliopsida; order Alismatales; family Alismataceae; genus Alisma; species Alisma plantago-aquatica. Next base: position 1,643,009,132 of record OY856409.1, read on the forward strand.
ACAATTGTCAGTTGTGGCCTCCTGGGGTTGCACCACATCCTCCTAGCATGGTAGAAATGGCCTCCATGCCTCTATGTACTCCATGTGGACCACCGAGAACTTCTGTCATTCTTTTAGAACTGATAGGAAGGAATTATCCCTTTAAACGTCAACTTGTTGGTGTTGACTTGCTCTCCTTTATTGTCGCTCCCTTGTTGTCTCTCGTTTTAACCGGTAAGACTTGCTTGGGCTATCACATCACCACATATATGTGACAACAATTGTCAGAGCTAAGTTTTATGTCTCATGAAAGCCTTGACTGCCCCTCTATTTATAGGAGGGCCAGGGTCATGATTTCCAGATCAACTGGGAGTCAAAGAGACAAAATTTCATGAATTTTCTAGAAGATGTGAATAATGAACCGATAGGTTCACATGTGAAATGTTTGCTTCAGCACTTGAATATGTTGGTTCACTTTATTTTCTACTAGAAAACATATTAGCTTTAATGTGATGATTAATGCACAACATGACGTCAACATCAATCCTTGATCCAATCTTATTGATCAGTGCACCGGGCAATTCACAATCTGAACCGATCAACTCACATTTTAAACTAGTTGATTCACTTCTAAACCGGTTGATTTAGATTCTAGTCAACCAACTTTTAGCCAATGTTGTTTAAATTGATTACCTAAATACTGTAGTAATCAATTCAAACCTTACTCATGAGTAAACTCCTATTCCATGGATATCCTATGTGTTAACCCTACAGTTCCCAAGTTACATAGGCAGCGAATGTCCATAACTAATTTATGACATCACAATCAATGAGTAGTATCTAGAAACACATCTTTTCTACCCAAGTAACTGGAAAGTTGGAGAACAACTTCAACCTACAATTTGTGATTAATGTTATAATGATCATATAGTTTCTTTGTCTCTGCTATCCAAATTGAACTTGAGGCATGGGATTCATCCTCTCAACGTTCAATCCATGTTTCTTGAACTAGAGAAGACTGTCTGAGATGCATATGATCTCACATATCATATATTGATTCACATGAGTATGGCCATACATTTTTTGTCCCACTTATCAATTGACCAGATATCAACTCCAGTAGGAGGGACAAATCCCATCTACATCACCGACAATCATTCCCCATGTGTCACAATGTATTCGAGCATCACCTTTATGGTAACCCTTATTCAAGGTCACATTAGATGATGTCAAAGTACATCGAATGACATGTGATGAGTGTAGTGAATTCAAATATAAGAACCAAATTCCCCACCATCACTATAAGAGTTGATTCTGACTCCAATCAATGGTTTCCATGCGTCACTCTCAAGGTAGGTGTTTCTGATACACTATTCTATAACAAGTACCTATGTGTTTGGTTTGATATCACATAACATGACTAATGAGATTTTGTCAACAAATGACATACACTCTAGTCTTATGTGTTATTACTGTCTATTAGCTTCCACAATAATGTCTGACTAGGAACGTAACAATAATGTATGTACTCTTATCATTCATAAGATCTCACTATGCAGGTACTCAACCTGAAGACGTACGTCATCAAGTAATAGTATTATTTAGACATCTATCATGTTATACCATTATCTCATAGTTGAACAAACATATAAACAAAGATTGCCTTTATTATTTAATCAAATCATTGACAAAATATGCCATTACAATCAACATATGATTGGTTCTCTGGGAATACATACCAGCATACTGCCACTTGCACTTACAACCAAACAACCATGAACTTAAGCACAAGTGATCTGACTGACCTTCATGCTTGTGTTGTGAAAGTTCTTTTGTCAAGGGGTCAAAAACATTGCTTTCAGTTGGTACTATACAAATCTTCACATCTCATTGTATGATTTTTCGTATGAGATGGATCCATCATAGTATGTTCTTGGAAATATGATGTGATCTAGGTTCCTTAGATTGTGCAATATTCCATTTTTGTCACAATACAACTCTACTACATCACTAATGCTTGGAACCACCCCAAGATCAATGATGAACTTCTTGATCCAAACAACTTCCTTTGGTGCATTGGAGGCAGCAGTATATTCAGTCTCTCTTATAGAATTATCAAATGTTTCTTTCTTGGAAATCATCTAGCCTATAGCTCCATTGTTGAGGCAAAACACAAATCCAGATTGCAATCTAAATTCATCTTTTTCATATTGGAAGCTTGCATCAGTGTAACCCTTTTCCACCATCTCTTCCTCACCACCGTAGACAAGGAATTGATCCTTAGTTCTTCTCAAGTACTTAAGGATGTTCTTAATAGAAATCCAATGGCCTTCATTGGGATCTGACTAATATCTACTCATCATGCTCAAGTCAAATGAGACATTAGGATGAGTACATAACAATGCATACATGATATATCCAATTGTAGATGCATATGGAATCTTACTCATGCGTTCCATTTCTTCATAAGAACTAGGACATTAAGATCTAGAGGCAGTAACACCATGAGACATGGGTAAGTTTCCTCTATTCGAGTTCTCCATGCTTAACCTCTTCAATACCTTGTCAATGTATGTGCTCTGGATTAGGCCAACACACCATCTAGATCTATCTCTATCGATCTTGATTCCTAAGATATAGGATGCTTCACATAAGTTATAACGACCCCACCTCCCGATAACCCCCAATTAAGGGAGACCGGAAGGTCAGAGCCATTATACCAATTAACATTATCAAAGGTTCGACAAATAATCAATAACAATTATTAAATTCTACCAACTATACTGAAATATGATAAAAATAAAAACTTTTACATACCTTTTGAAAACTTGGATCTCTAAACTTCTATCCACATACGAATTCCACTCTAACTAATCCTCCTTGTATTTTAATTCATGTATTTCACAATATGGCGATTTATTGTTTGTCCTTTTGGCTTTGTACCTAAAATGCTGAAAAACAAAACGTCGGTCATCATAAAGCTGGTATGTGGGGGAACCAATAATTGTGCAATTATTCATAACAATGTATTGCATCCAATTACCATTTAACAAACAATTTTACATTTTAAATATAACTGTGTGATCCATGTATTCCCTATCCTCTGCGCTGTCCCTATAGTGGACCTGGATACTACTTTCCTTATAGTAGCTCCCCATTAAAACCCCTCATGGTCCCATCTATAGGTGAAACAGTTTCTAGGGTTGAGTCACATGGCACTACATGTAAGTATCCCACTCCTTAACTCATGGAATGCTAAAGGGTCTCATGGCACTACACTTAGTAGCCCAATTTTTAACCTATGATAGCCTAGACCTTACTCTAGGTTACCCCTTTTTAGCCTTTACAAGCCACGGAGGTGGATTCAGATCTAAGCCAGTTATATATATATATATATATATATATATATATATATATATATATATATATATATATATATTCATGGTGATAATCATAGTTACTTTAAATTTGCCTGAAATAAAAGGCATCCAACAATTATTTTCAAGCAACCGATAAGCATGTTCGGAAATCGTCGTGAAACTAAAGCGAATATTCATAAGCGTAACCACATACCTATCCAACTTTCATCAAGATCCTACTTTTTGAGATAGAGTCAACCATTGTAGGGAAATCCAATCAAGCAAACAAGTATACACAAAGATCCTGAAATAAACATATAATTTTCCTTTTATCAAGATCTATCCAATCCAACTTACTTCTTAGGATTTCTATTTCTTTTTAGGGTTTCATTTGCAATTAGGGTTTTTCCTCTACTTATACTACCATAACCCTAATTAGACAAAACTACATATAACCATTAGTTTCTCATCCTATTTCTCCTAATAGGATTAGGATCATAATTTAACAACATATTTCCATATTTTTGAATTAAAATACGATCATCTCTTCTTTTACCCTAAATTTTTCATGTGTAATAGATTGAAACTCAACTTTAATATTCAATAAGTCAATACTTCTCAAATTAACCTATTCAACCTCAAAGATTCATCGTTTATACTCAATTGGGTTTCTAAGGTTTCTTACAAAATCCTAATCATCTTAATTATCTTCATTAAGGATTCTCCAATCCAAACTATGTTCAAGAATCATTATATTACATTTGTATTCTTCCAATTTTGGATTATGACCACTAAAAACTCATATTTACCCAAATCAGGGTTTTTAGTTCATTAAACTATGTTCATGATCATAAAACCCTAAAAGCAACATATGAATCATCCTTTTATGATTTCACTCTTTCCTTTACTCTTAACAGGTTAATGTTGATCAAAAGCAACATCAAGATTCATCATAATTGATTTTATCTCTTTCTAGGGTTTTTCCGTCATTTAATGCATTAAAAGATGTAAAACCCTATACTTTTTTAATATCATGCAAAATTAGGCTTCAAACATAATTGATTTGTGTTCCTCTCATTTTGAGGATCAATTTTCATATATGACTTATTTTAATATGAGTTTCCTAGAATTAGTTACGATTTTTGCAAATAAAACATAAAGTGACCAATAGGGAGGTGCCACATAGGCAACAAACTCCCATGCACATACCTCCCGCATGCCCAGCTTCAGTTATAATGAAATGACAATTTTTACCCTACGTAAGTAATTGCTTCTATAGCCCGCGGAGGGGCATATCAGTCCAAAGCCTCTCCGACCTTCTTCTTCCTCATGAACCCTAGCGATGCCGCCGTCTAGGTCTATCCCACAGGGTTTTGCCTCCCGCCCAAGGCTGTGTAGTCATCCAAAGAGGTTCCTCGACCTCCGCCGCCCTCCGCTTAACCCAGAGCAGCCTCCAGCCAAGACTGAGTCGGTTGGAATCTAAGGCTTCATGTCTGCTAACGACAACCTCCTACAGATGAGTTGCAGGCGACCCAGCGAGGATCCCCTCAAGCCAGCAACCTTGTAGCTTCTCGGCTTGGAAGGGAGGGGTGCCAGGACTTCCCTCAAACACCTTCGGTCATCCTATGGGTCGTTCAATTCCATGTTGTTAGGGTTTGGATGGAAACAAAGAAGAGAAAGAGAGAGAGAGAGAGAGAAGCAAGGGATCTCCTTCAACTCGGGTCAAGGGGTCTACCCTTATATAGAGGTGGGTAGCAATGCCTTCATTCGCCTATATGTGAGGAAAACAAGTCCCTCATCAACCATGGCAACCACACTTTCCTTGTTTAAGATATAACTCCTCTTTTATTAAAAAAAAGATATCCTTTTCTAATCGTGATTCTTGGTTATTAGGAAATCTGAATCTTACCACTTTTATATTCCTTGTGCTTGAATTTCAATCCAATGGCCGTGAAATAATATTTCCCTTTAGTAGAAATTACTTCCTTTTTAAAAATACCACATAATTAATTAATTATATATTCAAATTATCTTCTTATTTTCTATTATTGGTATTTTCTCTTTATTTTTCTCCATTGGGGCTCCTTGGACCCCAAGAAACTATAATATTTTGAAATTCCTTTTTAAGGATACTTATTATCCTTCTAGATGCATCTATGTCCATTATTTCTCATTATCTTGTTTATTTCTTATTAAAATATCTCCTTTTGAGGATTTCTCTTTATTTCTCTTTTATTTTCCTCATTGGCATTCCTTTTAACATTAGGAATGCTTTGGATACAAAAAATCCATCAAGGATAACTTAATTACACCTCTTTCCACTTGTTTTCCACATTTTGCCATTGTTTTCTATTTCTTTCTTAATAAAGAAAATACTTAATTGATCTTTTCTTTTGTTATAGCCTTTTATTTGCAAATTTGGACTCCTTGGAACCCAAGGAACCCAATAGGCACGAAATCCATCTTTGGATTACATCCCTTTGCCTTCTAGAGGTTTCTACCTCATTCTTTTCTCCATTTTTCTCATTCACTTATTTAATAATTGAATTTCCTTTTTCATTTCCTTGTTATTGGGCCCAATAGCCAATAAAGCCCACAAAACAACCATCAAAGCTATTGTAAACGAAATCCATTTATTTAAAACAAGTTGTACCATTATTTTTCCAAATATCTTTAATATGAGAAATTACATTTCTCAGCAAATGAACCCAAAAATTGGGGTTGTAACATCCTTCCCCTCTTATAAGAATTTTGTCCTCAAAATTCCCTCAAGCAAACAAACAATTCAGGATAAGACTTTTCCATGTCCATCATTGGCCCCAATGTGGCTTTACCTTACCCATGGCGCTTCCAAAGAACCTTTATCATCACATATTATTTTCTCTGAGTCCTTTCACTCTGGCGTCTATAAACTACACAGGTGACTCAGTTCGTTTCAGCCTCCCTTGGGGCTCACTAGGTTCATTGCCCGCACATGGTTTGCGTACCTCACATAGGTCACACAGAACTCATTACACATCACTTTATCCTGAGGGGTAAGGTTAAACTTAACCTTCTCCACCAATCCATCTAACATGAACCCATGTATCAGGAACTCAGCTCTCTTAGCTATAACTTAGAGGGGTCGGATTTTCATATCACATATTTTTCCCACAGTGAATTGTATGTCAGTCCACTTTGCATCAGCTTACGACTCATGTCATCCCTGGCTCCTTTCAGACATTATATGATCAAAGTGACTTTATATGCACTCACTGTGGTCCTTTTCAGGCCTTCACAAGGTCCTTTCACCAACATCATCTTAATGAAGTGGTGACCGACTCAACCTCCTTTACAGAGCTCCCTTACATCCCGACACTTGTTATGGTGGTTAACATCACATCATAAGAACTGTCTCCATGTATCACCCTGAACGAACACATATGCTCTCATCAGACCCTTTAGTATGGATCACACTAACCATTAGTTAGGGGTGATAAACTATACTAACTTTGAGTTCTTCCTGTATCTACTTCTGCCTTATGGAAGTGAAACTTTAGGTTATACTCAAGAACTTTTGAACTCGTATCATGGTGTAGTTGAACCGTCTCTCTCACGTGTAGTTCAACCCGATCTGTCTCTTGACAGTACTCTTTCTTTCTCATGTCATCTAGTTAAGGCAATCTACCATAACCCATATTGCATCATGATTTTCCTTGGTCAAGGGGAGACTTTCCACATCATCCATAGTGATGAACTCCCATTCCCTCTCAAGGACTCTTTTATCCTCTATATTGATACACTGGGTTACTGGTGTTCATCCTTTACCTCTTGGCTTGCATGCAACATACCACATGTAGCCTCATCTCCAGCATCCATAGTACTGCTACCACTCATTATCTCAGTAGTACCATGGTGTATGGTGATCTTAAAATAATGTTTTCATGTACGTCATGATTCCTCAGAAACCCTAAACCACTCTCATCGGGGTTTTATTACCTTCCTATCCAAAGAAGTGTATATGAAGTTCTATCACCATCCATTCGTTATATCAAGGACTAGGCTAGCTAACCAAACAACCATTATATTGTTCAACATACCTCGTTACATCTGAGTGTTAGCCAAACATATCTTCCTTTTCAAGCTTAGGGTTAACCCAACAACCTCGTCTAGCCTCTAGATAAACTAGATTACTATATCTCAACCAGAGCATTCATTACCACTTCACATCCTTAGGTATTAGGTAACATTGAAGACATACACTTCCATGTATTTCACTTATCATCTCAAACTCGAACTCTAAGTCTATCTTCATTGAGAACACTTTGAGCTCATCTTCTTGGTGATCAACTCTACCTTGCATCACTTGCAAATTCCACATAGCTCATGCTAAAAAAAACATACTTATAAGATGACTACCTTATTCCTTTTATTGTTTGCAAACCATCCATGTATCATTCACTCCACCAAGGTATGTTATCATCTCTGTCCTCATACCTCGTAGAAATGTTCCAACTTGCATCATCTTTTATCCCTGGTGTATGGCATGTGTACTGTCCTATCTCTCACTCCCATAACAAGAAGAAATAAGCATTTGGCGGCCGTCTAAATACAGAGTTCGACCTGTTCCAAGAGTAGAGATGGTACATCCCACCTTGCCAGTACACCTTCAAATCTAAGTTGAAATGTGCAACTCACGTCTCTACATAGCCATCATCTTGATATCAAAGTTGCTTCCATGGAAGACTGGTCTCGAACCTACTTGGGTCCACACCCATTACTTGGTCATCTCCTCCAGGACTATAGGGTGTCGACACTTTAGGGGTCATCCCTCTTCCCTTATGCATCCAGAGAGTGCCCTACTCATCTTCCCTTTGGGTCCCATGAGTTCATGAAGGTGATCAATCCCCTAACCCATGGCCCTCAAACAATGATAGTTGTTACCTCCCGACCCTATGGTCATATGAAACTAGGGAATTAGGCAACTCCTACTTCCATAGGTCTTATCCCTACCTGACCCTAGGATAGACTTAGGATTCTCTTATAGTACATGTTCAACTTAGAACCTTACCCAAGCCTTCATCATCTCTCTCTCTCTCTGCATTCATGGCTGACTTTCATCCTTTCATAGGGATCATGGAAACCTACCTACCTTGGTCAAGCCCCATACCGGTTACCTCCATGGTAACACGTCCACATGCACGTAGAGATGGTTATCTATGGGTCTGCAAGTTCATTCTCATACCATGTACTCTTCACTTAGCATCACAAGATCCTCTGAAACCTCTTTAGGTTACCTTAAAACCAACAAAACTGTTATACACCCTACCAAAGGGTCCCTCTCTTAGGATGGGAGGAAAACTTCACCTTGATAATAAAGGTCACAAATGTCTTTATGTCTAGGGTTTACATTCATATGTGCATGCTTGACCCTAGAAAGCCATTAGGACACAAGAGGACCACCTGCTAAACCATGCTAGGTCACACTTATTCTCATCCTCAACATTGGGTCAATATTATACCTTCCCATGTCATCAACTTATCTGTGAGGGGTTCGTCAAACACATATTAAACTTAAGGGGTTTCCCTTTCCTCTAACCATGTGGAGTACGATGCTTGAATCTATAAAATCTCAAATCTCATTATGAACATTGGGTACACTGCTTCCCCTCTTAGGCCTAGGAACCCTAGGTTCACTTTTGGGTGTCCAACTGCATGCTCAAACTCTTAACCATGAATCAAGCATGTATAAGGCATGATGTGGACTTCCTGCAACACTTCATAGTGGATTCTTCCTCAAGGACAACCAAAAAGGTATAAGGCCTCACAACCCGTTACCAAACCTCTCCAGGTCTAAGGAACTCTTCTTCCTATCTCAGAAGGTAAACACCTATACCACATGCACATAGGTACCAGAAGCATCATCCTCTCTCTAGGGTTTGGTTCCTCTAAAGGCAACCAAGATATCATCAGCCTCCAGGGATCATGCATGAGGCAACCACTATCATCCACTTAGGTTTAAAGGATCAACTTTACATGTTGGGTTTTGTACTAGATCAACATATAATACTTGAATCCTTTGTTGGCTATTTGTGCTACCAGTGGCATCTGAGGTGTTAGGTGTTTTGCATGTATTTCAAAGGTGGTTATTGTCTAATCCAATGCAGATTCATCACTGATGAACTACATGGATAGTTTGAGGGATAGAATAGAAAGTTGGGCTACCTATATGTTGGAAGATGTAAAAATTGATGGTAGGCTGGTGGAAACAATTTTAATTGTCTTCTTTGTTATCTAGTTTTCAAAGTGGAATTTTTCTTCTTGGGTGGGTCCTTTAAGTTTGTTAATAGTAGGGTCAATGGGACCATGCATGACAATTGGGGTTGCAAATATTGATGTTTGTTGTTTGAGAAGGCATTGTATAAGCCCATGGTTGACATGCTAACCTTGGCCCTCCTAGATTTGACATTTAAGGCATTCATATCAGATGTTTGTGTCATTAGTTTTATGTTCCATGACCCGAGGAGTATTTCTAGACATTATTTGATGAGGTTACAGTATATGCACACTAAATAGAGCACAAAAGGGCTTGTCTATGTGGTGTAATGATAAATGTAGGCCTCATGTTGGAAGTACGTGTAACAATTTATATGTAAGTGTTATGGTTTATAAGTTTAAGAAATATCATAATGATAGGTGATTCCAATGTGGATTTGTGTTTGAAAATTGACCTCCTTTCATCAAATAGTACTAATTTTATTTGTTAGTGATGGGGATATGCATCCTTTCGATCATATTAAATATTTTTTCCTTGCATGTTACCCCATGGTAGTTCGTGACATCTGACTACTCATGTTATGCATATGTAGAAGGGTGTAGTCAACCTATCATGGTCAAATACCTGAATGGTTTAGTTAAAATAATTATCATTTATAGATGTTTGAATTGTGGGGTGATGTTTCCTTTCAAGAAGTTGTGTCCTCTCTACTGTCATCCATTTTGGTGATGCAAAAGTGCATATCACATCTTTTCTATCTAGGGGCCTTACTTGAGAATGATTTATAGATCAAAATCAGGGTCAAAGAATACATCTTATCATGTAAGGGGGAAAAGTAGGATGTGAATATTTTTCTTGTAAGAACATTCCAGTAATGTCTCAATGATTATTTTGAGTCATGGCTTATAGCTATTCTACCTTGTACTTGGATGTTATTAAAGTTTTTTTGTTAGCATTATCAGTAAGATATTGAGTTTTGATATGGTTTTATGCTCCTAAGAAATCTTAAGGAGTGTATGACTATTATCGAAAGGGCTGAAACATTATGTCATTTCACTCTATGTCAGTGATGGAGTTTGATACTCAAAATTTTGAAGATAATTGGAAGTATTTTGATGTCACTTTTGGGTTTTATAAAAAAACGTTGATTTACCAAATCAAGTCCTTATGTAGATTTGATTGTAATTCTAGTCTTTAAGAGGCTTCACAAAAATGTTAGGATATATTGAATCTCAAATCTATGTGGGTTTTGTAGAAAATGAATTTCTTAACAAAAAAAGTCAAAACTTTAGTAACATTTTAATGCTTTTTGAGTTTTTTCAAAAAAGAATGAACCAAAATTAAGACTTCATGTAGCATTGATATACTTGGGGTCTTTTAAAGTGGTTTCACCAAAAGTTTGCATGTAGAATCTTATTTGGGTTTTGAAAAGTAAAAGATTATTATTGAAAAATTCAAAATTTTGGCAACATATTACTTTGGGGTTATATTGGTTTTTAAAATTTTGGTTTTACTAATGGGTCAATGTTTTTGCATAATTTGAAGTTATAAAGGGTTTTTTAAGTTTTGGGTGTACCAATGAGTTGATATTTTGGTTGTACTTTGACATTATATTAGGTTTTAATTTGAAGTTGAATGGGTTGTTTATAAACATTAATATCACCTTTGTTTTAGCTCACATGAGTTTTAATATATGTATCGACCCATCACACAAGTCTATAATAGGTAAAAATGGTGATCCTTATCATCTGTAAGGGTACAATTTTCTTAATCATACTTAGTTTTGGGTTCACCACATTGAGTTAATGCCCTTGATATACTCCTTGATCATAGGGACACAATCTATCAATAATACAAGGGAATAGTCATGTTTGAGGTTAAGGTTTAACCAACTTGCATGGGATTCTTGCCACTATGGTTTCCCTCGTGTCTTTTAGTTAGGGTAACATAAGTTATACTCATTCCTACTTCATACCTAAAGAGTTGTCTAGTGCAAAGTGCTAAGTGTTTATTTTCAATACCAGAACTCACATCATGCATTATACTATGAAGCAAGGTAGTGCATATAAAAATTGTGGCAGAAAGAATAGGAAAAGAATAAAGTGAAGAAGAATATATTTTGAAAAGTTACATTTTGCTAAGCAATATAATTCTTATTTATTCAACATGCATAGAAATCAAGTTATTATTTCACTAGGTAGCATGCTTAGTTGTATCATATGTTTAGAAAGAACCACATTTGGAATTTTTAAAACTAAAATACTCAAAGTAGGGCACAGTCCATATGGGTGTCCTATAGATTATTTTTTCTTTTATTTATCTACATGGTGTCTGGTATGATTTAGAAAAAGGAAATCTTGGAGGATGAGGTGCACCTAAGTTTACACCCCTTTTATTATGTTTAACTTTTTATAAAATAAAAAGAGAAAGAAGTATAAAAATAGAGAAAAAAGAAAATCAGATGTATTCTAAGAAGCCATTTTAAGGTTGGAAGGAGGACATCAAATGAAGAGATGTGTCATATAATATAAGCTTGATACAAAAATGAGCACCATGGTGTCCAAGTGAGCATGTTTGAGGAACGTGCTTCCCCCATTCATTCTAGACGTGTAATCATCATATTCCATTGTCCCTTCTCATATCTTACTTAAAATGGTTAAATGAGAATTCATAACTATTAGGCTCCCCTTTCAATATGCATATGTTTGATGGTCCTCATAAGTAAACCTAATTATAACCATGACATCCAGAGTTATGTCATAGATGGGAAACCTTCCTTTATTGCAGTTCAAAACATAGATATTTAACTTCGTCTCACAACTTGAGGTCATGAATGACATCCAATTGGGGCATACAACAAGATGGTGCCTGTATTGGCTTCAAATAACATGTTCATCAAGGTGAGTTAACTAACTTGGCAGCAAAAGAAAAAGAAAAATTGAGAAAACAAGGCATGTAGTTGTGGGGTCTTTTATGGGGATCTCAAACATTGCAATCAGAGAAGAACAAACAACCAATACTATAGAAAAAATCACAATGGAATTGAGCATGCACCTGGGGGTATCCCATATTTTGAGATAAAAAATAGAATCAATAAATTGTAGACAAGAAAAACTTAGAAAAATAACCTTGAAAGGATGAGGCACTATATAGAGGTTGTTCCATTTTTCCTAGGATCAAAAATCAAGATTGATGAAGGGAAGATGATTGGAACTCTGGGAAAAAATTCTGACAGGATGAGATCCCTATTTTCTTTCATATTGAAAATTTAGACCGATGAAGACAAAACAATAAAAGTTCTAGGAAAAATCTAAGAAGATGGGTGCTGACCCTAGGGAACCATAAACAATAAGCCTAAAAAATGCAAACAAAACTCAACATCACCATGATTATTAGGAACTTTAGTGCTAGTCCATAGTGGAGTCACCTTTATGGTTTTGATTTTCAAAAATAAAAAATGTGATCAATCATCACTTTTGCGTGAAATGCTGAGAATAGAGTTGTAAACAGATTCACCATTGTGTCCACTATGCAAATAAGGAAAATATTACAATGTTCTAAGAAGTAAGTGTACAAGGTATTGTTTGATGATCAAATATCTAGGTAAGGCACTAGATTAAGCATGGGATATGTGTAGGCACACCCATGTTCTTGAATTTAATATTAGTTATCCAAGTAAGGTGAAAATGACTTCTATTGTGCTTTAAATGTAGGCTAGACAATGAAAACACAATATCAATTTGTAATTCAGGAAAGAAATAATATATCAAGATTATACAAGAGATCATCGACCCCAAGTGCTCATATCATTGCATCGTAGTGGGATAAGAATACATGTGGTGGAAAGGGTCTATATTCTAACTAGACCCTATCTACCTTGGTTGGACGTTATAGGACATGTAGAAGGATTACTTTCAATTATTTCCTGACCAAAGGGTACAAGTTATCCTTAGGGTTTGTTTTAGGGTTAGGGTTTACTAGGCCTTGGTTTGGTTTCTTCTTAGGGATGGTGGACAATGATTTCCATAGGTAATTACTAACATTGGGTGGCAGGTTCTAACTGTAACATACCAAAATCTGAGTATTGATTTCATATTGAGATATAGTTCACAATTTACACTAAACTTGAGCATATTTACAAATAGTTATTTCAAATTGAAGTCTCATCTAATTATTTCAATCAATTAACATATTCCTTAATAATATTAGTCTTCCATTTTATTCCTTTTTCTAAGTGACTTAACTCTCTTCTCTTTAGAAATATTTACAATTTAGTCCCCCAATCTATCCTCGTGCAATGGGTTAGTATAAATTTGACATACTTGTGTTCAAATGTTGTAAGTAGACATTTTATTTCAATAATACACCTTATTTCAACTAACATATTGGAATTATTTGAAGAAGATACTATTTAAATTAATGGATATCAATTTTAGAGTAATTAACTATTGGAAGAAACAAGGGACCAGTTATAGCATTAATATGGTTAGTTGGTATATTCTCTAACAATTTAGTTTACTAGAAGATAAAGCTTGTGAAAATTCTTAAATAAAATGAAGCTCCACCATATTAGGTATAGAATTTATGAAGAAAATTATTAGTTAATCATCAATGGACAAATAATAATTGATGACCCCTTTAAAAATGGACCTTCTCCTTCCTATGAAAAGCATATGAGCGACTGAATATAAGCACGGTCTATTCCTCTGGTAACGATTGTTCTTTGCTGCCAAAGCATACCACAAAATAAGAGAAGAACATCGGCCCTTGCATATCCTTCTCCTCCACCTCTTGACCCATAGAAATCTCACAACCTTCACTAGAAGTTTCCTTCCCCAACATCATTGTAAACCCTAGATCCCAATCACCGCTATGGAATTACTCCTCACCAAGAAATGATTGCAAAGATTGATAGAATAAGGAGATGGTAGTTCGTCTGTTACCTAAATTGCCTTCACTTTCCTCATGTAACACTCCATAAATTATACACATTCACATTAGTGGAAGCATCAATTCCTAACTCATTATATTGGCAGGTGTCACACACATTGAATGTCAAACATAAGGAATAATTGAAAGTTCAACCATCAGAGGACATATTTCATTTATCATACTCAATAGTTTATATACAAAGGAAACTTATACAACTAATGACATAATTCAGTACTTAAACAGAAATAAGCTACATGAAGTAAAATCGATATGGATGATGGAACCCAACTTGGGCACTCTCTATAAATACAATGTGTCCTTTTATTGAAGTATTTGGCTCTATATTTTCTCCTTCTCCTCACATGAAGACATCTCATCCCTATCCATGCATTGGAAAAACATTTATTGGTAAGTTGCATGAGTATTCTAGATATGAGATAACTGGAATAAGAAAAGACTATACATTATTCTAAAACATTACGTGTGAAAGCTAACATGAAAATCTATAGAAAACTTGTACATGAACATATAATCTTTCTTTAGACTTAGTTCTTATCTTTTAACATAACTTATGTTGAAGGCTTGTACTCTAATACATGGGTCACATGACCTGCATTCTAGTGCATGGGTCATCTTATCTAAGTCGGCCTACACTAATGGGCTCAGCATCATGACCTGCACTAAGGGTCTGGGTCATGTCTCTTAAGTTGACCTACACTAAGGCCTGGATCTAACTCCATATTTTTGTGGAATCTTAAACCTTATATTAGCTTAAATATTATTGCATGAATCTTAATGGGTTCTTATCTTGAAATCTTATCTTTGAATCTTAATGAAATGTGATGTAATAAATCTTATAAAGAACTCTTGAATCATAAACTTTACTGATAAACTTATAAAATATATCTTTAACTTGAAATGTTATAGCATAAGATCATATGGAACATGAATATCTTACTTGACAATATTGGACATGTAAAGATGCTAAAAATAAATACTAAATACTCATGGGCATGGACCACTTACCTAGATTGGTAGGGACAAATCTCCTAACATCTTCCTGATCTTATCTCTTAATCAACTTGTGATAATAACCCAAAGTTCCTTAATTAGGATCCTAAACCATAATTATACTAAGTCAGATGTTTTGTGAAAGCCAAATCAAATTCGGTTCCAGAAAGTAGTCCATTAGCTAGATCTCAAAAAATTGATTAACTTTCATAAACAGGGCATAATCATCTTAGCTCTTTGCAAATTTCTATGAGTCATATAAGATTAAATAACATTTGACGAATCAGAGCTGAGAGAGAACTATATAAGACATGACTGGGAACTTTTAGAAATCCAAAAATCTGGCTTTATTTGAAGACGATTATGTCCTCTAGTGTCACACACAACTTTATGTGCATGACAGGGTATGTCAATCAAGTGATAAGGTATGCGGTTTTATGATTAAAAATACATTAGAAGGATAGACGTACCCATGAACTGCATTACTCAAACTCAAATAATGTAGGGGCATAGGAGTCAATCAAATCCTTTGATTGTTTCTCCCTATAGCATCTCGGACAAAGTGACGCCATTATTGTAGTTGTTGGGGAGGATGACTTGTAGTCTCTAGAACGCATTTGATCGTGTCTCAACCTATGAGGGAAATGTCTTTTATTTGACATCCCTCTGTGAAGCCAACGAGTTGCAGTTAATGGCTTGTGGTAGATGCAGAAGCAGGAACACCTAGTAGGAAAAATGCTACTTGAAGCTTGCAACACATAAACAGAACTATGGCAGTCAAAGCTTGAAAACAAAGGCAAAGGTTATCCTAGGTGACGAATAGGATAAAACAAGGAAACTTTTGTGTGAAGATCAGTCAATAAGAGATCGACATATATCATAGAGAAACATGAAGATTTGAGGATATGTGTGTTACCTCCCCTCCAGTTGGTTTGAGAGATGGGGGAGCTTCATGGAGGTATAAGATATTCTTCTTGATCCTTTCAGTAGAGTATGGAGGCCTAGTACTCACAATTAATGAAGCTCCTCAAGCTCTAGGAAAGTCAATCTCATAGAGAGAACCCACCAAACTATGCTTCTAGGTGGCATTTAGAAAGGCTTTGTGGAGTCATGAGGACACTTCTTTCCAAACTAATTTGTTTGGGATGGCTCTTGTATCGGGAATAGATATGATGAGACAAAAGAACAAGGAGACTATGGTCTTGGCTACTTGGGCTAAGGGAGTGGAATAAAAGTGAGAGGGGAACTTCTATGGACCTTGGAGAAGCTCTCATTGGCATTAGTTTTTGGCAATATGGGAAAATGATCATTCTACAACTTGCGTCGGGTGAGAGGGAGGGGAATCCGTTTGGGCATTTTCACTGGAAAGAGAGGTAGCTATGAAACTAGGGCTCGTTGAGATCATAACCCTCTCCTAAAGGTGTTGGGGGCAAGATTTTAGTTAAATGTGGAGGGTAGGAGGAGCATGTTGTCATTGGAGGTTACGACTAGCTATTGATCCTCGACATGAAAAAGAGCACAGAGGAAGGAGATGGGGTTTGGACCGTCAGATTCTGATCCGATGGCTCCAAAAGAACCCAACATAACCATATCTCTTCCCAGTGTGTGACACAAAGTGCCTATGCCATTGATAGCAATCTTAGTTAAAAAAACAATTATTTGACTGTATTATTTGGTACCTAGATCAAAATGTACATAATTATTCACTCTTTCATCCTAACACCAAAAGGCATAGTTACACTTATCTAATTCTATTGAAATTCGTCATGTTGACTAAATCAAACCCAAGGATTCCAAATATCATCTTAAATCTTACGTTTGAGCTAAGGAAATACATATTTCATATGATTAGGCATTTAGGGTATTTAATGCATTAATGATAATTCACAAGGAGTTCTACCGTAATAATTAAGGGAATATATGTTTTATTAAGAGCTAGAAAAATCTCATAAAAGAAAACAAAATATAGATTGATGTGAGGTTATTTTCTATTTAACCATAATCATTCAATTTAGTACTAGGTAGTGTGCATAAATAAATTAAAATGTGATAAAATATTATAGTTTTCTAGTGTCTTATATCTTCAGAGAAAATTATGTTTAACCTAGCATTATTGGTCATGTATATTCCACATGAAATTGTGGGGATGTAATACCTCGTAACAGAGCACTACCCTCTAGACTTCAGCATCCATTGTAGACCAGATGTCACCTCAACCTTGCTAGCTCCATATGCCTCATCCTTCTCATCATAATATCCCGATATCCTCTTGAACTCAACATAACTCTCCCTTCTCACTAATACAAAAACTAGGTTTAGGATTGGTTAATACTAGCTTATAACATCAGTTTCACATTGACATCTAAGTAGGGGACACTACAAGCATAGGTCTACAACATTTGTTATTTGGGGATGTGCAAATCGACGCCAGAGATCCAACCTCGGTTTCCAAAATAAAAGAACCTGACACATTAAGAGTCTGGAGTTGTCAGTTCAGGAACCTCAACCAATGTTGTACTGACATACCAGTTCACATTTGTAAATGGTAAAGGCCTCTGAGTCGTCAGTTTCTACCATAGACCAACACCATTTTAGCAGCTTAGTCGTCAATTATGTCAAGATAAATCGACGATTAAGTTTGATAGTTTCAGTTATTTCATTACAACTGACGACTAGGACCCTATAGATTGTGTTTCCCAGCATGACCATTTTAGGGTAGTCCTATAATGTTAGTTTTAGTCCTAAAACTGACAACTCAGACCTACAATGTCAGTTTTTTTGTACAAACGATGACTAAGTTATGTTTTTTTAAATAGAAGGTCCGTAGACCAACTGTCTGGATGTTCAACAGGATGCAGAACCTACAGTTCATAATTGTAATTCTGAACTGCAGGTTAACAATATCTTGTGAGTTCAACTTAACAACAGGCCACCAAACCTATAAAACCTACTATAAAAAACACAATCCACCTACATACAAGATCCATTCTCCAATTCCATTCCCATCAAATGTACAAAAATATTTCTATTCATTCATCTTCACATTCATTCACACACATGATTCTTCATATGCATATGCACCAATTCCATTCCCATGATATGTAGAAACACAATTCTCATTGTAATTCATTCACTTCACATTCACACACATGTATATATTCATTACTCAAATATGCACCAATAATTTACTCGCATCAAAATTGAAGTTGCAATAAGTCATAAGAACCACATGTATATAGAAATAATGACATCAAAGTTTAGAAAACTCAATCTTTATCCCAATCAAATTCAAAGGTCACATCCTTAACAAAGGCTTGTGCCCATTGTTCTTGTATATCATATAGATGTTTTGTCGTATTGGGCCTTTTTGTTTCAAACACCTACAAAGAGAATGGCATATATAATTAAAAAGGTTTTATATTTTTATATTATCAAATGAGACTATTTACTTATGATGATCAAGACTATATATATAGATTACATTTTGTATGCAGTTGATGTCTACTGCCACTTACCTGACAATCACCTCCATATACTGCATCACGTAGTATATGCATCCCCAACCATTGTCTTGAACATAGCATCATAAATTTCAACATACAAAATGATAATAAATAAAAGTAAGCATAGTTGGCATAAATATGCATTGGAGTTAGAAAACTACATCAACGTTCTATCAACTTGTCACTTTCTTTTTCTTTTCCACCTTGTGTCTAGCCTTTTTGAAATCTTTTATATCCCTATACATTAATGTAACATGTTGAATTACATTAATAAATAGTCGTGTAATAATAAATTTTAACGGATATAAATATTAAAATTTACTCACTTGAAGAATGACTTTTTCAATTTATGTCCCCCCATTGTCTACTTTGTCACCCTTAGGATCTAGATAATACACAATTAGCATCGTGGCGACAATAACAAAAAACACCCAGTGTTTATTCTTGAGTGAAAAGAAGCAAACAAAATAAAACTCAAAATCCACAATGAAAGGTAATTATTAAGTCAAAATTATAAGCAAAGTAAATAAAATTACTCAACATTATACGGAGCTAACATCACGCTCTTTTTTGTTTTACCAAAATATATAAATGTCGTAGAGTAGTATTCTGTAATAGATGTAGGGTCTTTAACTACACGGCTAATCAATGATGGAACTAGAAATTCCACCTGGGGCAGAGTGAATTCTCTACAGACCCTATGTAAGTAGCTACAAAACGTATATCACGTATGCACTATATAAGAAAACATATCAACATATATAAAATGAGTATTTAGCTATATAAGATATCACCATATCTAAAGTTTTATCACACATGTATTCAAATAAGCATAAGTAAACATCTTGCAAAAATGTATTAGTATCATGAGGTTAACCTACATCGTCCTCCTTAACATAGACCATCATAGGTGATCCTTCTTCAAAGTTGCCTATCCATACTATCATACCCCTACAATGAGTATCTAGCGAGTCAAATAGGTCCTTTGAAAGCCAAATAGGTAATTGAGGAGGAGGTGGAGATGGAGAATGAGTTGTAGGGGGTTTCTTAGGCATTGTATCATGCATATATATAACTTCATATCAATTTTCATGTATATATAGATACAAATGTAATGTAAATTTAGCATACATCAGTATAGACAACTCCCGCTTTGGGCCATGCAAACATGTTGCCTTCTTCATCACCTGTTGTCTCATGTTTGAGTGGTCATATGGTAGTTCAATGTACTTTCAAGCATCGTAGACAAGCCTCGTCATCACTCTAACTACATTGGTGGGCAGCAGAGTACTATGAATTGTGTCACCTTCAAAATGTGGGTAAGATGCACCTAGTGCAATAATATATTCTTCTAATAAAAGCATTAACCCCTACAAATTTGCATGGGGAGTTATATATATCTAAACTCAAACATATTATACAAATCATTCTGAAAGACTACTATGTCACAAAAATACTTATAGCGGGCTTGTTAGGTGGTGGGTGAATGAGATTACTCCCAACCACCTCTTCCATAAGAGGGTCCACCTCATATGAAAAATGGGGCACCACATGTACTGTATGAGGATCTGATTGAGAAGAATGATACTTTCTCATTTCTTCCTCTATACCCTTTTCAATCATCTCTTTTTCCTTTTCATATGAGAATCCCAATTTCTAGACAGCTTGCGCATATGCTCTGATGGCCCAAAGAAGGCTCTTATACTGATACCAGTGTCAGCAGCCATAACACACCCAGGATGCTCTGGAATACCTAGAGCAACTATTAATTATTCTATTATGCCCTAAGGGATGAACTTGCCTTATTTCCTTTGCTCGTGGTGCTCCCGCTAATAATCATTAATAGTAATTGATAAGTAAAACATAACAATCATCAAATTAATGGCTCTAAGAGTTGAATTTTGCCATTTTTGCAATTGCCTTAACAGTTGCACAGTTGGGTATTTCTCCATATTTGGTTTTCCACCCATCTATTCATACATCATGAAGAGATAAAGGTTCAGGAGTAGTAGAGGACATAGCAGTCTCAGGAGTAGGTTTTTGAGAAGAAGACACATGTAGTAGCTTTTGGTGAAGATTTGCATAGCCACCTGGACCCATCGTGTGGTTGTGAACATTCTTTGCACACCTTTCTCTTTGAGCATCTCTTATAGCCTAGTTAGTCCAAAATATATGTTAAATATGTGATACAATGAATTCATAAGAATGTATTCAAAATGATGAGCACAGCTTAATACCTTGAATTTGTCAGTTTGTCTCTTAGCAACAAATGCCTTCCACACCTTCGGGTAAAGATAGTTTCATTGCCTAGTGGTTGACTTCTTCATTTTATTAGCATTATGTATGTATTCTCCTGTCAGATTTGTCCTTTAATTCCTTAGTACCTTGCCACAATGTCGCATCATCTATTTACGATGTAGTTTTTCATCCAGGTCAAATATGCTCTGCAAAAGTTCATATATCAATAGGATATTCTTAAAAATAGAATTATAAATAGCTTTAGAAATATAATTATAAATGATAATATCTCACACATAGTTCCTTCCATATTAAGTCTTTCTTGACTTGATCAACTTTATAACAAGATTTTACATTTACATCCATTTTTCTACAAGTATGAACCCCTAGATATGACACAAAAGAAATGTGGTTGTTCCTAACATGATTTCCTTGATTCAAACTCAACAACTAGCTTTGGTCCGCTAACTCTTTGCTCTAGTAAGATCCTCAGGGTGTATATCCTCATTGTCATGGTGTATATCATGGTGATGCCTCTTATTTTGCATGTTGATGAGGTTGCACACCAAGATTAGTAAGATCCTCAGGGTGTATATCCTCATGTGAAAATGGACAAAAAGCACACATAAGTCATAAATAGATATAACTTATAAATGTGATAAAACAATACAACTACACAATAAGATATACATTGTAAAA
Organism: Alisma plantago-aquatica; assembly: GCA_963693085.1. Taxonomy (NCBI): domain Eukaryota; kingdom Viridiplantae; phylum Streptophyta; class Magnoliopsida; order Alismatales; family Alismataceae; genus Alisma; species Alisma plantago-aquatica. Next base: position 1,643,031,109 of record OY856409.1, read on the forward strand.
TGCACATATATATAATAAATTGACACAACAATACAACAATACAACTTACATCAGTGTCATGCTCACGGTGCACATTGTTAGGGTGCTCATCCTCATGGTAATCATCATCAAAATCATCAAACTCATGGTCAAACGCCATCTGAAATAATGTAATATCAAAAATAGTCAAACAATGAAATATAGGTGATAAAGAATGTAAAATTCTTATCTAAAATTTAAAAAAAGCATGCCTCTAATATTTGGATCTTGTATCAATTAACATTCCCTCAGTGTGATCTCCATGCATATATAAGTCAATGTCAGCTTCAATACTTGGTGTTGGCAAGCAAACTAAGAATGGACTCGAGCTATCATACTTGTCATAGTACTCTTATTCATCTGTAGGATCTATAATGAATTGCCTTTTACCATGAAGAACAATTGAACATTTTTCATTTGTAGGATCACAGATATAAAATACTTGCTTTATCTCTGGTGCCATTAATAATGGTTCACCCTTTTTGCCAATATTTTGCAAATTCACTAATGTGAAACCGAATTCATGCACCACAACTCCTTTGGTGTTATCAACCCAATTACAACTAAAGACTGGAACTTTGAAGTCTATGTAGTCAAACTCCCATATGTCTTTAATGACACAGTAATATGACATTTTAGCTTCACGTGGACTCTTATCCTTTGCACTAGAAAAATACAATGAAGACCCTTGAAGGGTGACCCCACTACTTTGAAGGACACTCTTATCATCTTGACGTTTATTTAATATGAAAATATATTTATGTCAAACCCTTCATAAGGCAAACATTCATTTTTAGTTTAAAGGTGAGGCATTTGATATTTTTAGCAACATTATTTGGTGATTGAGATAGTTGACGGAAGACTTTATCTTGAAATCACCTAATAAATGTCTTGTTATGCTCTCTAGCAAGCCACATTGAATTGCCTTGAGGATATTTTGTCTTGATGCAATTGGTATGTTCGGTGATATAAATACTCATTGTTGGGTCAAGGGCTCTAGAGGGGGGTGAATAGAGCTTCACAAATCTCACAAAACAAATTAGACCACCAAATTATATTAAGTGCGGAAACTTAAACGTATGACCAATTTGAGGTTCTAACTAACAAGCATAGCAAGGGTGAGAGACAAGGAAGAACATACACTTGGACAAAGTGGTTTAGAGTGGTTCCACACTTCAAACTAGAAGTGAGTCAGTCCACTACCTAGAGGTGGTTAGGCTCTAGGACTTTGCAATCTTGATGCTCTTATATTCATTCATAAGATTACAAGACAAAACCACATTCATCCAAGGACTTAATACCTCAAGCAAGGATCTTCAACCTACCGAAGGAACTTACCCACTTGAACCAGGGAGTCTTCAGCCTTTTCTTTAATAGGAAAGGGGATAGGAAGATGGAGGTGGAGATATTTACATGGATACAAGAGGTTGCTCTCTTACAACAGATCCTAACTCACTCATACTCATGGATTTGACTTGAAGGTAGACAGATAAAGGGGCTCAAAGGTGTATAGCACTCTCAACTAAGTAAGAACCAAGCATATATGAAATGAGAAACCTTGGAATGAACTCCAAGTGGGCCTATTTATATATGGGGGTGCCCCTTTGAGTTGGGGAACACTTAGGGTCGAATTATTGCCATTTTTGCATAAGGAAACGGGTCTATTTTCACCCAAGCAAGTCATAAACGGTTAGAATCACTTTTTCTACATTTTCCGTACAATACATTTGGTCGAGATTCAATAAAGGTAACTCGACCGATTGGGTAAAACACAAACCCAAATCTCAAACCATCAGTCGAGTTTGTCCTAAGGAAACTCGGCCGACCAATGAAAGTTGCATTTGGTCAGTAACCCGATCGGTCCAGTTCTATGAATGTGCAACTCGACTGATGCACTCTTCAGAGAATTGATCCAGTGGATCGGTTGAGATTGTAACTCGATCAATTGACTACATGTGATCAATTTTCCAAAGTGCATAAAATTGATTAATACTTGGTTCTAAGTGTCCTAATCAATTTTCTCTTCTTAGTTACAAGTCATATCATCAATACAAGTGATTACAAAAATCTTCTAAGGGCATTTACATGGATTTCCTAAAAAGCACACTTGCATTGCTTTTGACTTGAACTATAGAAAATTAGTGCTTGAGTAATTTGATCCTTTTTATGTACCTAACACCTGAAATCAATTTTTAATACACATATTAGATATATATAAATGGAATGGTTAAGTCAGTATCAAAATATGGACAATGTATAACCTCTAGGTCAACATTCTCACCCTTTTTGACAATGACAAACCATTCCTCAAACATATTGAAAAGGATATAGAAATTATACCTTTGCCTTGTGAATTAGGGGGATTCAAGATTTGAACAATGTGAATTGCTCCCCCTTAACATACAAGTTTATATGTTCCTTTGCAAGTCACATGATAAAACATAAAATGAAAAAAAGGATCTCACAAGTAATAAGCAGTAGTATGACAAAGAATAGCAATATGATTGAGTTTCAAGACATTGAAGTTGTCTCCCCCCTTTGACATTATCAAAAAGTAGGGGGTAGAAGAGCATATAATCATGTCCTCTCCAAACACAATCAAGTGGATAACCATACAAGCAATATCATATTATATGTCAACTAGAGATAAAAGAAACACAGAATCTCAGTCATAATCAAAATATGGTGAATTAAGCCACCAACACATAGGATATAACATGATCAAAGAGCAAGAGTGCACATAACATAGATTACAACTTAGAAGTGTGTTCTCATAAAATCAACTACAAGCAATAAGCGATGAAAAACTGAAGATAAAAATAGTACATCTCAGATAATGTGCCCAGATGTTTCTAATACAAAATATCCTAGAAAGATATATATGATTAGCAAACTAGACTAAAAACTAAGAAAAAACTAGACATCTAGACTATCTATGTCGATATCATCATCATCATAATTAGATCCAGGCTCATAGTCCTCGTCTCCATCTGAAGGTGCAGTAGTAGTGGCTTCATCACCAGAATCACCACTAGAGCCATGACCATCATCAGAAGCATCCTCACCATCACCATCATCATCGTCAGCAGCAGCAGTCTCAACATCAGCCTGGTCAAGCATCTCCTCGTCCACAGAAGGACCAAAGCCATAACCAGGCCAATGAGCATTATGCTCATGCCAAGTTATACCAAGAGCATTGAGCTCATTGGCTTGAGGGAAGGAAGGAGAAGAATCGCCAAGACTGGCAAGCAAAGTGTCCAAGGGGCCAGTAGGTAATGGCAGGTACATAGGAGTAGGACCACCAACAGCAGAGGGTGGAGAAGTAGCAGCGGAAGGCTCAGGGGTAGGGTAGTAATGATGATATGCATAAGAAGTATAATCACTATCAGGGAAAGGTTGGTAGGTGGGGTATGGGTGTGCACAGGACATGTTCATGTTTGACATGATTGAACATATATCCTGGTGTAGGTTCTCCTAGATCTGGAGGTTGTATGCTTGTTGGTGCATCATGTAGCCCATAAGGGTTTCATTAGATACACAAAACAAAGCACGGCTAGGTCGAGGTGGCTGAAGTGGAGGAGCTTGGGTAGAGGTGGAGGTCGAGGCTATAGAGACAGAGGCTGAGGGTGAAGCATCAGGTGTGGTGGAGGAAAAGATAGGCACAGACTTCTGAATCATGGTTTCACTAATACACACACCTTTCCTGGCTGACTTGTAATGATAGTAAAAAAAGAGTGATTTCTCAATGGAAAACTGAAACAAACTACAAATCAGGGATGGATAGGGTGGATGGGTGCCTCAGGTGTTCTTACTGGAATCAAAATAGGTCATGTGGTAAAGAATGTATGTTGACCATTTGAATCCTCTATTCTCAAGAATGCAATACATTAAGACCACATTGTTCTCTGCAATATCCGTTTGATTTTTCTTTGGATGAATGTTGTAGTTGACCACTAAGGCTAATATATTCTTTCTGAGATCAAGGGAGGAGGATGGTAGGGTTCTCTTCTTCTTGTATGGAACATCGGGTTTCTTCAAGTAGTAGTGAATGTCAGGAAGAGCGAGCTCATTCTGCTTGTAGAAACCCTCAGGATCCAAAAGGTCGAAATACTTATCATAATCCTTACACCAGGTGTCATTCTCCTCATCTCTAGAAAAGAAGACATTTAGAATATCCTCAGATATTTGAAAACTCTTCCCGATGATCATGGAAGTTAGGATCACTTAAGTATTTGACGAGGGTACAAGGGTGTCATAATTCAAACACAAATTAGCATAGAATTTGTGAACTGCTTTTGTGCTTGTCATAGAATTATGAAAGAAATCACGTTCGACAGCCAGGGTTGATAGGTGATGAACAGCTAGCAACCTCGCTACTTGGTCTATGACCGCTTGACGCCTAGGGCTAGGCTCAAACAAAGCTCTAAATGGAAAAGGACTCCTAGGAATAAGGTACTTATACCTATTTACAACTTCTATTGAAACAAAGGAGGTGTCATCAAAGGGAATTAACCCAGATGATGAAGAGGAGGATGGAGCATTGCTAAGGGCAGATCGTTTTCTTCTATGAGAGGCCATGGAGGTGAAAAGAAGGAGAAGAAGAGATCAATTGCAAAAAGCAAGCCACAAAAACCATCTAAACACCCGCAAAGAGCAAAAGGGGAAGTCTAGGGCAACCTATCTAGGTTAGTAAAGGGCTAGGATAGGGAAGGTAAGGGTTTGGGTAGAGAGCTTAGGGCTACAAGAAGGGGAATCAGTCAGCTATTCTCTAGTTGAGAGGGAGAATAGTTGGCCAAACCCAACTTAAGTTGGTTTTAGCCCGCTGATCGGTCGAGTTCTTAGAGTGGGAAACTTGACCGATTGGTCCATTTTAGAATAGCTCTCGACCACGGATCGGTCGAGTTTGTCCTAGGGGAAACTCGACTGATGGTCAACCTGACCTAAAATCATCAAACTCAATTTCTAGCCATATGAATGCTAATTAAATTTATTTTTTGAGTCTATTATGTATGTTGAACATACTTAGGCACATATCACGCATCATTGGGTACTATTTAGCGATAAAAACCCAAAATCTGATAAATGCCCAAAAACAAGCGAAACTAAGCACATCAACAAGCAAATTTTGCAATTTTAACAATTTTGGGCAAGCAAGGTGAGTAAAGCATGAGCAAGACATATAGGATAAAAACAACTAGCTAGACAACATATCAATATCATCATAAGCAATTATGACCAGTTTACATCTAATGAAGTTAAATTTCTCTCTAGCTAGAGGTTTGGTCAAAATGTCTGCCAACTAATTTTCTGTGTCCACATGTGTGATATAAATATCCTTTTTGGCAATTTGATCATGAATAAAATGATGGCAAACCTCTATATGTTTATCTCTACTATGCAATATAGGATTATAAGAAAGATTGATTGTACTAGTATTATCATAATAGATAGGAGAAGCATCAAAATGTATGTTAAATTCTTGGAGCATTTGCTTCATCCATAGGACCTGGGCATAACAACTCCCGACTGTAATGTATTCAGCCTCGGTGGTTGATAATGCCATGGTGCTCTGTTTCTTGGAAAACCAAGACACCAAGCATGGTCCTATAAGGAAGCAAGTGCCATTTGTGCACTTTCTATCAACCAAACAGCCCACATAATCAACATCACTATATGCTACAAGAGTAAAGTCCCATGACTTAGGGTACCATAGACCAAAGTTTTGAGTTTTGGCTAAGTACCTCAAAATCCTCTTAACAATAATAAGATGTGATTTCCTAGGACTTGATTGAAAGTAAGCACACAAGCCAACACTAAACATTATATCTGGTCTAGAGGCAGTTAAATAAAGTAAACTTCCAATCATACCTCTATAAAGCTTCTTATCTACTTTCTCACCTTCTTCATCTCTATCAAGTTTGGTGGTGTTGGACATGGGTATGTCCATCAGATTCATGTTCTCCATTCCAAAGTGTTTGAGTAGTTTATTTGTGTACTTGCCTTGGTTGATGAAGTTTCCATCTTTGGTTTACTTGATTTGGAATCCAAGGAATAAAGTAAGCTCACCCATCATGCTCATCTCTAACTCACTCTACATAAGAGAACTAAACTCCCTGTAAAGATCAAGATTAGTCCCGCCAAAAATGATATCATCAACATAAATCTAAATGATAAGAAAATTGCGAGAAGTATGTTTTAGAAATGAAGTAGAATCGACTTTGCCCATGACATAGCCATTGTCTAACAAAAAGTTCTTTAATTTCTCATACCAAGCTTGAGGTGCTTATTTGAGTCCACAGAGAGATTTTTGTAACAAATAAACAAGGTTAGGTAGCTTGTCATTTTCAAAGCCCAGAGGTTGAGCAACAAATACTTCCTCCTCAATTGTACCATTCAAAAATGCACTTTTAACATCCATTTGATATAACAAGAAATTTTTATAACTAGAAAAGGCAAGTAGCATTCTAGCAAATTCAAGTCTAGCAACAGGAGCATAAGTTTCATCAAATTAAATACCTTCATGCTGATTGTAGCCTTGTGCCACTAACCTTGCTTTGTTCCTTACCACCTTGCCATTTTCATCAAGATTATTGCGGTAGACCCATTTGGTGCCAATGATTTTTCTGTCACTTGGTCTTGGCACTAGAGTCCACACTTGGTTCTTCTCGAATTGCTCTAGTTCCTGCTACATGGCTAGGATCCACTCGTCATTTCCAAGAGCTTCCTTGATGTTCTTTTGCTCTGGCTATGAGATGAAGGCACTAGATGCTTGTTCTTTGTTGTAGGCAGCTCGTTCTTCACCCTCTCAAATGGATTGCCAATGATTAGCTCTTTGGGATGATTCTTTGCAAAGCAAGGAGTGGGATCCTTCTTCTCTTCATCTTCTTCTTCAACCACCTGCTTACCTTTGTTATCGATGTTGAGATCTTTCAAGATAGGAATTAAGTCATCTGCAATATCATTATCGACAACCTTCTTTCCAATAGTAGGGTTAGATTCAATAAAGTTGACATTAATAGATTCTTCAATTTTAGATAGTTCAATATTGAAAACTTTATAAGCCCTGCTTGTAGTTCTATAGCCTAGGAAGAAAGACTTAAACAATTTTAGATCAAACTTGTTGAGAGAATCCTCCATGTTCAAGACAAAATAAGGACATCTAAAAATGTGAAAGAAGTCAATGGATGGTTTTCTACCACGCCATAACTCATAGGGGGGTTTCTTCAAAGATGGATGTGTAAAAACTCGGTTCTGCACAAAACATGAGGTGTTAATGGCTTCGGCCCAAAACTTCTTTGGAATATCATATTCTAGAAGCATGGTCCTAGCCATTTCCTATAGCAACCTATTCTTACTCTCTACTACCCCATTTTGTTGAGGTGTACGAGGAGAAGAGAAATTGTGCGTGTAACCAGATTATTTCATACAAACTCTCAAAAAGATCATTTTCAAACTCTCACCCATGGTCACTACGGATAGAAACAATCTGGCAAGAAGCTTCATTTTCAACTCATTTATAAAATCTCAAGAAAACATCAAGAGTATCACTTTTAGAGATGAGAAAGAATGTCCAAGTATAGCGAGAGAAATCATCAGGAAGCACAAGACAATACTTGGAAACATGAAGCATTTGAGTTATCATAGGTCCGAATTGATCAATATGAAGAAGCTCAATAGCTCTTTTAGTACTAAGGACTCCTTTGGATTTGAAGGAGGACTTGGTTTGCTTGCCTTGTGTACAAGGTTGGCATTCCTCATCCTTATCAAAATCCAATTTAGGAAGTCCCCGAACCAACTCCTTTTTGCTCAATTTTTTCATTTGATGCCTATTCACATGACCCAACTGGCAATGCCAAAGAGAAATATCATTTTTATCCACATCCAAGAATCTATCAAGTACGGGCTTTAGAGCATCAAGCACAATAACATAAAGATTACCATTTCTAGTTCCCTTATATATAACATTATTAGTGAGGGAATCTAGAAGCAAACATTCTAAAGAAGTAAATAGCACAAGATAACCATTATCACAAAGTTGTCTTACACTTATCAAAATTTTATGTAGGCCATCAACAAGCAAAACATTTTTCATACTAAGCTCATTGCCTACATCACCCTCACCTATTACCTTACCCTTTTTGTTGTCCCCGAAGGTTACCGATACTCCTTTCGTTTTCATGAATTTGTTGAAATGGCTGATTTCACCCATCATATGCTTTGAGAAGCCACTATCAATAATCCACCTTCTTTTGACCTGCATGAAAGAAGGATGTCGGTGCCCAACTCAAACTTTGGGATCCAGGATTAGCTTGGGGACCCATTTCATCTTTGGGTTGGTCCCCTTTGGCTTGTAAGGACAATAAGTAGAGTAATGGTCATCACATTTACAATGAACACATACCATTGGGTTCTTAGAGCCAGAAGTCTCTCCATGGAAGAAAGTAGGTTCCACACTCTTCTTCTTACCCTTACTCTTGTTCTTGTTCTTACCCTTAGGAGCAGTCCCATCATATCATAAACCATTAGTACCAATTTGTTTGGTAAAGTGTTCTAGGACAGCATTAAGGGATTTCTTTCTCATAAGAAACTTTTGCAAAGAAACTCTTAACTTAGCAATATCATCACTAAGATTAACGACAGTAGAAGATAAACTAGAAAGATCATCTCTAGCATGCAACAGGTCAACCTCTAAACAGAGGGCTTTAGTATGAACATAATCACGTTCTAAAGCAGTGCTAGCTACCTCATTACTTTACAAAATAGGTCTAGAGGATAGATCATTAACTTGAGCAAGCAACTTAGCATTTTCAGATTTAAGCAAAAGAATTTCCTATTGATAAGTATGAGTTTCTTGCTTCCTAGCTTCATCAATGAGGTTAAGTTCTACATTTTCATTGTTATGAACATCAATCTCATCTAGGCATTTTTGGTTATCTTCCTTAAGAGAAGAAATGGTCTTAAGGTAGACACCATTCTCAACCTCGACTCCATTGTATTGGAGCTCAAGATCAAGAAATTGTCCTTGCAAAGAATCAATGCTATCAAGGTGCAACTTTTCATTTTGATCAAGAATCTCAATTTTTACATAAATATCATCTATTATCTTTCCTAACCTTTTCCTTTTAGCTTTGAATTTAGTAAAAGATGACCGGAAAGCATTAAGCATATCAATAAGAGTTTCCTTAAACAACTCATGCAAATTGACTTCACTTACCTCACTTAACCCACTTACCTCACCTACATCATCACTTGTAGAGGCCATGAGAGAAAGGTGGCATTCTCCATCTTTGGAGCTAGAAGAACTTGAGGAAGACTCCTCCCATGCTGCATGAGCTGCATCTTTGCTTCTTCTTTTCTTTCTTCTCCTTTCTCTTGTATTTTCCTTCTTTCTTGTACTCATTGTCCTTCTTGTGGCTGCTCTTGTGGTGGATCTTCTTGGTCTTGGGACAGTCACTCTTGTAATGGCCTTTTTGGCCACATTCATAGATTCTAGGAGTTGATGAAGAAGGCTTCCCCTTGAAGTGTTTGCCCTTGGAGTAGTTAGCTTTATGCTCATTTGGGCTTTCATCTTCACTTGACGAAGGAGTAGGGGACTTGAGTGCAAGTTGTTGTTGCTGAACCATCTCTTCAATTTGAGCATTGAAATTTGTGTCCTTGATCTTCTTGGACTCGTTCTCTTCTCTCTTTTCTTCTTCTTCTTTCTTATCAAGCCTTGGCTCATGAGCTTGAAGGTTTCCAACCAGCTCCTCAGTTGACAATTCACTAAGCTTGTACACTTCTTCAATGGATGTCACTTTGGGCTCCCATCTCTTTGGAAGAGATCTCAAGATCTTGGAGTTGATTGTGCCATTTTCCATCACACTACCAAGGGATTACAATCCATTGATGATCACATTAAGCCTTGTGTACATGTCTGCCACTCTTTCATTCTTTCCCATCTTGAAGTTCTCAAATAGACCACCAAGCATGTAGATCTTGGCTTCCTTCACTTGCTCCGTTCCTTCATAGGTGACACATAGCTTGTTCCAAATTTCATGTGTGGTGTCCCATGAGGAGATCCAGTTCAACTTGGATAGGGTGAGGGATGCATAGATGATGCTCACGGCTTTGGCATTGAGCTGAGCTTGCTTCATTTGGGCTTCCGTCCATGTGGATATTTCTCCCTTTGGATCTTCATACTTTAGGTGCACCACCTTCCACATATCATAGCTTACTCCTTGGAGATAGAACTGCATTCTTCTCTTCCAATAGAGGAAGTTGGTATCATCGAAGATCGGAGGTCACATGGAGAAGCTTCCCTCCAAGTTGAGAGATCCAAGTGTTAAATCGTTCATCTTCTCCTACTTGTAGAAGTAGCTTGGATAAGACTTGCTCTGATACCACTTGTTGGGTCAAGGGATCTAGGGAGTGAATAGAGATTCACAAATCTCACAAAATGAATTAGACCACCAAATTATATTAATTTTAGAAACTTAAACATACAACCAATTTGAGGTCCTAACTAACAAGCATAGCAAGGGTGAGAGACAAGAAAGAACATACACTTGGACAAAGCGGTTTAGAGTGGTTCCACACTTCAAACTAGATGTGAGTCAGTCCACTACCTAGATGTTACACCCCAATCTCACAATTACCATTAATCATGAGATTAGGGCATCAATTGAGGATTTAACGTAATACAAAGATCACCCTTAACTTTTTCTTCTTTTTCAAACTCTTTGTTTTTGTCGCATCCAATCACATAAACAACTTTGAAAGAAAATCAAACTTTGATTACTTTAATATGATCTCAACATAAATGATACACATCCATACATTCATTCTTAGGTACATACGACATGATAATCAAATACATTCTCTCTTATTAAGAAAACAAAGATAAAAAACATCACTTATAACACTCTCACATCTATACTAGGACCTAGAGTGACAAGGACCGATTGAACTTAACTATACTCAGACTTAACTCTTGTGGCATATCTACTCTAATGCAATGATATCTTCTTCAAGTCCATGTGATTTCCCTAAAAATTTTGAGTAGAGGGGTGAGCCTACTCGCTCAGTGAATGAGTACTTCAAAGAAACAATCTAAAGCACTGATATAATTACAGATATACGTTTGAGCAATTGATATCAATTATAGAAGCAGTAAACTTTAAAGAGTCTAATAATTGACAATCATAAATATGGAAGGATACTCTAAATATCTATAAGAGTGAATCAATATATTAAATTTTTGATTGATCATAAAGAGAACTAATAATTCAGAAACATACAAAGAATAATTGAATACTTGTACACACTTGTTTGACTTCTCATTCATTTATTATGTCATGATCATATGCAGTGTACTCTACATATGAAGACTCATAGTGAACTACGATCTCACCGTATAAGACTTACCTTAAAACCCATGAAGATAAGCCTAGAACTGAATTTGGGCCTGCTTGACTCAAACCATCACGTCTGACTAAGGCGTCTAAATAGCTGGCCTTTAACTGGACCTCTCTTTCTAGGTTGAGTCCACAGGCAGAGGGTCTGATACGCTCTGTGGGACTCATCTTGGTACACTCTATGGGTACCTCTAGGTTACCAGATCTCTGGTTCATGTTGAATCACCTATCTTTTCTTAGGAGACTTCCTCAAGAGCTTCGTCTCCCCGCACACTCTGTGGGTGTGATCTGATCCCCGTACATTTGTAATTGCTAGGGTGGATCATTTCCTCCCTATAGTACAGACATCCATAGGGAATCTACAGTGTTCATGGCACCTATGTCTATTATTTTATTATTCTTGGAAATCTCTTTCTACATTGTACCTTTCTCTTACTTATACTTGACTCTGATATGTCTATGGTACCACGTCTATTTAATTGAAGTTTATAATACAACATGTACATCATTCTAAACTTGGCAGAGCAGTATATTTAAAACATTGTAATTTACTGAGAAATCAACATTTTATACCTACACGCAGACCAATATTCTTAAATAACATGTCCACTTGATATTTATACACTAGAATCATGCAATTGAACTTCTTAATACACTGATATGAGTTAATTACTTGACATACGAGTAATCGTCATTTGCACCTGTAAATTTTTTATACTTTTTTGGAAAATGTGCACATCAACCCAAATCTTGAGTTATGCATCACCACATCTCATACTGAGAACATTAATATCAAAATAATTGATTCATTTAACACCTATCCTTAGGGTTTCATTTACCTCATTCACTTATCATATGGCTCTCATAAGGATTTCATGTGACATAAACATTCACTGAATAAAGACTACTATCAACAAATCATTTAAAATCAATATATGTATGAAACCTTAAAACTGAGCTGAATTTGGGTTTCCATGCCATTCACTGAGATAACATGCATAAATAATAAAATTGAATAAATAAATTCTATCATGTCAAGAAAATCCGTTCAAATGGGTTTCACAATATCTATTCGCAAATATCCAACTTTCCTCGCATCTAGGGTTTCACCCTCTTTACTAAGATATCAAACAAACACTATTCACCTTAAATGAAATCCAATATAGTATCTGACATATATATACTATGAATTCAGATAAACAATCATTCATAACCAATGGGATCTAGATAAACAAATTTCTCTATTTAATTATACACCAATTTCAGTCATAGAAAAATTCCCTATATTTCAGTTTACTCTTATAACCTCTGTGAATACTTAGGGAATTCTCATTAGGATGTATTGTATACATTTCTATTATGATTTTATCATCTAAAATTCATCCAAACATAGGAATAATCCATTTCATATCATTTTGCAACAACTTAGATCAAACAAACAATTCAGGGTTTGTAGTCGCATACTAAGCAACTAAAGATTATGGACAATTTAACCAATTTTCGTGCAATATACTGTTAAAAGGAAGTTCCCACTCACCCTAAGGTGTGAAAACACCTTAAAAACGTATCCCATATCTGAAAATCTTGAATCCATATCAAATCCCTAACAATTCACCCGATTCTTCTTCCTTTCAACTCGGAAACCCTAGAAATGAGGAATTATGAAGAAAGAGTGAGAAAATGGGAAGTTTTGATACCATTTTGGATCAAATCAGAGGAGGGACAGAATTTTGACATGTGAGAGAAGATTCACCATGAAACTATATCCAAAGAAGCTAAACATACATGATTTCATCATTCCTTGGACCGCAAAACCCTAGGTCAGCATCTCCATCAATTTCTCCTCTCAAACCCTAACTCTCTCTCTCTCTAGGATTTTGTTTCTCTGGATTGAATCACGAATTATGAGAGCTCCTTGTGTTTTAGTTTGACCATATAGAGCAATTGAGCTGCTTGGGTCAATTGCACTTTGACCCCTTACTATACTTTTTCTTATTTTAGCAAATGTTTTCTGTCATAAAATGGTTTCTATAAATTCATGTATTTTAGAGATCAAACATCCTCCAAAAATTATTAGAATTTATCATGTTGTGTATAATTCAGTTACAAAGATTCAAATAAAATTTTAGATCATTCAAAGCTTCCATTAAATAATTAAAAACCGAATAGTGCACTACTATCTAGAATTATGTAGAAGTGTCAGTTACTGTAATTCTTCTACTAATAAGGTCTCAACGAATCCAAAAATTATGAAAATTTTACATGTTGTTTATGATTGTGTTTAAGATCTCCAGTTAAAATTTCATATAATTTGAATTTACAAATAAATAATTAAAAATAAAATAGTATACTACTGAACAACATTCTGTCAGCATCGTCGGTTGAAATATATCTCGACTAAGAATGACTTTTAAAGAACATCCAAAAATTCTGAAATTTTTTCACTGAAATGCATGATTGAGTTATACATATTATATCCAAATTTCAATTAAATCCAAAATACATAGAAAATATGATAAATTATTTACCATACTACTATCTTGATCAAATTCCATACTCATGTACCATCAAAGCCCTAATTTCAGCCAACTAGGGTATATATTTCTCAAACCCTAATTTCTCAAACAATAGAACACTTAACATTCTTATTAGGTTTAAGACATCATAATTGAATTATCATCATTAATTAGATTTAAGAAATGATCCATCCAATTAAGCATATAATCATCCAGGTAAACCCTAGTTTACCAAATTAAGCTCGGATGTGGTCATAATAATTCTCCCCCCCCCTTTAAAAGGTTTCTTCCCCGAAACATAAACGTGAAAGAAAAGTACTTTCAAGGTTTATTTTAAGCTTCTGAAATCTTACATGTCATTATATTCTTGTATTTCATACTTGAATGCAGTTTTCAACATTAAGTCCTTTATTTCTTTTCTAATCACCACATGTTAAATCATGACTGCTCAATGATAACAAATGAATTCTCTATGTCACAGTCAATCATAAGATAGAGAGGGAAACAACCATTTCAAAATTTTCATACCCTTGAGGTGTTACCTCAACATTGATAATCTAAACCAACTATCTCAATTCATACGGCTCAATATGTACTATTGTTATGTATTACCTCTAAATCACAAAAGAGAGTTCACCATGTTGTTTTGAATTTTTACTATTATGCTACTCAAATAGAAAAATAGTCTTGAGTTGGAAGACTAGATTCAACAACAATTGTACACTAATACTCATGGCATCCCCATTGGATCATGGATGCATAAGGTGAAGCATTACCATCACATTCGATACTATTCTCAAATATGAACCCACACATAATTCAAGGTGTAACCATTGGGTTATAGCAACCTAAGGTTTCAACAATAGTAACAGAGTACTCCATGATTGTATTTGTCATTCAAGGACTATTCATACCCAATTACCATCACTTAATTATATTAAAGCTAGGTATAACAAGCTATACCTCATTAGGGTTACATATCAATACAATATGGTTATCATCCCTTCTATTCATATGAGTGAATAGGTAAGACTACCTTATTCAGGGTAACCCTTCATTTGTTCCATCGTCATTCAACCCATATCACCGTACCGCAATTGTACAATGCTAAGATGGATTACTGGTAAGAATGACTACAACTATCAGACACCTTTAATTAACATATTGCTTGCACATGTGCACTGAAATCATACGTAGAACCAATTTACATCCCTTAATATACCTTCAACAAATTATAATTCTAAAAACAAATTCACATATTACTAAAAGCCATTTTTATCCCTTATCTCTCTTATCATTCATTACTACTTACTTTTTTCTACTTATCCTTCTCATTTTAATCATGTAGATTAAACATCCCTAAAATTGAAACATACTAGGTATGAATAGATTATTCATTATTCTTTCTATCACTACAAGAATTTATTTCATATCACACTTCACTCATATTGTATTTCTCCTTTTGTTCAAAACACACTTGTTACATTTCAAATTTATATCTTACTCTTTTCTCTAAATCATTTTCATATTGTTCATCAACCTTCAGATTAGCTAGGATTACTATTAGTGCTAGTTTATTGCATGATCTTGTTTTATAGAGATGCTAGTATTCAAGGTCAAATCACTAGTGACAACCCTTGAACTACTACAACTCTAAACATTCTAGGGTTTGGTCCTTATCAGTAGCACGACATTATTGTGTGTGACTTTGCTTCCTTAATTTGAAAGTCAAACTTTGGATCTCACAAGTTTTACTAAAGTCTTCCTTATCTTATCAATTGAATTTCCTTTCTCTTACTTGGCCATTCAGATAGATTACATTCTCAATTTACCCTGATAGGGTTTCATCGTCATATTGTATGTCATTATTATATTCACTATATGCCTCTACCATGGTGGTTATGCATCATATATGATTCATTTTCTTATCACTTCATTCCAACATTGCTCTAATTAAGGAAGATATGAAAGAGAAGATGATTCTGAGACTTAGAATTCTTATCTTCAAACATTCATTAATACATTTTTCATATGTAGGTTTAATAAGTTATCAACAAAGATACTTGACTAATTATCACTTTCTTGAATCTCACAACCTCTTTCTTTTATAATCTATATTACTCCATTATGTTTCAAACCCTTCCTTACTTTCCATAACCCCCTTACCATATACTGCTATTCCACATGTCATCTTTAACTTCTAGTTTTCTCTTATCATCATGTTGCTTCTTTTAGGTGTATGATCATGTATACCATGTTGCATATATTTCTTTTTATCCTTCTACTAATGTGAAGTTGAAATTCTAAATCAATAATCTCCCTACTAGTTTCAACTCATGTTTATTACATTACATATTCTTCATTTTAAATCAAACGGCTCATGCATGGGTGAAAAATAGTTTCTCTTTCAATCAAGTTTTTCCTTCCTAAATATAGTCTACCTTTGTATGACTTATTCATTTATTTAGCTACACTTTTGCTCTTCTTTTATAAATTAGTTTTTTGCTCTATAGAGACTTAGAATCCAAAGGCAGTAAGTATGAATGTATTAACTTCACAATAAAGGTATACATTTCATGCTCTCAATTATATCATAACCCTCATTCCTTAATCAAGCTCATTATTTCCAACATTTCTCTTTGTTTCAACTAAGTTTCTTATCCTAGTTTTATGATTTACATGCTCATCTAGTTCTCTTCACTTTAACTCTTTTGAAGACTCTTCACTTCTATGTACTTATTGAATACTTAACTCTTTTATTCTATTTTCCCTTTGCTTTGGAGTACATAAAAACATTGTACTCAATTATATAATCCATTCCTCATGATTGATTCTTACTATCTTGGCCCTTACATACTTTTCTCATATCTTTTCCATATTTCATATTTAGAGTTCATATTATACTAATGATTAAACTTAATAAGAACCTTATGTCGTGTTCCTTTATTTCCAATTAAGGGTTTCTCATATGAGGCCTCAAAGTTGGATCTCAGATATAAGTTTCAACTAATTCTTAGCTATTCTAATCTTTCCCATATGTTTCAACATCTTATTATATGTACATTCTCACTATGATGTGGGTCTAGTTTATCTGGATTCTACACTAATTATATTTTCAATAGGAGTCATTAGATCCTAGTAATGCACCCTGCCAGCCAGACCAGGCCAAACCTGTAGTCCTGAAGCCAAGAGCTGCTCAAGATTAACTAACTCCTATTAATCTCAAACATGTGGAAAGAATATCCACTTAGGAAAGCACATTCAAAGGTCATTTCTAGTCTACTTGATACAAAGATTGTAATCAATAAATGCTACAATTGGATAGTGTACAAAAAATCTTAAAGACTCATATATATTTCAAAATATTGAATATCTGAATTCAAACATATAAGAATTTTTCTATTCATCTCAAATAAAACAACAATATGAAATGAAAGTTCTATCTCATTTTATATTTATGCTCTTAATTCATGTTACTTATCTTATTTCTAACCCTAATATTTCTAGGGTTCCTCTCTAGCCCTTCCTTCCACTGTATATCTGGCCAGGGTATACATGAAAGAATAGATAGAGCAGCTTGATACTGGTTGATCCAAGTACTCAAATACTGGGCCAGAATATCCAAATACTCAAATCCCCAGAGCTAACATCATAAAATCTCCTATCTGCCACACTTATGACTCTAACTTACTAACTTTATGGTCCTTGACAACTCAGCCAAAGCTATGATACCAAAGTTGTTACACCCCGATCTCACAATTATCATTAATCATGAGATTATGGCATAAATTGAGGATTTAACGTAATACAAAGATCACCCTTAACTTTTTGTTCTTTTTCAAACTCTTTGTTTTTCTCACATCCAATCACATAAACAACTTTGCAAGAGAATCAAACTTTGATTACTTTAATATGATCTCAACATAAACAATACACATCCATACATTCATTCTCAGGTACATACGACATGATAATCAAATACATTCTCTCTTATTAAGAAAACAAAGATACAAAACATCACTTATAACACTCTCACATCTATACTAGGACCTAGAGTGACAAGGACCGACTAAACTTAACTATACTCAGACTTAACTCTTGTGGCAGATCTACTCTGATGCAATGATATCTTCTTCAAGTCCATGTGATTTCCCTACAAAATTTGAGTACAGGGGTGAGCCTACTCGCTCAGTGATTGAGTACTTCAAAAGAAATAGTCTAAAGCACTGATATAATTACAAATATACTTTTGAGCAATTGATATCAATTATAACAGTAGTAAGCTTTAAAGAGTCTAATAATTGACAATCATAAATATGGTAGGATACTCTAAATATCTATAAGAGTGAATCAATATATGAAATTAAAAGGTTAAATAAGTGATAAATTTAAATGAATTAAATAAAATTATAAAAGTCTTCAAAAAAATAAAATAATGCTAAATTCGTGTTCTACACGTCAAAATATATCTTTGTATGAATTTTGATTCAATTTGGAAAATATTTTATAAGAAGGTGAATTTAGGAGAGAGACAGTGTGTAAAATATTAAAATCATTAATTAAAATAATAAACGATATCAACAAATGGAAATAATACTAAATTAGTATCCAAAATATTAAATGTGACTTGTGGGTCAAGTTTTATAATTTTTGGATAATCCTAACATCATTAGTAAAGGAAGAAAGAGAAAATAGTAATTAATTTATTTGACACAATAAAAGTTGTCAAAAGTAAAATCTAATTTTATATTCGGATTCCTCACCCCAAAATCAGTAAATCTACCAAATTTGAGTTTATTTGGACTTTATTTGCACCCTTAAATAATTAGAGAAAGGTTTATGCATTAAATGCACCTAAAGACCAAAGTTTAGATGTTGTATTAAAAGATGTCATTTCATCTTCTACCTTGGTCGCGCATGAACAGTAAATTCCGAAAATGTTGATTTTTCGGATGGCCATATCTCTCTCGTTACTCAACCAAATCGCGTGATTTTTGGCTTGTTGGATTCCTAGTTCAATTTCGCACCACATTATCCCAAAAGTTTTACGTTTGGACGAATATTCGAGAAACACCCAATTTGGGCGTCGCCTCTCTCTACCCCCATCTAACTAAACCCTAGTCTAGGTTACCTTGCCTATATATAACCATGCCCCCAGGTCTTCCGGCACATTTGCAACTCAATGCACCGTCCAATTTCAAAGTTCGCAGCCGTTTCGAACACCGTAGAGCAGTCGAAGACGCAAGGCTTGCGGCACCCTTTTGCTCCTAGTTTCCTCGATCATCGTCTCATTTGAAGGTAACACCAAGTTCTTCTTACTCTGAGCTTTCTTTCGCATATCTAAACGTCCAGTTTGGTCTAGTATCCCGGTTTTGCCCAAGTTTTCCCCAAGCTAGCTGCTCACGGCAGCAGCTATGGCGTGCGGGTGAGAGGAAGGGGATAACCCAACCTCGTTTTACCGATTTGCCCTCAGTTCCTTTCTTCTTCGCTTTGATTTCGCGCAAGGGTATAACCGTCTTTCATCTGGTTTTGTTTTGTTAAGACGAGTCAAACCCGGACGTTGACCGCGTGACTTGGCTGCCCCTTATTGGGCCAAGTCAGCAGGTGGGCCCGGGCTCTCGCTCTCTCTCGGTGTTTGATACAAAATGCCTACGTGGCAGTTTTCGATTGGTCTGTTTTTGAAAAAAATCGTAACTTTTTACTCGTTGCTCCAAAAATTAAAAATAGGTAGTGTTTTGAAATCAGGAGAACGAAATCTATCCAATAAAAATACTTTCATGGTTTGATTCTTAGTTTTTTTTCGAATATGTATTTTTCGAGTTGATTTAATTAACTAATAAATATGGAAAATAGCCTAAAAAGTTAATATCTCAAAAATATACAAACCTATATGTTATTTTGATCAGAAAATCCTAACTAAGACAGTAGTGAGGTTTTTAGAGTCTAAATCGATCGTTTTTGGAAAAAGTCGATGGTTTTGAGGTTTTAATCCTTTAATGAATATACATATATCTAATACATAAATATGATGATCATATTAGGGAAAGTGGATCTGATCTCATGTAAAAGTTATGAAAAGTGATTCTAGGATTCTAAAGAATAAGGTATGTGTTTAGTATGTGTTTTGTTTGTGCATCTACCTTTCAATTGGGAAATCGTTAATCCATTACCCATACTTTCTTATGAGGTTTAACTTGATCTAAACCCTTGAATCTTGAAACCTAAATTGCTTATTGCCTCAAAAGTAGATGTATTCTCTTGTTTGGGTATTCATACCCCACTGCCATGTTATATATTCTTTTGCTTATCCTTGCCATAACTCTTTTTTAGCATGTAATTAAATGATCTATTTAATGTTAAGTAGTGGTACTTATGTACAACCACCCATAGAGGGCATGTATAAAATCGCCCTAGGGGAATGTTTATTATTCTCCCCATTAAAAATTGTAGGTGATTGGAAATTTTTTTATTCTTCCCTCACCTAAGGTTAGAGGTCCGGTAGGTGCCTCAACCCTACTTAGTTAGGTAGACATATTAATTGACATGATAGAACCTTTATCTATTTTGTTAATGGCAAGTTTCCTTATAAAAACCTCATACTCTTTGATATCTCTTTTTACACCAAATATCTAGCCTAATTTACTTATTACAACTTTCTTTGACATTGTTAGAATGTTCTTGTAACACATACTTCCTTTGTTTTTTCCTCTTGCTGGGTGTCTTCCCAACCACCCAGGTGTGAAGCAAGGTGGTTGAATAGGACTTGAAGATCTTGGCTTTGGCTTGGACTTAGATGATGGATATGTTGCTTGGAGACAAAAGTGGAGTAGTTAGATTTTCCTCTACTTAGATCCTCTTTTTGTATAAAGCATGTACACCCATATTGGGAGAATTTTTATGTACACTTTATTTGAAATTGAATATAGTCAAAATTTTATCTTCCATTGCTATTCCAATTGTGTTTTGTTTACCATTGTTTTTAGTAGAGAGGTGATTTATTTCACTTCTTTACAACATGGTATCAGAGCCAATGGTAGTTGGATCTTTGACTATTTTGATTTGTCTCCCTAGTTAGAAACCTAGATTTGCATAGTTACTTTAGGTGACATGGTTACCTTAGATTTGATCTACCTTGATGAAAGGTTGACTTAGAACTCAATAGTTCCACATTAGAAACTTGATGAATAAAATCCTAAAATACTTATAATGAAAATATGCATAACTTGATATTGTTTAGGTTTGCCTTTAGGCAACTATTAGGGCATGCAGTTGAAGCAAGGGTGTCTAGAAAGGATCAGGGTTTCGGGGGCTGGAAAAATTTTCCTCCGCACCACTAGCTTGGTATACGAGGACTCCCGTGCCCATATGATACCGGCCTGGCCTGCGCTGATATGAATTGTCCAAAATAATTTTCTTTTAGGCAATAGTAACCTTAGACATATATGTTGGATATCTTTGAGAACCCTAAGTTTCATATGTATGATGATTTGTTTGAGGATGGATACCAAGATAGTTTCCTTCTGTCCCTAGAACCTAGACCTTAGAGTTTGGGTGTTTGGAAAGATATCAGAGTGCGTAGTGGAAGCATGATGATCTTGATAATGGTTTAGTTAGACTATCCTTTAACCCTAGTGTAGTAGGTTGAACTCTTTAAGGGGTGGAGTATGGTTAGTTGATGATGTTTGCGTGGTTAGATTTCATGGACGAAATCCTCTTTAGGGGGATGGAACCCTATAACATCTTCAAGTCTATCTAATCTATCTTTAGAAACCCTAACCTTATACTTAGGTGGTTAGTGTGCTTGAATCCTTAGTTTTGACCAAACAAGTTAATAGTTGTAACCCTAACGTGCTTGTTTATATATTAATGAACATATAATTATCATCTAAGGAATAAATCATATGCCTGAACCCTAATGAATATCCAATGTACATAATATGAATATCAATGCTAATTGTCAATAAGTAAGATGTTAATAATGTCATGAACCAATGAACCCTAATGATATGATGAGTAAGGTTATAATTCATAATTAATGCATGCTAAGGATGAATAAGTGAAATATAATGGTCATGTTGACCTAAACCATAATTTGTAATAATCTAACCCTAAACAATACATCCTTAATACCTTTAATGATACATTAATGATGTTAAGTGCAATAATCAGTTAAGATACTTTGATACACGTAAATGATATATAATCATCTGATCACATATTAATCAAGTCAACAATATAAAATGCAAGTTACCTTGTTATCTAATACACATGTGATTAGTCACTTAATGTGAATCAATTCATTAATATGTAATATGTCTCACATTGATCATTAATATACATATAATGGATTCAATATGAATATGAGATGATTGAAATCCACTTAAATGTGCAAAATAAATAATATAAATGAATAAATATGAGAGATGATTAATGATGACATTAATGTGAGCAATAAAGATAATGTGACAATATGAACATGTTTAATATGAATATAAGTAACTAATGCGACATTAATTGGAATAATTATATGCTTAACCATGAATTGAATAGAATGTATTATTTCATGTAAAATAATTTGTTATAATTATAAAGTGGTAATATGAGGATGAAGTGTAAATCTGAATTATTAAGGACAATGATCAAATATAATAATGAATGTTGAAAAAATTGAGTAACCTCTAATTGTGCATAATAATGAAATATAATTCTTTTTGGCAACTAAGTGAATGTGACATGATATAATTAAAATAATGATGATAATGTGTTATGATAATGAATATAATGTTAATAAGTCAAAAATGTAAATAAAGTTAAATATCTTAAAAAGAGTATCTTAATAATGGACCCCAGGTGATCCTTAAGAACATGACCTATGTTGAGCTTATGTGAAGTTTAAGAACCCTTAGGTGTAGTTGAAGTATAAGTTTTGGTGGAAGTTGTATGGTTGAAGGAACAACTTGAAGTTTTGTGATGTGAGGTTGCACACTCACCCTTCCCTAATTCCTAGTGATTTCGG
Organism: Alisma plantago-aquatica; assembly: GCA_963693085.1. NCBI lineage: Eukaryota > Viridiplantae > Streptophyta > Magnoliopsida > Alismatales > Alismataceae > Alisma > Alisma plantago-aquatica. The sequence continues at coordinate 1,643,054,052 of OY856409.1, forward strand.
GGACGAAATCCTCTTTAAGGGGTGGAGTGCTGTAACATACCGAAATCTGGGCATTCTGCCTTTTGGTCCTCTTTCCATCTTTTTCTTTCATTAATATCCTCTATGTACCTCCTTGTACTCTTTTCTATAAGTTTTGTCCTTCATTTTCATTCCATATGTCTTTAGATTTGATTTAAAGTAATTATGATGGTTATTGGATAAATGTTTCCCAAATATTCTTAATACAAGGTTGCATGCACAAATACTTCAGTTAGATTTAGATAATGGGTCTAAAATGTAAATTTCACATTAAGTAATAAAAAGAATAAAATGTTTTGTCCTGGAACTTTCTAGCACTTTCTAGGATAAGAGAAATAAGAGAAAATCCGAATTTTATATAAAGGATAAGATAAATGCAATAATAAAAGGCAATATGGAATTTAATGGATAAGAGAGGATAATGAGAAATATATTACACCAAAAATAATAATTGGAAACCCAAGAAGATAATTTGGATATCAATTTCGTTTTCTTGACTTAAAAGTTGCTTAATGGCCAAGTATCATCTAATTTGGATAATAAATAAATATCTTAAAGCATTTATTACAAGATAATGGGAAATAAGCCAAGAAAGAGAGATAAAATATTTTATGTTCTCAAATTGGAAAAACAACTCCAGATTAGTAGTCTAAACATAAAAATAAGCCTTTGGTAAATTTTGTATTTAATTTGGTCAATGTTTAATATTTTATTCAGCAGAGAGAAAATGACTTAAAGACAGAAAATATTAAATATATGTTGATAAAAATTAATTAATCTCAAAAACGTGTTCCACACTCTTAGTATTGCTTATAGGCCAAGTTTTATATTTTTATAAGGTTTCTAGATGCCTCTAATAAATTAAAAGGTTAAATAAGTGATAAATTTAAATGAATTAAATAAAATTATAAAAGTCTTCAAAAAAATAAAATAATGCAAAATTCGTGTTCTACACGTCAAAATATATCTTTGTATGAATTTTGATTCAATTTGGAAAATATTTTATACGAAGGTGAATTTAGGAGAGAGACAGTGTGTAAAATATTAAAATCATTAATTAAAATAATAAACGATATCAACAAATGGAAATAATACTAAATTAGTATCCAAAATATTAAATGTGACTTGTGGGTCAAGTTTTATAATTTTTGGATAATCCTAACATCATTAGTAAAGGAAGAAAGAGAAAATAGTAATTAATTTATTTGACACAATAAAAGTTGTCAAAAGTAAAATCTAATTTTATATTCGGATTCCTCACCCCAAAATCAGTAAACCTACCAAATTTGAGTTTATTTGGACTTTATTTGCACCCTTAAATAATTAGAGAAAGGTTTATGCATTAAATGCACCTAAAGATCAAAGTTTAGATGTTGTATTAAAAGATGTCATTTCATCTTCTACCTTGGTCGCGCATGAACAGTAAATTCCGAAAATGTTGATTTTTCGGATGGCCATATCTCTCTCGTTACTCAACCAAATCGCGTGATTTTTGGCTTGTTGGATTCCTAGTTCAATTTCGCACCACATTATCCCAAAAGTTTTACGTTTGGACGAATATTCGAGAAACACCCAATTTGGGTGCCGCCTCTCTCTACCCCCATCTAACTAAACCCTAGTCTAGGTTACCTTGCCTATATATAACCATGCCCCTAGGTCCTCCGGCACATTTGCAACTCAACGCACCGTCCAATTTCAAAGTTCGCAGCCGTTTCGAACACCGTAGAGCAGTCGAAGACGCAAGGCTTGCGGCACCCTTTTGCTCCTAGTTTCCTCAATCATCGTCTCATTTGAAGGTAACACCAAGTTCTTCTTGCTCTGAGCTTTCTTTCGCATATCTAAACGTCCAGTTTGGTCTAGTATCCCGGTTTTGCCCAAGTTTTCCCCAAGCTAGCTGCTCACGGCAGCAGCTATGGCGTGCGGGTGAGAGGAAGGGGATAACCCAACCTCGTTTTACCGATTTGCCCTCAGTTCCTTTCTTCTTCGCTTTGATTTCGCGCAAGGGTATAACCGTCTTTCATCTGGTTTTGTTTTGTTAAGACGAGTCAAACCCGGACGTTGACCGCGTGACTTGGCTGCCCCTTATTGGGCCAAGTCAGCAGGTGGGCCCGGGCTCTCGCTCTCTCTCGGTGTTTGATACAAAATGCCTACGTGGCAGTTTTCGATTGGTCTGTTTTTGAAAAAAATCGTAACTTTTTACTCGTTGCTCCAAAATTAAAAATAGGTAGTGTTTTAAAATCAGGAGAACGAGATCTATCCAATAAAAATACTTCCGTGGTTTGATTCTGAGTTTTTTTCGAATATGTATTTTTCGAGTTGATTTAATTAACTAATAAATATGGAAAATAGCCTAAAAAGTTAATATCTCAAAAATATACAAACCTATATGTTATTTTGATCAGAAAATCCTAACTAAGAAAGTAGTGAGGTTTTTAGAGTCTAAATCGATCGTTTGTGGAAAAATTCGATGGTTTTGAGGTTTTAATCCTTTAATGAATATACATATATCTAATACATAAATATGATGATCATATTAGGGAAAGTGGATCTGATCTCATGTAAAAGTTATGAAAAGTGATTCTAGGATTCAAAAGAATAAGGTATGTGTTTAGTATGTGTTTTGTTTATGCATCTACCTTTCAGTTGGGAAATCATTAATCCATTACCCATACTTTCTTATGAGGTTTAACTTGATCTAAACCCTTGAATCTTGAAACCTAAATTGCTTATTGCCTCAAAAGTAGATGTAGTATTCTCTTGTTTGGGTATTCATACCCCACTGCCATGTTATATATTCTTTTTCTTATCCTTGCCATAACTCTTTGTTAGCATGTAATTAAATGATCTATTTAATGTTAAGTAGTGGTACTTATGTACAACCACCCATAGAGGGCATGTATAAAATATCCCTAGGGGAATGTTTATTATTCTCCCCATTAAAAATTGTAGGTGATTGGAAATGTTTTTATTCTTCCCTCACCTAAGGTTAGAGGTCCGGTAGGTGCCTCAACCCTACTTAATTAGGTAGACATATTAATTGACATGCTAGAACCTTTATCTATTTTGTTAATGGCAAGTTTCCTTATAAAAACCTCATACTCTTTGATATCTCTTTTTACACCAAATATCTAGCCTAATTTACTTGTTACAACTTTCTTTGACATTGTTAGAATGTTCTTGTAACACATACTTCCTTTGTTTTTCCCTGTTGCTGGGTGTCTTCCCAACCACTCAGGTGTGAAGCAAGGTGGTTGAATAGGACTTGAAGATCTTGGCTTTGGCTTGGACTTAGATGATGGATATGTTGCTTGGAGATAAAAGTGGAGTAGTTAGATTTCCCTCTACTTAGATCCTCTTTTTGTATAAAGCATGTACACCCATATTGGGAGAAGTTTTATGTACACTTTATTTGAAATTGAATATAGTCAAAATTTTATCTTCCGCTGCTATTCCAATTGTGTTTTGTTTACCATTGTTTTAAGTAGAGAGGTGATTTATTTCACTTCTTTACACATAGCGAACTACAATCTCACTGTACAAGACTTATCTTAAAACCCGGGAAGCTAAGCCTAGAACTGAATCTGGGTTTGCTTGACTCAAACTGTCATGTCTGACTAAGGTGGCTAAATATTTGGCCTTTAACTGGACCTCTCCTTCTAGGCTGAGTACACATGCAGAGGGTCTGAGATGCTCTGTGGGCCTCATCTTGGTACGCTCTGTGGGTACCTCTGGGTTACCATCGGGATCTCCGGTTCATGTTGGGTAAGCTATCTTCTCTTAGGAGAAATCCTCAAGGGCTTCTCTCCCCGCACGCTCTGTGGGTGCGATCTGATCCCCATATACTGGTCACTGCCAGGGTGGATCATTTCCTCCCTACAGTGCAGACATCCGTAGGGAATCTACGGTGTTCAGGGCACCTATGTCTATTATTTTATTATTCTTAGAAATCTCTTTCTACATTATACCTTTCTCTTACTTATACTTGACTCTGATATCTTTATGGTACCACGTCTATTTAATTGAAGTTTATAATACAACATGTGCATCATTCTAAACTTGGCAGAGCAGTATATTTAAAACATTATAATTTACTGAAAAATCAACATTTTATACCTACAGGTAGACTAAAATTCTTAAATAACAGAATACATGTCCTCTTGATATTTATACACTAGAATCATGAAATTGAACTTCTTAATACACTGATAAGAGTTAATTACTTGACATACAAGTAATCGTCATTTGCACCTATAAATTATTTGTACTTTCTTAGAAAACGTGCACCTCAACCCAAATCTTGAGTTGTGCATCACCACATCTCATACTGAGAACATTAATATCAAAACACTTGATTCATTGAACACCCTATCCTTAGGGTTTCATTTACCTCATTCACTTATCACATGGCTCTCATAAGGATTTCATGCGACATAAACATTCACTGAATAAAGACTACTATCAACAAATCATATAAAACCAATATATGTATGAAACCTTGGAACTGAGCTGAATTTGGGTTTCCATGTCATTCACTGAGATAACATGCATCACTAATAAAATTGAATAAATAAAGTCTATCATGTCAGGAAAATCCGTTCAAATGGGTTTCACGATATCTATTCGCAAATATCCAACTTTCCTCGCATCTAGGGTTTCACCCTCTTTACTAAGATATGAAACAAACACTATTCTCCTTAAATGAAATCCAAGAAAGTATATGACATATATATACTATGAATTTAGATAAACAATCACTCATAACCAAGGGGATCCAGATAAACAAATTTTTGTATTTAATTATACAGCAATTTCAGTCATAGACAAATTCTCTATATTTCAGTTTACTCTTATAACCTCTACAAATACTTAGGGAATTCTCATTAGGATGTATTGTATACATTTGTATTATGATTTTATCATCTAAAATTCATCCAAATAGAGGAAGAATCCATTTCATATCATTTTGCAACAACTTAGATCAAACAGACAATTTAGGGTTTGTAGTCGCATACTAAGCAATTAAAGATTATGGATGATTTAACCAATTTTTGTGCAATATACTATTTAAAGGAAGTTCCCACTAACCCTAAGGTGTGAAAACACCTTAAAAATGTATCCCATATCTGAAAATCTCGAATCCATATCAAATCCCTAGCAATTCACCCAATTCTTCTTCCTTTCAACTCAGAAACCCAAGAAATGAGGAATTATGAAGAAAGAATGAGAAAAGGGGAAGTTTTGATACCATTTTGGATCAAATAAGAGGAGGGACGGAATTTTAACATGTGAGATAAGATTTATCATGAAACTATATCCAAAGAAGCTAAACATACATGATTTCATCATTCCTCGGACCGCAAAACCCTAGGTCAGCATCTCCACCAATTTCTCCTCTCAAATGCTAACTCTCTCTCTCTAGGATTTCATTTCTCTAGATTGAATCACGAATTATGAGAGATAATTTTGTGTTAGATTGACCATATAGAGAAATGGAGCTGCTTGGGTCAATTGCACTTCGACCCCTTATTATACTTTTTCTTATTTCAGCAAAATATTTCGGTCATAAAATGGTTTCTGTAAATTTGTGTATTTCAGAGATCAAACCTCCTCCAAAAATTATGAGAATTTTTCATGCTATGCATAATTTATCTAAAAATATTAATGTAAAATTTGAGATCATTACATGCTTTCATTAAATAATTAAAAATCGAATAGTTCATTGTTATCCAGAATTTTGTAGAAATGTCAGTTACTGTAATTCATCTACTGATAAGGTCTAAACGCATCCAAAAATTATGAAAATTTTACATGTTGTTTAAGATAGAGTTTCAGATCTCCATTTAAAATTTTAGATTATTTTAATTTACCAATAAATAAGTAAAAATCAAACAATATACTATTGAACAACATTCTGTCAGCATTGTCGGTTGAAATATATATCGACCGAGAATGACTTTTAAAGAACATCCATAAATTCTGAAATTTTTTCACTGAAATGCAAGATTCAGCTATACATTTTATATCCAAATTTAAATTAAATCCAAATTACATAGAAAATATGATAAATTATTTACCGTACTACTATCTTGATCAAATTCCATACTCATGTACCATCAAAGCCCTAATTTCAGCCAACTAGGGTGTATATTTCTCAAACAATAGAACACTTAACATTCTTATTAGGTTTAAAACATCATAATTGAATTATCATCATTAATTAGATTTAAGAAATGATCAATCCAATTAAGCATATAATCATCCAGGTAAACCCTAGTTTACCAAATTAACCTTGGATGCGGTCATAACACTAGAGGTGGTTAGGCTCTAGGACTTTGCAATCTTGATGCTCTTATATTCATTCATAAGATTACAAGATAAAACCACATTCATCCAAGGACTTAATACCTCAAGCATACCCACTCCATCTTCAAGTCTGTGGCCTTCCATGGATTACTCATCCTTCTTGAGCGTCCGCCTTGCCTATCTCCTTCACTCGGAGATCTGGAACACCATGCCTTCTTCAACCTTGAAGAACAACAACTCCTTCTCCTTCACTTAGAGAAGATCTTCAACCTTTCTTCAATACAAAAGGGGATAGGAAGATGGAGGTGGAGAGATTTACATGGATACAAGAGGTAGCTATCTTACAAAAGATTATAACTCACTCATACTCACGGATTTGACTTGAAGGTAGAGAGAGAAAGGGGCTCAAAAGTATGCAGTACTCTCAACTAAGTAAGAACCAAGCATATATGGAATGAGCAACCTTGGAATGAACTCCAAGTGGTCCTATTTATAGCTAGGGGTGCTGCAAAGAAGTGAAATCACTTCTCTACTAAAAATTTGAACAATAAAACCTCCAGTCCAAACACAGTCAGAAGGTATGATGGAGTGGGTGTAAAATTTTCAAATCTTTATATAATGGTAACAAAAGACCAAAGTATAGCAGTGGAATAAAAACATGACTATATTCAATTATAAAACAAAGGGTTACAACTTACATCATAAAGATCCATGTAGAGGAAATCTAAACCACCTCAAGATTGTCAACAAGCTTTAACTTTACATTCTAAGTCTGGGTCCACATGTTAAGCCATCCATGTCCTCCACCTAGGGTTGGAAGCATACCCCAGCAAAAGAGAAACAAAAGGAGACATCAGCAAAGGCTGGTATTTGCATACTAAAAAGTAAATTGAGCAATTTATAAAGAAATAGGGACATCAAAATAAAAGGCTTCCCATGCAAGAGATAAGGACTACCCAATCGGGCATAAAAGAAAAGAATCATTATTATCATAAAAGAATATACTTGCCATAATCAAAACAATAAAGAATGTGCAATACTGGCACAGAAAGAGAATAGGGAACACACCCCACAACATCATCAATAACATGCATGCATGTGAGATAAGCATAGCCCTATAACAATATAAACACAATTGGCGGCCAAGGCTTCACATCCTTGAAAACCTGATAGAGAATGACTCACCGTCAAACTCCCAAATATATAATGTTGAGTATGGATTACTGCCACACTTGATTACAGAGGAATGGTATACTACCACCCTCCAAATAAACAATAGGGGATTACTGCCCCAAAACCAATGTAATTACACTACTCTAGTGCTACTGAATCACACAACATGTATAATGTAGAGGCAAGTAGAAAGTATAGTCAGAATTATCAAGGTTGTCATCACACAATGGACAACACAAACATATAAACATCCACATCATAGTGGGCATATATCAACAAGTAAAATCCACATCAGAGTGGGTATATATCATCAAAAGTCCAACTTGCACCAAGGCAACAAGACAAAATTCATGATCACAAGTTCAATAACAAAATAAGATACTTCACATGAAGCATGACTACAAAAGAACAAGACAATGTGTAGGCTAATGTCCATAGGACCAAAAGTAAGACAAAAATAGGACAATTGCTCAAGAAGAATAATTGGGGATACAACATACCTTAACTTCAGATTCAGGCGACAAAACCAATACCAAAAGAAAGCTTACATTTTTCTAAATCCAACGAGTATTTATGCATATTTTTATGATCAGTAGATTATTAGTTATGGTTTTTATAAAACCAACCAATCGGAGAGCAGAGAAATTCCACGTCAGCATTTATCAGATGAGAGACTGAAAGAGAGAGTGAGAGAGAGTGCTCGATTCAAGTTGGCCCAACCAGAGTTCGCCAACTCGACCAGCTGCTCAACCACCTCAGCGAGACAAAGGCCCAAACAAAAAGGGAACTTGAAAAGACCAAAATGCCCCTGGTCGAGAAACACAGCGAAAGCAGTAAAGCAGGAGGGTAAAGATGTAAAACGGATATGTGTCATCTTCTTCGCAAGAACAAAGGCAAACGGAACTCTACAGGTTCGATTCAAAGTCAGATTCTCACCACCAAAGCATGTCCTATAAAACGAAACCCTCACTCGATCTCCTAAGATCAAACTGAACTCAATCACCCCAGACTCGAGCTGGGTGCTGGCCGGATGTAGGGAAAACAACCTCTGCAATCAACAGACAACAGACACCAAACTAAAAAGGGGAAAACGTAATACCTATCTCGATGAACCAATCGAACATAGAAGAAGCTTCGTGAGGGAAAAAGGGAGCAGTCGAGTCCTCTACATCGATCCTGATGGTCAGGCATCGACATGGACTCAGAACAGCTGCCGGTGAAGGATGGTGTAACACCCCTGACCTGGGTTATGAGCTAACCCTAGGTGTTTTGCCTAATTATGAAATTAGATGTTTGTAATTATCCTTTAGTATGTAATTAAAGCTTCTAGGGAACATATGTTTCCATTTCTGTCCCCTATGAACAATGTTGTAGTATTGTTTTGCATACAGGGACCTATGTGCAATTTACCCAATCTGAGGGGTTAACTTGCAAATTACATATGTTTTATGTTCTTTTAATGTTGAGGCAACCTAAGGATGAATATGATGAAGTATAATGGATTTCCCAAGCTTGGGTATCAAGATGCAGCTTATGGAATGATCCTTATGCTTAAAAACCCTAATTTGGAGTAAAATGCAGTTTACCCAAATTATGGGGTGCAACTTGTAAAATACACTTTCTAGAATATCTTTTATGACTTTTGACATCATTTAAAGTTATTATAATGAAGGAGGCACTTATTTTGAATAATCATATAATAAGGAGTACCTTTGTAATTAAATCACCAAGTTGTAAGTAAGGAGACCCTTATGTATATGTGCACCTTAGTGATAAGTTGACCTTCCTTGCCTTTAATTCTTGGTTTTAAAAGGAGTTTTACCTTATAAATAAGGAGGAGGGACGTGCCTAAAAGAAAGGAGGGACCTAGTAGAGAAAAGGAGAAACTAGTTGTCCTTATGTTGGAAATGACCCCAAGATATATAAATACACCCTTCCTTTGTTTGCAAAGGAACGTTTCCTTCACTTCCTTTCTTATTCCCTTGCTTGGACAGACTTAGAACAGAGCTCTGGAGAAGGAAGACGACCAAGGAGAAGCTAGGTAAGCTTGGACCATCTTCTAGCTCAAATTCATGGAGGAATTCTTCTTAAAAGGTTGGTTCTATGGTTAACTCACTTAGGTTTCTTGTTCTAGCCGATCTTCCCCATCTCTTCCTTGAAGAAACAATCTTGGATGACCTATGGAGCTCAAGACGCCATTAAAGGCTTGAAGCTTGGAAGCTTGGAGCTCTAGGAACCACGTTTGAGGCGGGTTTTATAATTCTAAACTCCTAGCTTTATTATGCATATCCTTGTTCTTGCTTTTTAAGCTTAGTTCTTCTTCCCCATCATTCTTTGCACTCTTGCAAGCTTTTTCGTGAAGAACAGACCTTGGTTCAAGGTTGAAGATGGAGGGCGTTAATACCTATGTTGGTCCTTATCCAACTTTATCAAAAGATCTTATGATTTCCCCCCCCCCCCTTCTTTACCAACCGTTTGAAGGGCAAACGGGTTCAATAGGTCGGTTTGGCCAAACGGGTTCCAACCCATTTGAGGGCGTTGAACAAGCATTGACCATTTGGGATTCCTTTTCACAATTATGTATACTAATGACCCACCTAATTTTAGGGGTTAATTCAAAAGGAATCGTAGGTTGAAGGCCAATCAATTAGGCAATCGAATTAAATTAAGTGCTGATTTTCCAAACTAATCAAATTGAACCTTTTGGGAAAATGGGTTCCAACCCGTTCGAATGAGTTGACCAAGCATTGACCATTTGGGATTCCTGTTCATAATATATTGAATTTCATTTCTACAAAGAATGATAATGTAATTCATAACCAATTAAGAGTTGAAGGCAGTTCAACACCCTAACCCTAATTGGGTTAAAATTGCTGATTTTCAATATAGATCTTGTTGAGTGTTGGGTTGAAGGACCCAAACGGGTTCAAAACCGTTTGGGGGTTCATCCAAACGATCTCACACTCGTTTAGTGACACCCCAAGGCCATTTGGAGGTCTAGGGTTAAAGAAATTTGATGGTTTGAGGGTCCAATCACAAGATGTTGATAAATTGATGAAAAGTGATGATTTGTAATCTAATTAGGACTCAACCCTTATCAAATCAACTTAATTTTTAGTCAAACTTTGGGAAAATGGTCTCAAGACCATTTGGAGATCATCCAAATGATCTCAAGACCGTTTGGGCCAAGTTTGGGCCCAATTGGAGTTCAATTGATAGGCTCAATCTTGTTTTGATTCACATTGATGAAAATTGATGAGTAGCCGATTGGAAACCTTAATTGAGTTAGACTTAACCCTAATTGGCTTTCAATTGAAGGTCAAATTGGTGTCCAGTTTTTTTAGGCTCATCCTACTTGACTCAATTTGTAAGTGGTTAACATGGCTTGGGCCAATTGAAGGCTTCAACATAGGAAATCCTATTCAATCATAACCTTTGTATCACCTTTCATATCCATGCGGTTTGGACTCAAACGAGTCCACACTCATTTAGACCCAAACGAGTCCACACTCGTTTAGACCCAAATGAGTCCACACTCGTTTAGATCCAAACGAGTTCAACCCGTTTCAATTGAAACGAGTTCAACCCGTTTCAATCCAAACGAGTTCAACCCGTTTCATCTCAAACGAGTTCACACCCGTTTCATCTTAAATGGGTTCACACCCGTTTCATCTTAAATGGGTTCACACCCGTTTCAACTCAATGAGTCCACACTCGTTTGAGGGTTCAAATGGGTTGAAGGTTGAAGGTTAAACCCTAACCTAATTGGAGATTTTCATGGTTGTTTATACTTAACCACTTAAAGGTATAATTGGTTTAATGATGATCTAATCTAAACCATAATGGTAACTTAAAATACTAAGGGACTATGTGACTAATGAATCGAACCATGATGATGATCAATGGGTAATTTTACCAAATGCCCCTGAGAGGTTCAATTCAGTGATACCTTGTTCTAATCAAACCCTAATCACTTGATAGTGGTGATTTGGTTTATGAAGATCAAAGGGGACTTAACCCAACCTAATATAGAGTGGTGTAATCACCATCTAATAGTGAGAGGAGAGAGAAAGTACCATTTATGGTGGAAACTCAAGTAAAATACCTTCAATATACATGAATGTGCATGATTAGGGTATGATCCACTAAGTGAGATCATGGAAACCCTAATTATGATAACTAATGAATCTTAATCTTATCTGAGGGCTTTAATGGTGGTGGTTCTCATACATGATGATGTTATGAGTTCAACTCACCAAGGAGTGTACAGTAAACCCTAATTCTAGGGTAATAACATATAATGAAAATAGTAAAACCCTAATTTAGGGTGATCTGATAAATGTAGTAATTCAGGGTTATGCCTTTGAGTATGAAACCCTAATTACAAGCTATAATATGAGGAATATTTATGCCTTGTGAGATAAGAGGTTCAATAAATCTAACCCAGAGGAGATGTGATATGAATGAGACTCTAATGTGGAGTCATAATTACATAAAGTCCTATTCTTGGACACTATGATAATGAATTATATTTCTAATCTTAAGTAAGGGTATAAAGAAACCCTAATGATGAGATAGAAGGAATGGCCTTATAAAGGTGAAACATTTCATGTGGTTGGTTATATGCAACCTAAGTGTAAGCAATATCTTTAGCATTAGACAAGTCCATATCATTAAAGATAGTTGGACAATTCAAATGTGTGGCCCATGCAGTATATGCTAAGGGTGAGTGTTTAGTGGTGTAATGTATTAAGAAGGGGAATACCTTAATACAAGATAAGATGGTTAATTCCAAAGAGTCTGAAATGATGATAAAGTGATACATCAAAATATGATGGTCATCACATTCAGCATTTCAGGGTTTATATACCTTGATGTATCCCACATCTTATATACCTGAATAAGAAATATGTGAAGTGTGTTATGCAACTATTACAATGAAATGTAATGAGTTGTTGCACTTTGATGAGGGATAATCAATGTAATTTGAGAATGGGATTAAGCCCAAATAATGAGTATGATGTAGTCATATCATGATAAGGATGAGAAATGAATTCATACCTTGAATTTCCAATCATTATGATGTTCGATAAATGTTGTAATTAAAGGTAAACACCCATCATACCCTGGTATGCTTCCAAGGATGGCAAAGTTGTATACTAGAGTTGGACTGATAATGTGAATCGGAAATATTAATTAATAAAGGATGGGGTATGTTAACCTTAGTCATGTGTTATGCTTTTAGGTATGAAACTCTGTGAATAAATATGATGCCTTATAAGATAAAGGGATTTCAATAACCTTAATTTGAATAGGGTGAAACCCTATTTCCAGTTATGCTTTTAAGCATGAATCTTCATGATTGAAGTATGAGATGAGGAATCAATATTCCTAATCATAAGTAAAGGAAATGAATAACCTAATTGATGAGATTCAGGGAACCTAACTCTTGTAATAGTAGGAAAGTACAACTTCTTTGAAATGAATTGTTTACTGTTATCAGTTAAATTAACCAAGCAGGTTCTTATATGAGGATGATCACATTCAGGTAATGATAATGATTTCATATTCATTGAAAGTATGATATTAACCTTATGAATAGTGAAATACTCTGTTACCTAGCAAGTGGCATCTAATGAAATTGATAAGCTGTGAGAGCCATGAGTATCATCAAGGTCATGCTTGACAGATGACTTGTGATGAGCTAATTGGGAAATTATAATTGATATAAGTTAGACTTGTTACATTTAGTATTCTATTTTCATAGCTACTATACTAATGATTAATGTTTGAGAACATGTATGATGTTAAAAGAATACTGAAATGTACCTAACTAATCAAGTATAATCATTCCATGTAGAGCCCTGATCATAGATCCATCATTGTCAGAGACCAAATGATGGTGAAATAGGTTTTCCTAAGGGAACTCCTGGAGCACATACTTTTGAGTATGTGGGGGAGATGGATGCGTAAATCCTTACATCCTAGTGTAGGAATTGATGTAGATGTATCATATTATATCAACCCTTCACTACAAATCCAAACCAAGAGATGTACCATGAATCTCCCAAAGAAAACACAAACACCGCATCGGTGAGAGATAAACAAGAAATCTTCCAATGACGAAGAGAGTACAGAACGCCACTGTAACTCTAAAATAGCGAAGGACCAGATTACCCTGGTAAGCTATAACAGCAGAGACACAAGATGTCCTGCAAACAATCCTCTTACTGACTGAGGAAGATGAGGTCATAAGAATCCGGCTCTTTTGATGACCTATGTATGATACCGATGCGACTTACTAGTGATCGGTTGGAGTATGAGCTGTATACCTCATCTCCACAGGGCATAATATTGTTTGTAAAACATAATCAACCGCGTAGCATATCTGCTTAGGTTGAACTACGAGGAACAATGTTTGGTGTTACATTGATTACATTAATGATCTGTTCAGATATTTTGTATGCATGTTCTTTATATGCTTTAAATAAATGTTTGCTTAAGTAGAAGTTGCTTCACTTGTTATTAAACCTGTTGTTGCATGATTTAAGTTATCTTGTCTATGATATTCCTTAATGTTATAATAAAGCTTCTAGTTGAGGGTTATAACTCTCGCTGGGACAATTTGTACATTGTCTCACTCCGTAGACTTCAACTTTTTAGGTGGTCATCGAAGACGAAGGATTCCATTTAAGGATGAGCAACAACAGTAACAACAGTACCAGAGGCAATAGTGAATCTCAGGTGGAGATACTGACTGCTGAGTTATGTAGTTAGATAGTCCTATGTCGTCTCTGTACTCTCAGGTCCTAGGAGTTAGTGGTCTGAAATTTTGGTGTTTGCTCTTGAGATTTTTGAATCATGTTGTATATAACTACTCAAGAAGTGGTTTAACAGAGATGTAAACTGTTTATTTAGTTTCTTATAAAAAGAAGTTTATAATTTCCAGATCTTGTCTCAAAAAGTTTTAATTTCCAGTATTTTTTTATATTCCACAACTAATCGAATGTTTCCGCTGAGTTTATATCGTGGTTTTGGAGATCGAAGCCCACAGATGGAGCAGGGGGAACATAGTTGGTGTACAAAGCAGCCAACCTAAAGTGTGTGTTTCACAACTCGGACCTCAGCGGAGATCAGGAGACCGACCCTTCGTGGTCCGATGGCCAGAGATGGTGAGAAGATGGCCTCGAAGTGGGAAATAGGGGCGGAAATAGAGAGCAATGGTGGAGCCTCATGGTTTGGGATATCGGGGTATAAATACCCAAGAAACTGGTATGAGAAGGTGCGGGAAAAAGAAAGGAAGGTGTGGGAGAAAAATCGAAGAAGAAGATAGAGAGATGAGGGAGAAATCGGAGAAAGAAAATCGGTCAGAATTGGTTTCCCAGTTTGCGTGGAACCCAGCAAAAATGGAGGTAGAAGAAAAGATAGCAACCGCGCGATCTTGATCCAATGGACACAAAAGCACCTGAATTTGGAAAGGAAAATCAAAACAACGTGACAAAAATCGAGTTTATTTAATAAAGTGACATTGCATTATTTTTTTTTTCTCTTTCCTCTTTTGAGGCCACAAACGAGACCCAAATTAGATGAAATTTTGCACAAAGGCTAAATTAGGCATGTGGATTTCGATTATAAAATTATATTTTCCTTTTGGTGACTTTTAATGTGTCAAATAAATCAAAACCTATTTTCTCTTTCCTCCTACACTAATGGTATTAGGATTATCCAAATTTTATAAAACTTGACCCTCAAGTCATATCTAATGTGTTAGATACGAATTTGTCATCAATTTTACATATTGGACTTGTTTGAATAATTAATTAATATTTTGAAGGTTCTACACACTTTCTCTCTCCTGATTTTACCTTTTAAGCAAACTTTCTCCAAATTGGATGAAAATTCACCCAAAGGCTATATTTATTATGTAGATCATGAATATAAGATTATTTTCCTCTTTTGGAGTAAATTATTATATTTATTTATTAATTACACTTTTCAGGCAATTTCTCTCTCTTAACTTACCATATTATTTCAAGGTTGTCCAAATTAAATGAAAATTGACATGTAAACTTATTTTAATGTGTAGATTACGAATTTGAAGTCTATTATTTAATTTGAGGCTTTCTTACATGGGTTATGTCATATGGCCCATTAGAGGCCCATTAGATCATTATGCAACCAATTAAGTTATTTATCCTTTTATTATCACCAAATGAATTATATGACATATTATATCACATTATTCATGCATTATATTATTAGGATCACTCTATCCTCAACCTTGTTTGGTCAAACCCAAAAGATCAAAGTTTTAAGGTAGGGTCCAAGATCCGGTATGTTATAGGTGCCCCTTTGAGTTTGGGAACACTTAGGATCGAATTATAGTCATTTTTTGCACAAGGCAACATATCTATTTTCACCCAAGCAAGTCACCAATGGTTAGAATCACTTTTTCTGCATTTTCCATACAGTACATTTGGTCGAGATTCAATAAAGGTAACTCGACCGATTGGGTAAAAGACAAACCCAAATTTTAAACCATCGATCGAGTTTGTCCTGAGGAAACTCAACCGACCAATGAAAGTTGCATTTGGTTAGTAACCCGATCGGTCGAGTTTTGTGAGTGCGTAACTTGGCTGATGTACTCTTCAGAGAATTGATCCAGTAGATTGGTCGAGATTGTAACTGGATCGATTGACTACCTGTGATTAATTTTCTAAAGTGCATAAAAAGTGATTAAAACTTGGTTCTAAGTGTCCCAATCAATTTTCTCATCTTAGTTACAAGTCATATCATCAATACAAGTGATTACAAAAATCTTCTAAGGTCATTTACATGGATTTCCTAAAAAGCACACTTGCATTACTTTTTACTTGAACTGTAGAAAATTAGGGCTTGATTAATTTGATCCTTTTCATGTACCTAACACCTGAAATCAATCTTGAATACACATATTAGATACATATGAATGGAATGGTTAAGTCCTTATCAAAATATGGACAATGTATAACCTCTAGGTCAACACTCACTTCATCGATGTTGTGTAAAATATACAAGTGTGCTTGTTCCCACATCTCACAAGTGATTACTTTCTCTCGTGCCCCTAAAGTCCCTTTTCCAAAATAGTCCTCAATATTCTTATCATTTACAAGAGATTCATTACAACTCATAATGTCATTACAAAAGTGCATAACCTCCCTGGCCACATAACCCTCAATAATACTTTGTTTAGGCTGATAATGATTTTGAACATCACCTCTAAAAACACTCATGTACCATTCAAAAGGATACATCCAATGTAAGAAAATTGGTCCCAATATTTTCACTTCCCTAGTCAGATGGACAACAAGATGTACCAGGATATCAAAGAATGAAGGAGGAAAATATATATCAAGTTGGCATAGGGTAACAACCACTTATTTTTGCAACATATTGAGATTCTCAGGATCAATAACTTTGTTGCATAGAGTGTTGATGAAGAAACAAATCCTGGTGATTGCACACCTTACATGCTTCGACATTATAGAACGAATATCCACAGGTAATAGTTGTTGCATTAGAGTGTGACAATCATGAGATTTATGACCTATCAGCTTTATATCCTTCATTGACACCATTCTATGAAATTGGAAGAGTAGAATTGTGGTACCTTAACATTTAGCAAGCATTTAAAAAAAATTCTTCTCCTTTCTAGAAAATGTGTAACAAGTAGGAGGTAAATATTTTTTTCGATCACTACCAACTTATTTTGTTAATTCTTTCGTTATTTCCATTTCTCATAGGTCCATTCTAGATTTGATGCCATCTTTAGTCTTACATGGTATATTCAATAGATTAGCAATGACGCTAACACAACCATTTTTATCAACATGCATGACATCGATACAATACCTAAATGCCAAAGAAATCCAATAAGGAAGATCCTAGACTATTGATCTCTTCTTGTATAAAGATTTGTCACTCTATGTGGGAATGGTATAATGGGATATCTTACTGAATGCATTGACAAATTCTTTTACTCTTTCATAAACAACATCCCCTGATAAAGGTTTAGTGACACTCCATTCATCATTCGATCCATTGAATGCTTTGTGCAACCTTCGGTAAGGGTGAACGTTTAGAAGAAACCTTTGATGGCCAATATTTATAGTAGTGCTCCCATGTTTTAGTCATATAGAATCAATGTTCTCTTCACATATAGGGTGTGCTTTGGATCCTTTTACACTATATCCAGAGGTTCAAGATAAACATCACCCAGAGGTTCAAGATAAACATCAATATCATTTCAAGGTTTTTTAGGGCCCAATATCAACAAAGACAACATGACGTACTTATTTTCATACATATCCAGGGAGGAAGATTGCATATAACATTCATGTAATGCCAAGTACTATGTTGGCTTCTCAATATACCGTATGGATTCATCCCATCGGTACAAAGCCCAAGTCTTAGATTCCTGACTTCTTCACCAAATTCATGGTATAACAAATCAATCTTCTTCCATTGTGGGGAATCAGACACATGTCGTAGGATCCCATCGTGATTTTTCTTTACCTATGCATGCCACCTTAAATTATCTGCATCCATGGTATTGGAAAACAAGCTTTGAAATGGTGGTATTATAGGTAGATACCACATCACCTTTGTAGGAGAGCCAATTTTGGACTTCCCCGGAGTTGTCATTTTATACATCGATGCCTCACATTTTGGACAATCTTTCAAATCGACACAGTCCTTTTGAAATAACACACAGTCATTCATACATACATGTATCTTCTTAGCCTTCATTCCCATTTGGCACAAAATTTCTTTAATTCATATGTTGAGATTGGAAGCTTAGTGCCTTTAGGAAGAATTTCTTTCAGCAATGACAACAATGACATGAATCTTATGTCGCTCCATCTATTATTAGCATTCAGAGTATACAATCTCAACACAATACTTGGCTTCGTAAACTTATTACAACCTAAGTATAATGATCTCTCAACATCATCCACAATGTTTCTAAATAAGGAAGGTGGATTGGTGTGCTCTAACCCACAACTATCTAGCATCACATCAACCATGTCTATAGGAATTGGGTCGTTCACATCTACATCATTGGCGGCAATTTCTTCTTCAATACAAGTACTTCTATTGACATCTACTGATCTCATAGTTGGAATATATCCATGCCAATACCATTATGTATAGCCCTGTACAATGACATTGCGCATGACATGACTTTGGATTGCATCAACAATGTTGCCTTTCAAGTTGTTACTACAATTCCTACATTTCCAATAGAACATATCTCCAGGTCATTTCCTAAATTCCTCCACAAATCTTACAAATTGATCAATACCAGTAATAAACTCTGGGGTACAACAATTTAGAATGCACAACCATGATCTATCCATTCTATAATCAAAGAGAAAACAAGTATTAGGATTTAGGGTTTACATGATTAGGGTTTAGGATTTACGTGATTAGGGTTTAGAGACAAGGTTTTATCATTTAGGGTTTAGGGATAAGGGTTTAGGGTTTACATATTAGGGTTTAGGGTTTATGGTTTACAAATTAGGGTTTAGAGTTCAGTAATGAATGTGTGTACCACCTATCCCATTCTTGAACACCTAATCTCACTAGTAAGTATATAATGTGAGATTGGTTTTCAAGAACATTTTGGCAGCATTTCCCCACATTTCTCCAAGTACACCGATGTAAATGGACATATATCCACATACATATGTACTTAGAGAACATATGGGGAAGTGTTGACAAAACATCTTGAAAACTGAATACACATTATAGACTTACATCCTAAGCGAGATTGAGTGTTCAAGAACAGTCCCAAATTGGGGACTATCCAAGATTTACTCCTAATGAGTAAATTTCAAATGGGTTTCTAGGCCAACGCCATGAATTAGAAATTAGGATCTATAGATTAGGGTTAGTTTTTATGTCACACATCTACTGGCCATTTATCAAAATTTACATACCAAAAAAATATACAAATAATCATACGCGCATTTTAAAAATTATATAATTTACATACCTAATATGCATAATGTTACCAAATATACAAGCATAATGTTACCAAATATGCATAATGTTTGATGATCATGAGATGTGATGATATATGATGAGACAAACATAATTTGGTCTAATAAGATATGACTAGTATAAGGACGAGAAAAGATGATATGAGATGATAATAATTTGACCCAATATTTCCAACATGAATAAAAAATTAATATAACTATGTCATTATCACAGGAAAGCATGACATTGTTTTGCCTAAATGTATCATAATCACAGGTAGGCATAATCACATAATTATTTCATAATCATGTCATAATCATAGGTATGCATCACAAGTAGGAGATGATAATTATTTGACCCTAGGATATTCAAAATTGGCCTTAATAATTTTCTATTAGCAACAACAACATTGGAAGCGCCGGTAGTAACTCCAGAAGTAGTGTCAGGAGCTCTGATAGTATAGGCGGTAGAGGCTGGAGTATGCGGTTGAAGAGGCTGGAAGAACGAGCAGCAACAACGTTGTTGGTAGCAGCAGAGGCTGGAATAGGCGGTGATGGAGGTTGGAAGCATGAGTAGCAACGTTGTTGGTGGAGGCGGAGGCTAAAGTAGGTGGCATCAATGGCCTGATCAGCTAGAGACGATGATAAGAAGAGAAGGAGAAGAAGAAGGAGTAGGTGGTGGCGGCGGCAGAGGTCAGAATCACCTGAGCTATAGGGAAAAATTGGTCGGTCGAATAATGAAAGAGAGATTGGGGGAAAGTTTGTTTTCCATAGGGGCTATTAAGTTTAACATAGTCATCGGTTGTTCACAAAAACCAACACTTAAGTACGGAGTCGTTGGTTGAATATACAAAACCAACACCTATCAGAGTTACTTAGACGTTGGTTATATACAAAAAAAAATCGATGCAAGAGGTTATTATCAGAATGAAAAAAATGGCCTAAGTAAGGCATGAGTCATCGGTTGTATACTGAAAACAAACACCTATCCTAGTTACACAGATGTCGGTTTGTAGTAAAAATTGATGTAAGAGGCCATCATCCGAGTGAAAAAATCATTCTAAGTAAGGTTTAAGTCATAGGTTGTTTCTAGAAGAACTGACACTAAAGTGCAATTTGGGGGGGAACATTTTTCATAAGGTGCATGACATGAACCCTCCGACGTTGGTTTATTTATAAAAAACTGACACCTATTCTGCAATTTTCATGATTTTTATTACAAATCAATGTCGATTTTGTGGGAAAACAATTGATGCCATATGTTTTTGGAGGCAAATTTTATTTCACGGGAAGGTGTCTATCGTTGGTTTCCAGAAAACCGACACGTATCTTAAAATTTTTGGAGACAAATATTTTCCACTGAAAAAATATATTTTGTGGGTTTTTTTAGATGTTAGTTTTGTACGAATTTAAAAAAGCAGTTATGTGTTTTTTTCTAAATCAGCAAGACTTGGTCAATGATGATGTTTATGCTATTTAACCAATGTTTTTTTATGTATAGTGTCATTTTTTCATTAGAACTAACATCCAAAAAAGTAAAATTAGAGGTCAAAAATGTACTAGTGTCTTCAGTCAGACAACCCCCATGGCATGACCGTGTGGAGTGCACTAGCAAGTTCCCATATATGCCATAGATGCCCCTACCACCTCCCCAGAAACAACCTACAACACCATGAAAACTCCGCCGATGATCTTCAAACATTTCACAACCATCTCCTATTCTACTCTTGAACCCTCCTCCATTTCCCTCTAACCCCAAAAGAGCCTCCCAACCAACCTACAACGCCACCTTAGCCCCAAGATAATCAAACTAACAAGCCTTCTTTAATGATGCCTAGTTAAGATTAGATAGAAGCGAGGAATCATGTCCTTATTCATGTCTCACCACCAATAGGAGTGCATCTGATCAGAGCAAGGAGAACTAGAACTATAGCAATGTTTTCAAAAGATATATATGTGTATGTATGTATGTATGTATGTATGTATGTATGTATGTATGTATGTATGTATGTATGTATGTATGTATGTATGTATGTATGTATGTATGTATGTATGTATGTATGTATGTATGTATGTATGTATATGTATATGTATATTAGATCTGTAAACTCCTACAATGTTGTCCTAAAAGAGTAAATGTTTGGGACTCCTCTGTCCAAGCCAAGGAAAGGAGAATAGATCCTTAATCATGGAGGACTCAAGCCTCCATTGAAGATCATGGTCAACTTCTGAGATGGTAGACAATCATGATGTTGATTACCAACAATCAATTGAAGAAGTGAGTGAATTAAGTATCAACATGGTACCATTAAACTATAGGTAAACTCCATTTCTTATATTGTGAAATCTTGGAAATTGAACATATAAAAGAAAAGGTGGATAATATATCAATGGAGAAACTAATTACATAAGATGTAAAACCATATTGAACCAAGAAATACATAGATTCATTATAGTTAGTTGCATCGTATGGATACATACATGTATATAATTACCTATTAGTCCATTTGTAAATATGTAATCCATTAACGGTGATTATGTTAGTATGTATTCCCACAAAGCCAATCATATGATGATTGTAGTGGCATAAATGTAAATGATTTGATTATTAATAAAGGCAAGCTTCCAGTTTATTTTGTTTATTCAGTTTTTGAGATAATGAAATAACATAATAAATGTCTATAGCATGATATTACTCAATGACATCTGTCTTCAGGTTGAGGACATGAGCAATGAGATCATACGGATGCTAAGAGTATATACATTTTTGTTATGTCTCTAATCGGTTGTTATTGTGGAAGGTAAATAGACAGCAATAACACATAAGATCAGAGTGTGAGTTTGTTGATGACAAAATCTCATTAGTCATGATATGGCAATATCAAACCAAGCACACAGATACATGTTAGAGAATAGTGCATCACAAACCCACCATAAGAGTGATACATGGAAACCTTGATTAGGTAAGTCAGAATCACGTCTTATAGTGATGGTGGTGTTTGTGGTTCTTAGACCTAAAATCACTACACTCATCACATGTGGTTTGATATGCTTTGACATCATCAAATGCAACCTTAAAATAAGGGTTGTTATAAAAGTGAAAATTGAGTGACTGTAACACATGGGGACTGACTGTGAGTGAAAGAGATGGGATTTGTCCCTCCTGTAGGAGTATGATATCCAAGGCCTCTTGATTAGAGAGACTGAGAAATGTGTGACCACAGACATGTGGGTCAATATGTGATATTGAACTTACATATATCTCAAACAGTCTACTCTGGTTCAAGAAATAAGATTGAATAATAATGAGGATGACTGCTGTAACATCCCTGACCTGGGTTATGCTTTAACCCTAGGTGTTTTGATTAAGAAAGATGATTATATGCTTAATCTTATCTTTTGAAAAGTGATTAGGTCTCAAGAGGAACCTATGTTTCAATTTTGGTCCTGTTTGAACAATGTTGAAGCAATGTTTGCTTATTTCGGACTAAAGTGCAAATTACCCAAGTTGAGGGGTTAACTTGCAAATTGCACATGATAAGATGTTCCTATGATGTTGAGACATCATAAGAATAAATTTGATGTAGTGGTATGGTTTCCACAAGCTTGGACACCAAGATTAAGCTTGTAAAGCAATCCTTGTGCATTAAAACCTAGTTTTGGAGTAAAGTGCAATTTACCCAAAATCCAGGGTTCAATATGCAAATTACCACTTCAATAAGGTCCTTAATGTTTCTTGTCATCATGTAGAGAAAATAAAATGAGTGGGGCGTCTCATTTGAATTAAGATGGAGGAGAGAGAATCTTGATATTAAAATAATCAAGATTTAATCCTAATTGAAACCCTAATTCAATTTAGGGAAAAAATGAATAAAAATAATTGAAGGGATTTCAACCAAAAATGTTTTGGGTTGATTTTGAATAATGATGGACGTTCCTTTGCCAAGATAAGGAACGAAAATATCTTAAGTAGGTGAAATTCCACTCACCTTTTTATAAAGAAAAGTAATATCCACTCACATGTGGGATATTATATTATAAGCATTAAGGTGCTTAATTTGCTTTTCTTTAAATTGAGGATAATGAAGGAGAATTAAAGGCAAAGGGATATTCCTCGTATCCATGGAGTTGAGGGGGAAGAGGCGGCCACAATTTTTGGATTAATTGGATTTTTATAAGGCATATTCTCTCTCATCAATTTCTTTATAAAAGTGCCATTTCCAAGCCCAAACCAAGGCCTTTTTCGGATTTTCTTCTTCCCCTTGCTTGCAAAACCGACCAAGGAGCTAGGGAGGAGCAGGGAGCACGTACCCAACCTGTGGGTAAGCCCTTGACCTTCGTTCTCCTTGATTTCATGGTGGAAATCGAAAATAAATTATGGATTCCTTCTTATTTCGATCTCCTCTTCAACCCTAGCCAACTTTTGCAATGAAAAGCTTGAGGACGAGCCTAGTGGGAGTTGCTAGAGCTTAATCCACCATTAATGGCGTGATCTTGGAGCTTTAGAGCTCAATTGGAGGTGGGTTTTATAACTCAAGCCCTTAATCATTGGTTTTGCATCAATTCTCTATGCTTTGTTGATTGATTTCTTCAATTTGATGCACTCTTGTTTCTTGCTGCAATTTCCATCAAGAACGGTTGCTGTTCTTGGTTGTTCGAAGGAAGGGGATGATGACATCATCCTATATTCTTATCCAAAGAAAATTACCAAGCCAAATGGTTTTGATAGCTATTCCAAATCGTTTAAATTTGATTGGCTATGCGGTTTCAGCAAACCGTTTAAGGGCAAACGGTTTGAAACCGTTTGGGAGAAAACGGTTTCAAGACCGTTTGAGATGGTTGACCAAGAGTTGACCGTTTGGGAATCTTGTTCCTAATTATGTAGACTAATGACCCTACAAATTTGAGGGGTTAACTACAAAGGAATCGTGAGTTGAAGGCCAATCAATTAGGAAAATCAAATTGAATTAAATGCTGATTTTCAACCTGATTAACTGGACCTGTTTGGGAAAACGGTTTCAAAACCGTTTGATATGGTTGACCAAGCGTTTACCGTTTGGTATTCCTGTTCCTAATGATGTTGTTTAATAACCCTCCAAATTTGAGGGGTTAACTCCAAAGGAATCGTGAGTTGAAGCATAATCAATTAGGGAAACATAATTGGATTAAGTGCTGATTTTTCAACCTGATTAACTTGACCTTTTTGGGAAAACGGTTTCAAGACCGTTTGGTGGAGTTGACCAAGCGTGGACCGTTTGATATTCATGTTTCTAATGATGTTGGTTAATGACCCTCCAAATTTGAGGGGTTAACTCCAAAAGAATCATGAGTTGAAGGCTAATCAATTAGGCAAATCCTAATAGAAAACAGTGCTGCAATTCCAATGAGTTAAGTTGCGATTTTGGGTTGATTATCCCAAACGGTTTTAAGACCGTTTGGGGATCACCCAAACGGTCTCAAGACCGTTTGGGGATCACCCCAAGACCGTTTGGAGGTCTGGGGTCAAGTATAGTTGACCAATTGAAGGTCCAAAGGTACTAATCATATTGCAATGAAGTGCTGATTTGTTGATCAACTCAATAGACCAATCCTTGATGATTTTTCACTAGAATCCAAAGGATGGATGGGCCAAACGGTCTCAATACCGTTTGGAGCTCATAGAAACGGTCTCAAGACCGTTTTGTGGTCACCCAAGACCGTTTGGAGGTCTAGGGTCGAGTATGGTTAGGTGTTTGAAGGCCTAAAGGTACCAAGTTGATCTGCAATAAATTGCTGAATTGGTTAGCACTTCAATGATCCAAACCCTACTTGGATGGCTTGGTTTTGAGTGATATAATGGGCAAACGGTCTCAAGACCGTTTGGAGGTCATCCAAACGACCTCAAGACCGTTTGGGGTCAGGTCATACCCAATTTGGATGATGGTTCAATGGTTTCAAAGTAACTAGTCTTACATTGATTAGTGTTGTTGAATCATCGATTCTAAACCCTAATTCAATTAAATCAAACCCTAATTGATGACCAATTGAGGGTCAAATGAGGGTCAAATAAGTTGAAGGTTGACCTATTAAACTCAATTGAAGTATGAGGGTAGGTCCAATTGATGACTGGTTCCATGAATCCAATGATTGAAGGAATCAACATTGGAAACCCTAATTCAATTGGATGCTTTATGTAATGGAGGTCCAATGTGATTGAATCTCTTGAGAATTAAGATGATGAATGATCCATTGACCCAATGATGATTAGTAATGATAAACAAAGAAGGTACAAAGGTTGAAACCCTAACAGTACCTAAGGGACTAGTACCAATTAAGGAATGAATCCCTAATTGCTTATTGGACCAATGACTTGATACACTACGTTAATCATAGTGGTATGCTCTTGATTGAAGGGTTGATATGACCTAATCAATTTGAGATGATTTTAACATGAATTCATACATGAATATGATTCATGTGGTGATTAAGGGTATGATCCTTAAGAAGAGATATCATGAAACCCTAATCATGAATATAAACCCTAATTGACAGGGCTTTTGGGTTTTAACCCTAATTGAGGGAAATTCTAAATGTAACCCTAATCCAGAGTGAGGATGTAACCCTAAGTCAGGGTAGTGATGTTTTAAACTCCAATTTAGGGAAATGAGATGTAAAACCCTAATTGGGATGAATAGTGAATCTCTAATTATGGACAATTGAATGAAATCCTAATGGAGATGCATAGTAAACCCAAATTGTGAGTGACTAAGGTGGAAACCCTAGTTGAGGGTGATTCCATGAGAAACCCTAGTTGAGGGTGATTCCATGAGAAACCCTAGTTGAGGGTGATTCCATGAGAAACCCTAATTAAGAGTTAACATCACATGAAGCTCTAATGTTATGTTGTGATGAGAGGCCCTAAGAAGGGTGAAGGTATGTGAGACTCTAATATGGAGTCATAATACACAAAGCCCTAATCTTGGGCAATATGACAATGAATTATAATCCTAATTTTAAATAAGGGTATAAGGAAACCCTAATGATGATATAGAAGGAATGGCCTTATAAAGGTGAAACATTTAATGTGGTTGATTATAGGCAAGCTTATTGTAAGCAATGCCTTAATCTGAGATGAGTCCATATCATTAAAGATAGTTGGACCATTCTTATGTGTAACCTATGCAATTTATGGTAAGAGTGATAGGTTAGTGGATGACAGGATTAAGATGGGAAATACCTTAATCCAAGATAAGTTGGTAACTTAAGAAAGTAGTATGTGACGATCAATGATGAGTTAAAGGAATTAAATTCCATGAACTATGTAATCAGGATTGGTTATGGACCAATGCCTGGCGGTGTAATCAGGTTTGGTTAAAGTCCAATACCTGGCAGAGGCTTTATGCCTGTAATCAGGGTTGGTTAAAGTCCAATGCCTGGCTGTGTAATCAGGATTGGTTACGGACCAATGCCTGGCTGTGTAATCAGGTTTGGTTAAAGTCCAATACCTGGCAGAGGCTTAATGCCTGTAATCAGGGTTGGTTAAAGTCCAATGCCTGGCTGTGTAATTAGGATTAGTTACGGACCAATGCCTGGCTGTGTAATCAGGTTTGGTTAAAGTCCAATACCTGGCAGAGGCTTAATACCTGTAATCAGGGTTGGTTAAAGTCCAATGCCTGGCTGTGTAATCAGGATTGGGTAGAGTCCAATGTCTGGCTGTGTAATCAGGTTTGGTTAAAGTCCAATACCTGGCAGAGGCTTAATGCCTGTAATCAGTGTTGGTTAAAGTCCAATGCCTGGCTGTGTAATTAGGATTGGTTAGAGTCCAATGCCTGGCTGTGTAATCAGGATTGGTTAGAGTCCAATGCCTGGTTGTGTAATCAGGATTGGTTAAAGTCCAATGCCTGGCTGTGAAATCAGGGTTGGTTAAAGTCCAATGCCTGGCTGTGAAATCAGGATTGGTTAAAGTCCAATGCCTGGCTGTGAAATTAGGGTTGGTTAGAGTCCAATGCCTGGCTGTGTAATCAGGTTTGGAGAAATCCAATACCTGGCAGAGGTGTAATCCCTATAATCAGGGTTGGTTAAAGACCAATGCCTGGCAGTGTAATCAGGTTTGGAAGAGTCCAATACCTGGCAGAGGCTCAATGCCTGTAATGATGACACAGGATTGGTAATAACCCAATGCTTGTATTAATGATATATGAGTACATGGTAGATGTAATTCCTTATCTGTTTAGCAGACTGACTAAGGCCAATAAGTTGAAACAAGAATGTCTCATGGGTGACATATCAAGATAATGAGTGTCACAAGAGAAGTTTGACATGATGGTATAATATGGAGGATAAATGATATACATGTTCTTCCTATTCCTTATTAAGAGAATGCTTTAAACTGCTTATCATCTGCCTATATTTATCTTCTTAAGATGCAATAATAATGTTTCTGGCAGAGAGTTATATCTCTCGCTGGGGCAATTTACAATTGTCTCACCCCTGTGGGATCCAACATTTTTAGGTGGACGCGGACAAAGAGGCAGATACTCTTTTGCAGGAAAAGGAAAGCAACAGCTTGGACAGCAGTGAGATCTCAGGTGGAGGCACTGACTGTCAAGTCATATAGATAGTAGTCCTATGTGTCGTCTCTGTACTCTCAGGTCCTCGGAGTTTTCAGTCAGTGTTTTTGATATATCAAACTGAGGTTTTGGCTTGATGCCTCGAGATTCATATGTTGTCTGTATATAATGTTCATAAGGCAGCTGATGTTGTAGTCTCTGAAAAGAGATGGTACAGGTTATATATGTTTGAACCAGAATGTAAATGTTATACAATGGTTCTTGTTGTAAAGGATTTCCTATGTGTGGATCTCTTTGCAAAAAGTTTTAATTTTTAGTGATTTTCGCTAATCCGCTACTTGATGAACGCTTCCGCATTAGTTAATCATGTTTTTGCGAGACAGTCGTTACAATTGTGGTATCAGAGCTCTAGGTTCGCTGAGTCTACAGAGACATAGGACTAAGATGATTGAGTCTGTGTTAGTGTCCTCCAGTATACCCTATAATGATTTCTACTTGTGCAGATAAAGGGTAAAGTTTTAAAATGACTGGAAAGCATGAAGAACACATTGCTAAGGGCAATGTTGTTGCACCAAGAAGAGGTGCAAGGGATCATGCAAGAATAGAATGAGTGCCTGAGAATCCCCATTAAGACCTGATCAGGATAGAGAATCCTATGATCATGCTCTTGTTGGGAAGATTAGGGCAACAGTAATGCATATGAGTGGACTGGATGCTAGGCTTACAACCTAGGTTATCAGTCCTTAATACAGAAAGCTTGAGCTTTAAAAGAGTTCCTGAATGAATTAGTCATGTGGGAACAAGGGAAAATGTGGAAAAGATTAACTTATGGCAAGAAAGTAGACTCTGCCATGATCTTAGACAGATAATAAATTTGTGATGGTAGTGCCCAAGAAGGGGCAATAAGCTGAGAAGTAGGTGATGATCTCTATAATTTTAGAGACATTTGCCTAATGGTTCTAAAAAGCCAAGGTTTTTGGTACAAATAGTGCAATAAATGCCTAGTGTACCAGGGAAGTAGCCACTAAGTAAGTGCAAAGGTCTTAACCTTTCACCTGTAAGATTCTATGGATTAGTTTTTGCTTCAGTAATAAGACTAGTAAGACCATGATATGAGTACAAGGTATGTTATAGATGTGTACATGTTGAGTACACTAAACCCTTTTTGTTATAAAAAAAAAAAAGGATTGTTGATTTTGTTTTCCCTGTTGGTTGCTATATAGGGAAGAAATGATGAGAACTAGAATTTGAATTCTGTTCAATATTCTTTTAAATGCTCTATATTGATCTTACCTCTATGAAAGAGGAAGAGGTATAGAAGAGATGCATGGATAAAATCCAGGGATGTTAAATCTTATGTTATGATAATATGAAAAGAAAGAAATATGATAGCATGTAAGTGCATACTACTCGATCTCAGTACTTGTAAACCCTGATCAGGTATACAACTATTGATGATAAAGTGAGTATGGAAACTCTTAGATTGATATCTTTTTGATTGCCCTGATCAAGCAATCATTCTGATACAATCTAATGAGTATCATGAAATTGGAAATATGGTATGGATAAATGTATCATATCTTAAGAACAAGAAAGAAGGATCTGATAGGAATTCAGATCAGTATGTGTATATGAGGAAGTAAAAGTATGACCCTCATATGATGAGAAAGAGAACAAGGGAGGTGATCCCTATTCTATAAAGTTGTAAATATGATAAAAGAAAGATGAGAATATGATGTGTTTTCAACACGTGACTGATACCAGGGTAAGGGATTCTAGTATCTAAGAATTATCATATGGTTTAGGTTGGCTACCCGAAATGGTCAACTATGAAATCAGTCTGATTATATAAAATGATATGAACATCATATGTTGGGGGTTTATGCTTTGCATAAACATAACAACTAAATATGTCTTTAAGATAAGATCTCAATTGACTCTCTGAGAATATTGTGTGAAGAAACTTCGTGTTGATCAAAGTTTTATGATGTCTCCATAACAATGAGGTGTTATGAAGAGACATGATAATATGATGAATGAATAACATATGTTCCCTTTATCTGGGATTTCGGGGACGAAATCCTTGTTAGGGGTTTATAATTTGTAACATCCCTGACCTGGGTTATGCTTTAACCCTAGGTGTTTTGATTAAGAAAGATGATTATATGCTTAATCTTATCTTTTGAAAAGTGATTAGGTCTCAAGAGGAACCTATGTTTCAATTTTGGTCTTGTTTGAACAATGTTGAAGCAATGTTTGCTTATTTCGGACTAAAGTGCAAATTACCCAAGTTGAGGGGTTAACTTGCAAATTGTACATGATAAGATGTTCCTCTGATGTTAAGACATCATAAGAATGAATATGATATAGTGGTATGGTTTCCACAAGCTTGGACACCAAGATTAAGCTTGTAAAGCAATCCTTGTGCATTAAAACCTAGTTTTGGAGTAAAGTGCAATTTACCCAAAATCCAGGGTTCAATATGCAAATTACCACTTCAATAAGGTCCTTAATGTTTCTTGTCATCATGTAGAGAAAATAAAATGAGTGGGGCATCTCATTTGAATTAAGATGGAGGAGCGAGAATCTTGATATTAAAATAATCAAGATTTAATCCTAATTGAAACCCTAATTCAATTTAGGGCAAAAATGAATAAAAATAATTGAAGGGATTTCAACCAAAATGTTTTGGGTTGATTTTGAATAAGGATGGACGTTCCTTTGCCAAGATAAGGAACGAAAATATCTTAAGTAGGTGAAATTCCACTCACCTTTTTATAAAGAAAAGTAATATCCACTCACATGTGGGATATTATATTATAAGCATTAAGGTGCTTAATTTGCTTTTCTTTAAATTGAGGATAATGAAGGAGAATTAAAGGCAAAGGGATATTCCTCGTATCCATGGAGTTGAGGGGGAAGAGGCGGCCATAATTTTTGGATTAATTGGATTTTTATAAGGCATATTCTCTCTCATCAATTTCTTTATAAAAGTGCCATTTCCAAGCCCAAACCAAGGCCTTTTTCGGATTTTCTTCTTCCCCTTGCTTGCAAAACCGACCAAGGAGCTAGGGAGGAGTAGGGAGCACGTCCCCAACCTGTGGGTAAGCCCTTGACCTTCGTTCTCCTTGATTTCATGGTGGAAATCGAAAATAAATTATGGATTCCTTCTTATTTCGATCTCCTCTTCAACCCTAGCCAACTTTTGCAATAAAAAGCTTGAGGACGAGCCTAGGGGGAGTTTCTAGAGCTTCATCCACCATTAATGGCGTGATATTGGAGCTTTGGAGCTCAATTGGAGGCGGGTTTTATAACTCAAACCCTTAATCATTGCTATTGCATCAATTCTCTATGCTTTGTTGATTGATTTCTTCAATTTGATGCACTCTTGTTTCTTACTGCAATTTCCATCAAGAACGGTTGCTGTTCTTGGTTGTTCGAAGGAAGGGGATGATGACATCATCCTAGATTCTTATCCAAAGAAAATTACCAATCCAAATGGTTTTGATAGCTATTCCAAATTGTTTTAATTTGATTGGCTATGCGGTTTCAGCAAACCGTTTAAGGGCAAACGGTTTGAAACCGTTTGGGAGCAAACGGTTTTAAGACCGTTTCAGATGGTTGACCAAGAGTTGACCGTTTGGGAATCTTGTTCCTAATTATGTATAATAATGACCCTCCAAATTTGAGGGGTTAAATCCAAAGGAATCGTGAGTTGAAGGCCAATCAATTAGGCAAATCAAATTGAATTAAATGCTGATTTTCAACCTGATTAACTGGACATGTTTGGGAAAACGGTTTCAAAACCGTTTGAAATGGTTGACCAAGCGTTAACCGTTTGGGATTCCTGTTCCTAATGATGTTGTTTAATAACCCTCCACATTTGAGGGGTTAACGCTAAAGGAATCGTGAGTTGAAGCCTAATCAATTAGGGAAACCTAATTGGATTAAGTGCTGATTTTTCAACCTGATTAACTTGATCTTTTTGGGAAAACGGTTTCAAGACCGTTTGGTGGAGTTGACCAAGCGTGGACCGTTTGATATTACTGTTCCTAAGGATGTTGTTTAATGACCCTCCAAATTTTATGGGTTAACTCCAAACGAATCATGAGTTGAAGGCTAATCAATTAGGCAAACCCTAATTGAAAATAGTGCTGAAATTCTAATGAGTTAAGTTGAGATTTTGGGTTGATTAGTCCAAACGGTTTCAAGACCGTTTGGGGATCACCCAAACGGTCTCAAGACCGTTTGGGGATCACCCCAAGACCGTTTGGAGGTCTGGGGTCAAGTATATTTGACCAATTAAAGGTCCAAAGGTACTAATCATATTGCAATGAAGTGCTGATTTGTTGATCAACTCGATAGACCAATCCTTGATGATTTTTCACTAGAATCCAAAGGATGGATGGGCCAAACGGTCTCAAGACCGTTTGGAGCTCATCCAAACGGTCTCAAGACCGTTTGGTGGTCACCCAGACCGTTTGGAGGTCTAGGGTTGAGTATGGTTAGGTGTTTGAAGGCCTAAAGGTACCAAGTTGATCTGCAATAAATTGCTGAATTGGTGAGCACTTCAATGATCCAAACCCTACTTGGATGGCTTGGTTTTGAGTGATATGATGGGCAAACGGTCTCAAGACCGTTTGGAGGTCATCCAAACGACCTCAAGACCGTTTGGGGTCAGGTCATACCCAATTTGGATGATGGTTCAATGGTTTCAAAGTAACTAGTCTTACATTGATTAATGTTGTTGAATCATCGATTCTAAACCCTAATTCAATTGAATCAAACCCTAATTGATGACCAATTGAGGGTAAAATGAGGGTTAAATCAGTTGAAGGTTGACCTATTAAACTCAATTGAAGTATGAGGGTAGGTCCAATTGATGACTGGTTCCATGAATCCAATGGTTGAAGGAATCAACATTGGAAACCCTAATTCAATTGGATGCTTTATGTAATGGAGGTCCAATGTGATTGAATCTCTTGAGAATTAAGATGATGAATGATCCATTGACCCAATGATGATTAGTAATGATAAACAAAGAAGGTACAAAGGTTGAAACCCTAACAGTACCTAAGGGACTAGTACCAATTAAGGAATGAATCCCTAATTGCTTATTGGACCAATGACTTGATACACTACGTTAATCATAGTGGTATGCTCTTGATTGAAGGATTGATATGACCTAATCAATTTGAGATGATGTTAACATGAATTCATACATGAATATGATTCATGTGGTGATTAAGGGTATGATCCTTAAGAAGAGAGATCATGAAACCCTAATCATGAATATAAACCCTAATTGACAGTGCTTTTGGGTTTTAACCCTAATTGAGGGCAATTCTAAATGTAACCCTAATCCAGAGTGAGGATGTAACCCTAAGTCAGGGTAGTGATGTGTGAAACTCCAATTTAGGGAAATGAGATGTAAAACCCTAATTGGGATGAATAGTGAATCTCTAATTATGGACAATTGAATGGAATCCTAATGGATATGCATAGTAAACCCAAATTGTGAGTGACTAAGGTGGAAACCCTAGTTGAGGGTGATTCCATGAGAAACCCTAGTTGAGGATGTTTCCATTAGAAACCCTAGTTGAGGGTGATTCCATGAGAAACCCTAATTAAGAGTTAACATCACATGAAGCTCTAATGCTATGTTGTGATGAGAGGCCCTAAGAAGGGTGAAGGTATGTGAGACTCTAATGTGGAGTCATAATACACAAAGCCCTAATCTTGGGCAATATGACAATGAATTATAATCCTAATTTTAAATAAGGGTATATGGAAACCCTAATGATGAGATAGAAGGAATGGCCTTATAAAGGTGAAACATTTAATGTGGTTGATTATAGGCAAGCTTATTGTAAGCAATGCCTTAATCTGAGATGAGTCCATATCATTAAAGATAGTTGGACCATTCTTATGTGTAACCTATGCACTTTATCGTAAGAGTGATAGGTTAGTGGATGAAAGGATTAAGATTGGAAATACCTTAATCCAAGATAAGTTGGTAACTTAAGAAAGTAGTATGTGACGATCAATGATGAGTTAAAGGAATTAAATTCCATGAACTGTGTAATCAGGATTGGTTACGGACCAATGCCTGGCGGAGTAATCAGGTTTGGTTAAAGTCCAATACCTGGCAGAGGCTTTATGCCTGTAATCAGGGTTGGTTAAAGTCCAATGTCTGGATGTGTAATCAGGATTGGTTACGGACCAATGCCTGGCTGTGTAATCAGGTTTGGTTAAAGTCCAATACCTGGCAGAGGCTTAATGCCTGTAATCAGGGTTGGTTAAAGTCCAATGCATGGCTGTGTAATCAGGATTGGTTACGGACCAATGCCTGGTTGTGTAATCAGGTTTGGTTAAAGTCCAATACCTGGCAGAGGCTTAATGCCTGTAAAGGGTTGGTTAAAGTCTAATGACTGGCTGTGTAATCAGGATTGGTTAGAGTCCAATGCCTGGCTGTGTAATCAGGTTTGGTTAAAGTCCAATACCTGGAAGAGGCTTAATGCCTGTAATCAGGGTTGGTTAAAGTCCAATGCCTGGCTGTGTAATCAGGATTGGTTAGAGTCCAATGCCTGGCTGTGTAATCAGGATTGGTTAGAGTCCAATGCCTGGCTGTGTAATCAGGATTGGTTAAAGTCCAATGTCTGGCTGTGAAATCAGGGTTGGTTAAAGTCCAATGCCTGGCTGTGAAATCAGGATTGGTTAAAGTCCAATGCCTGGCTGTGAAATTAGGGTTGGTTAGAGTCCAATGCCTGGCTGTGTAATCAGGTTTGGAGAAATCCAATACCTGGCAGAGGTGTAATGCCTGTAATCAGGGTTGGTTAAAGACCAATGTCTGGCAGTGTAATCAGGTTTGGAAGAGTCCAATACCTGGCAGAGGCTCAATACCTGTAATGATGACACAAGATTGGTAATATCCCAATGCCTGTATTAATGATATATGAGTACATGGTAGATGTAATTCCTTATCTGTTTAGCAGACTAACTAAGGCCAATAAGTTGAAACAAGAATGTCTCATGGGTGACATATCAAGATAATGAGTGTCACAAGAGAAGTTTGACATGATGGTATAATATGGAGGATAAATGATATACATGTTCTTCCTATTCCTTATTAAGAGAATGCTTTATACTGCTTATCATCTACCTATATTTATCTTCTTAAGATGCAATAATAATGTTTCTGGCGGAGAGTTATATCTCTCGCTGGGACAATTTACAATTGTCTCACCCCCGTGGGATCCAACATTTTTAGGTGGACGCGGACAAAGAGGCAGATACTCTTTTGCAGGAAAAGGAAAGCAACAGCTTGGACAGCAGTGAGATCTCAGATGGAGGCACTGACTGTCAAGTCATATAGATAGTAGTCCTATGTGTCGTCTCTGTACTCTCAGGTCCTCAGAGTTTTCAGTCAGTGTTTTTTATATATCAAACTGAGGTTTTGGCATGATGCCTTGAGATTCATATGTTGTCTGTATATAATGTTCATAAGGCAGCTGATGTTGTAGTCTCTGAAAAGAGATGGTATAAGTTATATATGTTTGAACCAGAATGTAAATGTTATACAATGGTTCTTGTTGTAAAGGATTTCCTATGTGTGGATCTCTTTGCAAAAAGTTTTAATTTTTAGTGATTTTCGCTAATCCGCTACTTGATGAACGCTTCCGCATTAGTTAATCATGTTTTCGTGAGACGGTCGTTACAACTGCTCCATGCCTGTCACACCCCGATCTCACACTAACCACAACCCACGAGATTAGGGTGCGACAGATGGGATTTACACACAAGCCAACCACTCATCATATATAAAACATTTAAAGTCATTAAAAGGATAACCAGATTTATGCTGTAAACTAAAACTAAACAAACTACAGAAGCATTCCTATTAAACTGACAAGAGATATAACAGAGTTTACAACATGTAACATCGTTTAACAGAAAGTAAACATAACATGTAATTTACATCTTTATACACATTCTCCATACATACTCTCTCTCACCCACACCATGTCCCAAGGATCGAGGGGGAAAGGACTAAGAGACCTCTAACTTCTAACTATATATAGCTTCTACAGACTAAACGTTAGGATGAACGGATCCTTCAGATTCCTACTGCTGGTGATGACCTGAAAATGTTTGAGTAGAGGGATGAGCCTACTCGCTCAGTGAATAGCATTTCACTTAGCTATCACTAAACAACTCATCAGATATATAAATTTGGAATAAAGCATAAGTACAGTACTAAACCGGGCATTTCTAATGACATAGAAGATTAACAGATAACAATCTCATTTCTATGCAACATCAGATATTTTAACAATTAAACAGTTATAGGGAAAAGGCATAGAAGTTCAAATCCATTAACATATAAAACTTTCCGTGATCCTATATGATTACATATTTATCATTTTTATGCCCTAAACATATGCAGTGTACTCTGCATATAAAGATCTGTAGCGAACTACGATCCCACCGTACAAGACTTAGCGACACACCCAGGAAATGCTAAGTCTGACTGCCAGCCCTGGTCTGCTGTAGGACTCTTAGGCTCACAAGGCCTCAGGCTCACAAGGCCTCACTACACTCTCAAAAGAGTGAACTCTAGACTCCTCCTCAAACCTGAGCACACAGGCGGAGAGTCTTACTGGGTTACCACCGTGACACAAGCACGGATTAATGTTGAATAACCCCTATAAACTCCAGTGCCACCGTGACACACGCACGGATTATTGTTGAACACTGCCTCTCTCTATTCTCGTGCCTGTGACTCCGCACAGTTATTGTTGCAACACGAGTTTCACCCCCCTGGTTGCAGACCTCTCAAAGGGGTTCTACGGTGTTAGGGCACCTAAGTCTATTAACTGATTAACATATAATCATTTAAACAGGAAAATCACATTCCATACTTATTGCACAATCTGAATATCACATGAAGCACATATATATATCATTTGTCATCCTTAAACATGATTCAGTATCATTTATCCAGTTTCGATGCTAAACATCTATTTTTTTAAATCAGCAATGACATTGCAACTATAATACAGGAAATTTCATCATTTTCATTAAGCATATTAAGTATTTCAAGTTCCAATTAATCTAACATACTCTATTGTATGTATTACACTGTTTAAAAGTTATACTAACTGATACAGAAGCAAATAAGCATTTAATTTGAGTTAAATATTGATTTCTGAATGAACTACTACTCACAGTACTGAAACTCGGCCGACCAATCTGGGAACTCGGTCGATTGGCTGGAAACTCAGCCGATCCGCCTGCAACTCGGCCGATCAGAATCCTACTTGATAACCTATAAAGGGAAACTCAGCTGAATCATACCTAATTCGGCCGACCAAAACACTGATCCTGCAATAAAACAGTAACTAGCATCTTAACCCAAAAGAAAATCTAAGGATGGCTCGATCAAAAGCTAAGTCTACGAATTCCTAATCAAGACCATATGCCGAAGTCAGAACTACCTTGAATTAACTTGTTTACTATTCTTGTTACATCAAATTGCTTTAAGCACCGCTACATGATGACGAGGAGAAAATGATTGGTAACTGAATCGCGGATAGAAGCTAACCTTGCTCAAATTCGGAACTCAAGGGACAATTCCCTGCTGCTTGGCGCACCAAAATTGTCCCCCCTCAAGGTCACGCACAACAGCAATGACCTGCTGCTACATGCTGCTGGTTCAGGTTTCTAAACGGCTAGCTTAGGTGGGCGGGTAGCTGCGGATTCTGGCTAGGGCTCCATGGATGACTTCGGCGCCGTGGATTGGAGGAGCTGGCCGCACCAAAGGAAGCTCTAGTCAGCGGCTTGCTGCACCAGCAGCTTGGGCGGCCTCTGCTAGGGCGGCGCCTTAGCAGCTTGGCTGCTCAGTGGGCTGTGGTTAAGGCAAACGGAAAGAGAGGGAGAGAGAAAGAGAAGAAGGAGAGGAGACGATTTCTCCTGGAATCGAGCTTGTGAGCTCTAGGGCTGCTCTCTGCTGCGAGATATCGCAGGTCTGGACCCTACTCAAGCGTCTCTCGCCCACTGTTGTATCGGAAATGAAATTAGAAAGGAAGGAGATAAGGAAACAAGTTGCCGACCCACTTAAATGGGTAATTAAATGGAAAAATTGCATCTCAAGTCCAAGAAAACCAAAAATGGCATAAGTATTGCCTCGGAGGTCCAATTTAAACGATTTTTCTTGCAAAATTCCAAGCACGGAATCCACTACAATCTCAAAGCGAGAAATTATGGTTATTAGCTAGTCACTACCGGTCAATAAATTAAATGCATCTGGAGTACTTTATTCAACTTGATTAAATTAATTATTAACACTGCAATTATCATTAATTGCCTCAGGTGATTCAATCTCAGCTATTAATTCACATATTAACTTATTTGATTAACCATGATATTTAATTTGATATTCAACACTAATTGAGGTGTTTTCACGTAATTCGAGGTATTTGTTGACTAACCCTGATATGGGTCATAACAATCTCCCTCCCTTATAAGAATTTCATCCCGAAATTCCTAAAAGAGAAAAGGAAACTTGTTACGCACATCTAACCCCAAAACTTCCCATGTGGCTCCTTCTAGGTTGTAGTTTCTCCACAAAACCTTCTCTAAGGTATCTCACGATTCTGAGTTTCTTGATCCTCTGATCAACTATCTGCATTGGTCTTTCAACCTAGGACACATCTGATCTGATTCCAGATCAAACCACAAAACATTGTCTTTGTAGAACTGTTATAACAGTGTCTCAATTTATGGTAATTACTGAGAAATTATCATACTATACATGCAGACAAACTAAAAATCTTAAATAAAAAGAATGCATGTCAATTTGGTACTAAAATAAAATCATGCAAGTAACTGTTAAACATCACTACATCTCATACTGAGAATTGATATCAAAATACTTGATTCATCGTACACCCTATCCTTAGGGTTTCATTTGCCTTATTCATTCATCACATGCCAACACCCTATTCTTAGGGTTATCTCATTCACTTGTCACATGGCAACACCCTATTCTTAGGGTTTCCGTTATCTCATCTGTTTGATTGC
The DNA here is from genome assembly GCA_963693085.1 of Alisma plantago-aquatica. Lineage (NCBI taxonomy): Eukaryota > Viridiplantae > Streptophyta > Magnoliopsida > Alismatales > Alismataceae > Alisma > Alisma plantago-aquatica. The sequence goes on from OY856409.1 coordinate 1,643,093,200, forward strand.
AATTCAAATCACAATACGGCATCATTCTAGAACTGGCAGAGCAGTATATTCAAAATCATTGTAATTACTGAGTAATCTTTATATCATGCATGCAAGCAGATTTAAAATTCATAAATATCCCAAACTCAAATCAATTTTGGCACATACATACTGAATTCATGTAATTGAACATCTTATTACACCAATAAGAGTAATTTACTTCACCTATAAGAAACCATCTGTACTATTTTTCAATTATCTGAAATTTCTCGAAGAACGTGCATATTAACCAAATTCCTGGTTTATGCATCACATAACTCAATTAAGAGTTGCTTACAAATCATAACACAAATAATTAATAGTACTTGAGAATTTCTAATAATATCTCAGAGAAACGTGCCAATTCATGAAAATGTTAAGTCATACCCATTAACATAACAGGAAGTATGCAACTAGGTTTATTTGTATATTTTAATGCTAACGTACTTCCTTGAAATCATGCACCTAATGATTTACCAAATCTGTATTGTCTGGGTTTATACCCAAACCGTATCATTATCGTTTGTGTATTTCTAAACTCAACATTCACACTAAGCAAACTCTATAAGACTTAAATGTTCTTCCCAACTTCCACTGAGATGCATAACACATGCTCTCAGCATGTCCTCAAGAGTCTGAATGGTTCTCTCAGACTGGCCATCCGTCTGCGGTTGAAAAGGTTATATTGAATCTTAACTTTGTGCCCGAAGCACAATGCAACTGTTTCCACAACCTAGATGTGAACTTAGGATCTCAATATGATATGATTGAAACTGGATTACCAGGAAACCTAACTATTTCATCCATGTATATCATAGTCAAGTTTCGAGACATCAAAGGTTGACTTAATATGAAGAAAGTGAGCAGACTAAATTAGTCTATCCACAATCTTTCATATCGAGTCATAACCTCTACGTGTCTAGGGCAACCCTATCACAAAATCCATTGCGATATGTTCCCATTCCCATACTAGTATAGGAAAAGATTACAAAGTACATGTGGGTTTCTGATGCTAAGTCTTAACCTGCTGACACACATTGCACTTAACCACCTAATCAGCTACATCCTTCTGCATATCTGACCATCCGTTTCAATTCCTTGACATTCATATACATCTTAGTGTTTTTCTGAAAACATAACATACATCAATACATGCACTTCCATAAGAATCTTTTCTTTCAACTCACTATCTCGAGGTACACACAACATGTCATGCTAATACAACACCTTATCATCTTAAAAACTTAAACTCTGGTCTCTTTTCCTCCTATCATGTCATGCATGGTCTAGTTTAACTCACTATCACCCTATTGTAGTTCCTTAATCTGATCATAAGAAGTAGGCTTGAACCTGCATCTGTACAATCAAACCACTTTGTGTTGTCACCCCTAAGTCTAAGTTCAACTTCCACATTTCTACTAACAGGTCTCTATTGAAACCTGTCATAGAGAATGCATTAGTTGTTGAACTTGACTTTCTGCTGAAAGCATCAGCCACCACATTCTCTTAACCAGGGTGATAATCTATTGTCACATCATAAAGATAGTGACGCCATGTCTTAAAAACATGAACTACATCAGCTATCTTTAGATCATATATCGGATAATACTCCGCATTCTATGCTACTTTCTTATTGTTACATATCAAGTTTTATGTTTTACTCTTTTCTCTAAGTCATTTCATGTTGTTCATGTACCGTTCAGATTAGCTACCTATAAACCCTAGATCACTATCACTGCCAGATTACTTTACATAGAACAAATCTCAAGGTCTTATTTTACATAGATACTAGTATTCAAGGTTAAATCACTAGTGATATCCCTTGAACTACTACAACTCTAATCATTCTAGGGTTTGGTCCTTATCAGTAACATAGCATTATTGTGTGTGTGTGTGGTCGATCATATAGATCAATTTGAGCTGCTTGGGTCAATAGCATATTAACCCAACACTCAACTTTAATTATATTGGCTGAAAATTCAGTTTTCACAATAGTTTCTGTAATTCGTTTATTAAATAGCTAACAGAAGCTCCAAAAATTCTGGAAATTGTATATGTTATACCTAATGAAGTTGTAGACCTCCAGTAAAAATTTGAGATCATTTCTAATTACCAATAAATAATTAAAAATCAAACAGTGCACTGTTATATTACAGTCTGCAGCAGGTTCGGTCGAGTTGCAAACTCGGCCGACACCCTCACTGTAGAGATCAAAAGTCATCCAAAAATTACGAAAATTTAGTAGAGTGTCTAAAATTGTGTTTTTCAAGCACATTTAAAATTTTAGATCAATTGGATATACCAATAAAAAGATAAAATTCAATTACCATACTGCTATATCATTCTGAAAATGTGATCGGTCGAGTTTAAAACTCGGCCAATAAACAGGTCAGAACATTCTTCAAAAAATTCTGATATTTTCCAATGTTGTTTACATTTTATATATCCAAATCATATTCAAATTTGAGCTAAATCAGAGTTACACATAAAATACCAAAAATCATTTACTGAGACACTTTACTTATCAAATTTTGTGTTTATGTATCATCAAAACCCTATTTTGGGCCGATTAGGGTCTATGCTTCTCAAACCCTAAATCTCAAGACAAAAGAACGTTTAGACTTCTTATCATAGTTAAAACATCCTAGTGTATATACATTCTCACTATGTTACGGGTCTAAATCATCCAGAGTCTATTCTTATTTTACTGTTAATAGGAGTCATTAGATCCCAGTAACGTATCCTGCCAACCGGACCAGGCCGAACCTGTAGTCCTGAAGCCAAGAGCTACTCGAGATTAATCAACCCCTATTAATCTTAAACATGTGGAAAGAATATCCACTTAGGGCAAACTCATTTAAACATAATTTCGGGTCTACATTAATACAAAGAAAACAAACACTAAACAATTCACTTCATGACACAACAATATAAAAGAATCTTATTTGCTTTACAAACTGAAAATTTCATTTCATGCGTATAAAAGCATTTCTAGTGATCTTTAAATCAAATAAACAATAATAGACAAGAGTTGAATCGCATCTTATATGTAATCTCTTATTCATACATTAGTCTCTTATCTCATAATCCTAAGATTTCTAGGGTTTCTCTCTAGCCCATCCTTCCTCTGCATACCTGGCCAGGGCATCCAGAGAAGAACAGATAGAGTAGCTTGATACTGGTCAATCTAAGTATTCAGACACCTGGCCAGGGTATCTAAACACTCAGACCTTCCAGAGCTAAAACTCATCATTTATTATTCGTCTCACTTATAACTTTATCTTTTGACCTTAATGATTCTTAACGACTCAACTTAAACTCTTTACTTGGTTCTCGTGACCACATCCTTTTCCTGCCATCTATAATAGTATAACAGAACACTTCCTGTTAGAAAATTACAGACAGAAGAAAAACTCTTAAACCTTAATCCTATTGGTCTCTTATCGTCCCCTAACCTTGACTTAGAGTATTTATATACTCAACCTGGCTCTGATACCAAGATGTCACACCCCGATCTCACACTAACCACAACCCACGAGATTAGGGCGCGACAGATGGGATTTACACACAAGCCAACCACTCATCATATATAAAACATTTAAAGTCATTAAAAGGATAACCAGATTTATGTTGTAAACTAAAACTAAACAAACTACATAAGCATTCCTATTAAACTGACAAGAGATATAACAGAGTTTACAACATGTAACATCGTTTAACAGAAAGTAAACATAACAGGTAATTTACATCTTTATACACATTCGCCATACATACTCTCTCTCACCCACACCATGTCCCAAGGATCAAGGGGGAAAGGACTAAGAGACCTCTAACTTCTAACTATATATAGCTTCTACAGACTAAACGTTAGGATGAACGGATCCTTCAGATTCCTGCTGCTCGTGATGACCTAAAAATGTTTGAGTAGAGGGATGAGCCTACTCGCTCAGTGAATAGCATTTCACTTAGCTATCACTAAACAACTCATCAGATATATAAATTTGGATTAAAGCATAAGTACAGTACTAAACCAGGCATTTCTAATGACATAGCAGATTAACAGATAACAATCTCATTTCTATGCAACATCAGATATTTTAACAATTAAACAGTTATAGGGAAAAGGCATAGAAGTTCAAATCCATTAACATATAAAACTTTCCGTGATCCTATATGATTACATATTTATCATTTTTATGCCCTAAACATATGCAGTGTACTCTGCATATAAAGATCTGTAGAGAACTACGATCCCACCGTACAAGACTTAGCGACACACCCGGGAAATGCTAAGTCTGACTGCCAGCCTTGGTCTGCTGCAGGACTCTCAGGCTCACAAGGCCTCACTACACTCTCAAAAGAGTGAACTCTAGACTCCTCCTCAAACCTGAGCACACAGGCGGAGAGTCTTACCGGGTTACCACTGTGACACAAGCACGGATTAATGTTGAATAACCCCTATTTACTCCAGTGCCACCGTGACACACGCACGCATTATTGTTGAACACTGCCTCTCTCTATCCTCGTGCCTGTGACTCCGCACAGTTATTGTTGCAACACGAGTTTCACCCCCCTGGTTGCAGACCTGTCAAAGGGGTTCTACGGTGTTAGGGCACCTAAGTCTATTAACTGATTAACATATAATCATTTAAACAGGAAAATCACATTCCATACTTATTGCACAATCTGAATATCACATGAAGCACATATATATATCCTTTGTCATCCTTAAACATGATTCAGTATCATTTATCCAGTTTCGATGCTAAACATCTATTTTTTTAAATCAGCAAATACATTGCAACTATAATACAGGAAATTTCATCATTTTCATTAAGCATATTAAGTATTTCAAGTTCCAATGAATCTAACATACTCTATTGTATGTATTACACTGTTTAAAAGTTATACTAACTGATACAGAAGCAAATAAGCATTTAATTTGAGTTAAATAATGATTTCTGAATGAACTACTACTCACAGTACCGAAACTCGGCCGACCAATCTGGGAACTCGGCCGATTGGCTGGAAACTCGGCCGATCCGCCTGCAACTCGGCCGATCAGAACCCTGCTTGATAACCTATAAAGGGAAACTCGGCCGAATCATACCTAATTCGGCCGACCAAAACACTGATCCTGCAATAAAACAGTAACTAGCATCTTAACCCAAAAGAAAATCTAAGGATGGCTCGATCAAAAGCTAAGTCTACGAATTCCTAATCAAGACCATATGCCGAAGTCAGAACTACCTTGAATTAACTTGTTTACTATTCCTGTTACATCAAATTGCTTTAAGCACCGCTACATGATGACGAGGAGAAAATGATTGGTAACTGAATCGCGGATAGAAGCTAACCTTGCTCAAATTCGGAACTCAAGGGACAATTCACTACTGCTTGGCGCACCAAAATTGTCCCCCCTCAAGGTCACGCACAGCAGCAACGACCTGCTGCTACATGCCGCTGGTTCAGGTTGCTAAACGGCTAGCTTAGGTGGGCGAGTAGCTGCGGATTCTGGCTAGGGCTCCATGGATGACTTCGGCGCCGTGGATTGGAGGAGCTGGCCGCACCAAAGGAAGCTCTGGCCGGCGGCTTGCTGCACCAGCAGCTTGGGCGGCCTCTGCTAGGGCAGCGCCTTAGCAGCTTGGCTGCTCGGTGGGCTGTGGTTAAGGCAAACGGAAAGAGAGGGAGAGAGAAAGAGAAGAAGGAGAGGAGATGATTTCTCCTGGAATCGAGCTTGTGAGCTCTAGGGCTGCTCTCTGCTGCGAGATATCGCAGGTCTGGACCCTGCTCAAGCGTCGCTCGCCCACTGTTGTATCGGAAATGAAATTAGAAAGGAAGGAGATAAGGAAACAAGTTGCCGACCCACTTAAATGGGTAATTAAATGGAAAAATTGCATCTCAAGTCCAAGAAAACCAAAAATGGCATAAGTATTGCCTCGGAGGTCCAATTTAAACGATTTTTCTTGCAAAATGACAAGCACGGAATCCACTACAATCTCGAAGCGAGAAATTATGGTTATTAGCTAGTCACTACCGGTCAATAAATTAAATGCATCTGGAGTACTTTATTCAACTTGATTAAATTAATTATTAACACTGCAATTATCATTAATTGCCTCAGGTGATTCAATCTCAGCTATTAATTCACATATTAACTTATTTGATTAACCATGATATTTAATTTGATATTCAACACTAATTGAGGTGTTTTCACGTAATTCGAGGTATTTGTTGACTAACCCTGATATGGGTCGTAACAATGCCTCTAGTTCAATCTGGATATAAGTGACAAAGGAACTATACAAGCATTGTACCATACATAGATTGTAGGTTGAAGTTGTTCTCCAACTTTCCATTTACTTGGGTAGCAGTTATGTGTGACTAGGCACCTCTCATTGCTTGTGATGTCATAAAGTGATATGGACATTCATTGCCAACATAATATGGGACGTATAGGGTCACATACATAAGAACTCATCTAGAAGAGGAGTTGAATCTTGAATGACAATTGAATTAATTGCTAAATGACAATTGAACTAATTGCTAAAATATTTATGTAACTGATTCACGCAAAAAATAGTCTGACAGCATTGCCAAACGGCCACCTCAAGTGCTGAGACGGGCGTCTGGAGAGTCAGGGTTCATTTGGGTTGAAATTGGCTAAGAATCAAACTGGCCCAACCAGCTGACGTGACTCAGGTCAACATATGACCGTCTAGGTGACTGAGATAGATGTTTCACATTGGCGAGATGGTTCAGTTTGGTCAAGGGAAGGCTCTAGACATTTCCCTATTTGTTTCACTTGTACATTACTTTTGTTGTGCAAGAAAATCAATGTCCAACGTTGATGGGAATTGAATTGCCATTTTTGTGTATGACTGGGAAATAGCCAAGCGGTCATCTAGGTTGTGCCAAATGACTGTTTGGCATGCCATACGATCGTCTAGGTTAACAGACGACCGTCTGGACTGTTGCAGGTTGTGAGATTTCCATAATTATTGTGAAAATTCAAGATCTTCTAGTCCCTTCCACTCCCGCACAGACTGGGAACCCTGACCCAAATCCCACATATAAATAGAGGGGTATTGGGGGCTTCCATAGCACAACACACACAATTGAGAATTCGTTTCTCTAAGAAACGTAGTCCTCTCTGGTTGTGGTAACTATGAGATCCCAGGAAAGTCCTACATGACTAGGGAGGGATAGCCAAGGGAGAGAAACAACTAAGATCATTGTTGTGGGAGAGCAAGTTGGTGTCTAGTACACCAACGGGAGGGACAACTCCTTCCTATCAGGTCTAGCAGGATGACATGAATTCTAGTTGGTCCATGTGGACTATTCTAGAGGTAGGAGTCCTTTGACTGCTGCTAGGAGGGCAACATCAACTCAAAGAATGTGGCAAGATCTGAGGAGCCACTGCAGTAGTTGTCTGAGTATGTTGTCCATGGAGGAGCAGTCAGACGAGTCACAGTACAACTAGGAGTTGCACAGACACCGTCCAAGACAGAGTGTGCATCTACATTGATGAGGATTGTCACTGGACTTTCTCCAGGACCATGTATATCTTTGACCATGTATATCTTTGTGAAACCATCCTTTCCATTGCATAGTTATTGACGCAATCCGCTGGTTAATGGTAAATATGTTAGTAAAAAATTATGTTTCCGCTACTTATGTGATGTTGTATTTCCAACAGATTATAGGAAACCCATTAATAAATGCATTTTAGACCAAAAGATTTAATAATAATCACATCATATGGTTTCATAGCCTGGTCTAGTTGAGCTATTATGTACATGTCACTCACATTATTATGTATATATATGTTAATAAACAAATGAGTAATAAGATATTTATTATGAATAATATATCCTTATTATTATTACAAACCGTATAAGTGTGCATGCTCGACTACAAACAAATATAAGATTGACTTATGAACCGGTTTAACCCAAGTCAACATATCCAAATGGAAACTTAAAGATATAATCTGGAGGAGAACTAATTTGATCTTTGATAACCTCATATTTCTAAATAACATCTAAGATGAAACTTTTCAATTAATTATATGAGGTTCATTTATACACATATTAGTATAATTATGTTCATATGTAACTTGAGACCCAAGTATGAATGCATGATAGTATGCTTTAAGCAATGCTTATGCAGGTAAATTTTAGAGATAGAATATTAGCTATAACATATCTTGAACAGAAAATAATTGTCATAGAATATTAAGTATAAGATCTCTACAATGAAAATAATTGTCAATGCAAAGTAGTATTGTTATATTACCTAATGTTGGTATTATTTATATGATAAAATGATACTATGCTTATATACACGTGTATGAAACTTTGATCATATACATTACAATATTAGAAATTGTAGAAAGATATATAATTTAAGAGCCATGAAATCATAATAACACTAGATGGGAAATAAAACCCTAATGGAAAAGATTAAATACCAACTGATTCTAAGACAAGAGTAACCAATATCATTCTACACTAGTAGATCACTCTCTTGATTAAACTTTTAGAGCTCTACACCTGGACTGATGAGATTTTATACGATTTTAATCAAGGTACAAAAATCTTAGTATATTTGAAAAACTTATTCCCTTTAGAAGCATGTATAGTATATAGGTTAGTTGGACTAAAATTATTTTACATTGTAGTCGTCCTCCTTGAAAGGCCACCAAGAAATAACTTCTAAAAATAGTAGCACACTGTTTAAATCTCAATATGGGTAGGTTTATGCCCATTAGTTTAGTGAAATAATACTTCATGACTCTATGTAGAGAGAAGCAGATTAGGTCCCTCAGTATACTGAGAAATGTTGTTGGTGTATTTTTTCTCTCCATGGACTGAACATATGGCTTCACCAATAGCATAGACATTGACTCGTGCTATCTATTTGAAAATTTGAATTACATGTCTCAAAATTTGATATTGAATCATGTTGAATTTCAAAACTAAACTTTTCCAATTTTTCCTACATTATGTAACTCTTGCATTTCATCATTAAAATCAGTTATAGATAGGTTCATACTTATACATTCCAAATATTAATTTTGTACATGTCACTTGACGAACATATGTTTCCCTTCTTGGGGTCCATGTGTAGATTCATTCCTTCTGGGAATTCATGGATAGGTGATAGGAAGAAGACCTAGAAGAGATGTACAAGAGTTGTCCCATGTTGAAGAGTAGATAGGAATCGTTCTTATTCATAATTTTGTAATTATATGTATAAGCTTCTGTGACTCCAGTGTAAAGCATGATCTACAAATATTGGTTTCCATTTTCTGATACAATTTTGTAAATATTTGATCACATGGATCAGGTACATATACTTGGGTTTTTTTATAAAGGTTGGGGGTCTTAATATAGGGTTAGGGTTGTACGAAACCCATGTTTCACCTACATGTAAGAAAAGCAACCCACAAAAAAGTAAGGAGTGCACCTCAAGGATTTCACAATGCTTGATACTTCTTGGGGGATCATTTAATGACCATGGTCGAGCTGGCAAGAGGGACGTGGTAAATTGGGGCACTATCTTGTAGGGTGACCCTCTTTTGGTTTTTTTTAAGGGATGCAAAATTGTGATTCATTGACTTTTTTGTGATGGAGTATCATACTCCAACATAGGGTGCACACTTGTTGTGTGCCCCATCTAACCTCAATCTTTACAAATTCTCAGTCATACTGAGGTGGTAAATGAATATAAATGTAGCAAGAAGCTCAAAATGTGTGTATACGTAGGTTGCAACCACCTCGTTTTAGAAGTCAATAGTGTGTGTCAGGTAACTTATTAGGATGGTTTTCATTGTGTTATCAAAATGTCATGTAGTCCTTAGGTTAGGGTCCTGCTAATGATGTCCAAGTATAGTAGATTGTGGTGGAAGATCAATTGGTTTGTTGTTTATTTTGGTTGTAGCCTTCCTATTGTTAGGTAACTTATTAGGATGGTTTTCATTGTGTTATCGAAATGTCATGTAGTCCTTAGGTTAGGGTCCTTCTAATGATGTCCAAGTATAATAGATTGTGGTGGAAGATCAAGGTGTTTATTTTGGTTGTGGCCTTCCTATTGTGGGAGTTTACTATTGAATTCTACAAATGTGAAATCTAATCGCAAGAGATATTATGATCATTCTATAATCAATTATATTGGAGACTATCAATCATAGCAAATTATGAGTCATATATGATGATTTATCAAGTATCTAATTAGAAATTTCATGGATTGGATTTATTGAACACTAGATTGAATCTTCTCTTTATGTCCTTACATTCCTCATGGTGTTTTTCATGGACTTGACATGTTTATATTTCTTTGTCTCACTCCAATGCAACTTTTAGTTCCTTTCAATCAAATCCTGGTAGATGTGGTTTTACCCAACATTTTATCACTATATTTGTTTCAATTTTGAATATGTTTGTATATCTTGATTTTATTTTCTATATCTATAATTGAAATTTGTCACAACTTTTTATGTCTTTTGTCACCAATTTAGGCAGAGAAAAAATATTTTGTCAACGATTGTCATATGAATTGCACATTTATTTAAGTATATTAAACATCCCCCCTCATCTATGGAAATACCACTACCAATGGGCATGTTTTCTCAATCATGAAGGTGTGTTTATTTGTGTCACACATCATTAATAATTTTTTCAACCTAAACATATTTGATTTGGTAGATGACAAGTACTCACAAAAAGTTGACTAGTGTATGTGTTCGCTTCCTACATATCAAAATTGCTTCATCATTATGTCCCACAAGGCATTCAACATCATCTTGTTGTGATCCACATGATGGATTTGTGCCATCAACATGTGTGTTTAACACAATACCTTTTCTAGACATAATATGGACGATAAGGGTTGTTGTCTTTAAATATTCCATTGATAACATTAGCAGAATCCATATATAATCAAACAATGCAAGAAATACCACATCAGAAAGTTATATTTCCCTAGCCATGACATGAGATCTAACAAAATTAGGTTCTATTATGCCATATTAGGAAAAAAATAGGCCAAATTGTAGAAAAATACCGCTTATTAGGAGAAAAAATTATGTTTTATTAATCTGATAGGGAAAATTGGGGAAAGCATGCCAATTACAGCATTTTAGGCCATAATGGGTCAAATATGCCAAATTTGGCTATTCAAGCATAGACAGGTTGTATAGGGAAAATAAATGTCAAATTATGGTTTATTAGGAAGGGATATACTATATCAGCACAAGTTAGGTTTTACTAGGTAAAGTTAAGAAGGAACGGATCTTAGTGGGTGAGCTTCTTCAAAATTAGGATTTTGTAGATCGATTTTGTCTAAATTCTGTTAATTGAGCCAAATTAGGCCAAAATTATGTAATTATGCCAAATAAGAGTTTATTATGAAAATCAATTTTGTTAGTCTTTAGTAGATCAATACATACTAAATAGTTACAATTAAGCCAAATATGGGTTCATTTTTCCAATGTAGGTCAAGATAGGTTGAATTATGTTTTTAGGCCAAATTATCTTGAATTATTTCTTAATATTAAAATATGAATTCTTGTGTGGGATTACATTTTTGTCAGTTTAGACCAAATATGGTTTGTTAGGTTGATGAGGTCAAAATAATGAATTGAAACAAAAGTACAGCTAAGGATGTAGCATCAGTGACGGTGGTGTTTCTACTACTACTTGCACCATCAATGGTTTTTGTTTCTACATTCGTTGTTTTGTTGTTGTTTGCAATGATGATAGTGATGTGAGGAGAGTTGTTGCTATTTCTTGTAGTGATAGAGGCACTAGAGGAGAGGAGTAGATATCAATGACTTTCTAGAATGGTTTTCATTGTTGTTGTTGTTGATTAGCAACTTCAGTGATGACCATTGTTGGTGTTGTTGGTGGTATGCTCTAAGAGTCAATCATATGATGATTGTAATGGCATTGTGTAATTAATTTGATATTAATAAAGGCAAATTCTAATTATTATGTTTGTTTTAATATGAGATAATGAATAAATATAATATGTTATTAGAATGTATGACTCAACGACATGTGATTCATGTTGAGGAACTAAACATGAGATAATGTGTAGGTTAACAATATTCATTCTTGTATGAGTCTTTGCTTAGATAATATTATAGAAATTAAGATAAAAATAATAAATTAAGACCAGTGTGTGTGTTGATTGATGACTACATCTCATTAATCATGATATTGGATATCTAATCAAACACATTGGTATTTATTATGAACAAGTGTACTGGACAAACCCACTTTAAGTGTGATACATAGAAGACAATAATGGTGGTCAAAATCACATATCAATGTGAGAGTAGTGATTGTGGTCCTTAAACTAGAAGTCACTACAGTGATCACATGTTGTTCAATGTGTTTTAACTCTACTCAATGTGACCTTGAATAAGGGTTTCTATACAAGTAGTGCTTAGGTTCATTGTAATGCATGTAGATTATTGTCAGTGATGTAGATGGAATTTGTCCCTCCCATTGGGGTGATATCCTGGCCACTTGATGAGTGAGACTTCAAAATATATGTCCATGCTCATGTGAGCCAATATAGGATGTTGAGCTCATATATATGTCAAATAGCCTACTCTAGATCAACAAACAAAGATTGAACGTTAATAGGATGACACTTCCATGCCTCATATTCAATATGAATATTAGAGATAAAGAGATTCTACAATCAATGTAACATTAGTCACAATACAAGGTTTAAGTTATTCTCCAACTTCTCCAATTAGTTAGGTGACAATGAAGTCTTGCTAGATACCAATCATTATGAAGTTGTAATTTCATTATGGACATCATTACATAATGTGGAGCCTCTAGGGTCATGCACATAGGATGCACTAGAATAAGAGTATAATTGTGGACATGATTGGAAATGTTCCAAGCTATATTGATTACTAAATTGTTTGGTAATCCGTTAGAACAAGACTGAAATAAAATCCAAGACAATTGGCTAGAAGGTTTAAGCAAATTATTTGGACCTAAAGGTATAGACTCATGTGATGATTCGACCAACTTATCCTGAGAGAATGGTTGGAGTCGGCAATCGGATGACTGAAAATTAGATACTCAATTATTATGATTAACTGATCAAATATTTAATTGACTAATCAATTTAATTAATTGATTTCTCAATTAATGTTGTGATTCAAGAATATTCTAAGTGCATGTTTGACTGTCCACATGTGGCCTTCTTTAAACACAGTTGATGTCATTTCATTTCTCATGGTTTTGAAAACCCTACTTCCTTACCTCTCCTATTTAAAGGGACATGACGGCCATACCACAGAGAGACACTCTTGAACGTGAACATTATCTACCATCCTCCCTGAGAGAAAGAGAGAGAAGGAGAATGCCCATAATGCTAGCATGTTAGGAAGTGAGAGGTTGCTCCTTCAAACAGCGCAACTAGGAGTTTCAGTCCATCTACATGGATTACGTAAAGACGCATGTGTCATGTTATTGTGTCCAGAAGTCATCTCTAAGGATTTTCCATGCATGCAAAGAGCGACGCATAACACTGTGCTACGAGGATGTCATTGACACATTGCAAACAATCATGCCATAATTCCTCTAGAACTTTCTTAATCACACACAAGTGAATAAAAAAAATGTCAATTCTCTATATTGTTGAAACATTTGTCTCCATTATGCACATTCTTGGATTTGCAGTTTTCTTTTATAGATGGAATATGGGAAATGTAGTTCTTCTATATAATGAAAAATATTTGCGGTCTCCTCAACACAATCCTCTTTTATTTTGTGATAGGCACTATAGGCATTGGGTGATTATGTTTGGTCAAATATGTATCGATAACTCTTATATTTCTTTGATAATAGTGTTTCCAAATGACTTCATATAAGCCTCAATCAGTATCAAATGAAAATCCATAATAGTTAGTGGTCTTAGCCTAATTAATGTCACTACAAAAAGTGAAATTAAACCTTCGCAAGAGGAAGTGAATGATGTTAGTAATGTTGTGTTTCTAATGCAACGTTTAAGAAAGTGATTGTATTCATCGTCAATGGCCCATCATAGATGAATCGTAAAAATATTATTTTGTTTGACAAAGTGGTGAAGATTGCAGGGACAGTGATGATCAATCACAGAGTAGCGGGTCAATTGTTACCAATCATATTGCAAACACACTATTACTCTCATTTTACATTCTGTTTTCTTCCTAAAGTGTTAGGCAAACTATACAACTCGATCACTTACCGTAATATATTATTACAATGAGTCATCAGTGAGCCATCAACGATGAATCATGGTGATAAATGAGCGATTGAAAGAGTTTGTTGAACACTTTGCAGATAAAATATAATGTAAAATGAAAATGGTGGGTAATTGTAAGTTTGACAACACAATTATAAGTAGATTCAATCATATGAGTAGGGATGGCAATGGGACGGTTTTCATGTCAACTGCACCATGTCAGTCCATACCGTGAAAAAATTAGAGTTACGTTACCCACATTCACTTAACACACCCGCTAACCTACTCGGTTCCTCGGTAGTGTGTGAAAGTCTGCACTCAGACGTTTTTGCAACTGATATGAATCCCTTGCGCACCTTAGAAGCCGAAGAGGTGTTCATGACTCTTGAGCTTCTCACAACTCCTTTTTACCATCTAAATATTTGCTAAATTTATTTTTCTATCTTCAAGATCTCTCCTTTCACTCATTAGTGCTCTCGCAGAAGTACAATACATCGATTTTCTAGGTTCCTCCTATGTTCCCCTTCTCCCTCACTGAGCTCTACCAAAACTACCTCCGCTAATCACGGTCTCTGCCACAGCCCTAGCTCTCCAGTAGTAGTATAGTTTGCTCTGCTTCAAGGGATTCTTCACGGTCCTGTCACAGATCTCGACGATCATGGACAGCTAGGATCGTCGTAGGTGGTGTCACGTGTAGCATCCTGCAAATCTTCAGAGGTAATATAGTTTTTGTAAAGTTATGTTTATTTTTCCCCCAAATATTGTACAATACCTTGGATAACTGACTGTGACTGGAATTTTTCAAAAATAAATCATTTGGGTATCCACTCTATATCCCCCACGGTGTTTCCTCCCCCGGCGGCTGGATAACCATGGAAATCCCCCGCCACCAGATACAGAGGCAAGAAAAAAGCTAGCTGCATAGTTTCCTGATACAACCAAACAGAAACGGTACGCATCAAATTGAAATAAACTCCTGTCATGCACCGTCCAACAACCTAACGTGAAGTGGGACCGGGACCGGGAACACCAGATAAAAGAGGCAACGACGACTCGGCAAGTATTTAACACCCGTTAATCCAGAGCTGTTGTTGTTTTAGACTGCAGTGGGTTCCCATGCCCCAACCATACCCATGCAATATTTCTGATCATCCAAACCATTTCAGTCCATTTCCTAATTCAGTGATAAAAACTGGGATGGTGCGGATTGGATTCGGGGAATCCACTGGGAATCGGATTTATTTGCCATCCCTATGACATATGAGTACAACTGTGGACCGAAAAGCTGAGACGGCCCATTTCGAAACAAGAACATAACATATTGCGTGCCGTTTACTATTTTCTCTTACTCAAGATATAAAGTCAGGAAACATTTCAGGTTGTTCCCAGTTACAGATTGCTGGCAAAGCTTCCTAGAGCAGTGTGTATTAATGATGTGCCAGCCTTTTTACTCTTACCATAATCTAAACTTCCCAATGTAATCCGAGATTGTAAAATTGGTGAACTAATACATCGGGTGAATGATTAATTCAATAGGTTGAGTAATCATTAATGGTGTACGGTAAAGTTCAGCTTCATCACAAACCCCAAACAAGGGTTTTAGTTGTTATAAAACCCTTATTCAGGTACCCTGCAGGTTTTGAACCCACAACATATGCAATAACCAACGGCAGGTTTGCCTCGTTTGTTCCTATAATTTACTTTTCCCTAATTCATCATTTTGTTGACTGCACGTAAGAACTCCTTTTTCCGATGATTCCCTTCACCTTAGCAATCTCACTCCGGAATTTTCTTCCCAAAAAAGTTACCTAATCCTTTCTCCTTTGCTCCATTGGCAGGTAACAGAGCCATGTGTGTTCGCTTGCCAAAGTATTACCGAAGCTTTGCACACATTTTCCCTCTCAGAACACCAGACAATATCGTGAGTACCAAACTCAAAAAACGTGCTAAAACTGTGGCACTTATCCTATGCCAAGAAACGTGCTTCTCGATGGACACTTTTACATTAACAGACCAAGTTTGAGATGACTTCCGAGCAGACGAGAAAATTTTGGGTGCTTATAGGCAGTGCGTACACTGTATACACTGCCTGGGCAACAATCATCACCAGGTTAAAATGTGGAGCAATGGCAGTATTAGTTATCACATTTCCAGAAGCCTTATTACGCAGAGCCGCCTCAAGTAGAATCCAACACGTGTAAAGGCATGAGTGGCGAGATCATAGCTAGTATCGTGCCAAATTCCATCTTCCCCTGATGGTCATAACAGCTGCCATATGCCCAAACAGCAGAAACAAGGACAAGCAATGACCATCAATGCAAAAGCTGATCGTCCTTACTCGCTTGCAGAAGAGGACATGAAGGCCGGAGGAAACATTCATTTCTTCATTGGACTAAGATTTGGGACACTCACGCTCATTACGCGTAGCTTCACGCGCGTCCAAATCAGCCTCAAGTCCGCGTCTAAACCACCACCACGTGGCCTGATTGGGTGGGTCTTTTGAAATTATACAATAGACAAATAAATTTTTCACTTATAACTTTTGAACCGTAATGAATTTTTTAACGAAATAAAAACCGTTGGTTTCGTTACGAAAAATACAATCTAACAAACCTAATATTGACATATTTTTGAGAAAAAAAGATATATATATATATGTTGATTGGCAATCAACTATGACGCCCATTAATAGTTATTGACACTCAAAAATGGTTAGTTGACCCCCAAAATGGTTTATTGACACCCAGAAGTATAAAGATGACGCTCAAATAAGGTACTGACAACTAAAATAACTATTTAACTATTTTTGGACGTTATTTAGCCATTTTTGGATGCTATGACGCCCAGAAATAGTTATTGACACCCAAAAATAGTTAATTGATGTCCAAAATGATACATTGACACCCAAAAGTACAAAGATGACGTCCAAATAAGGTAATTACTATTTAGCCATTTTTTTATGCTATGGCGCCCATAAATGGTTATTGACACCCAAAAATGATTAATTGATGTCCAAAATAATGCATTGACATCCAAAAGTATAAAGATGACGCCCAAATAAGGTAATTGACACCCAAAATAGTTCATTGACTCCCAGAAGTTTAAAATGACGCCCAAATAAGGTATTTTTAGATGCTATGGTGCCCATAAATTGTTATTGACACCCCAAAAAAGGTAATTGACGCCCAAAATAGTTTATTGACACCCAAAGTATAAAGATGACACCCAAATAAGATAATTGACGCCCAAAATAGTTCATTGACACCCAGAAGTTTAAAATGACACTCAAATAAGGTATTGACAACCAAAACAACATAACGACACCCAAATATATCTGTATGACACCTAAGACCACTAAATGGCACACAAAATGGTTCATTGATACCTAGAATTATAAGACGTCATAAATGACTAATGACACCCATAAATGGTTATTGACACACAAAGATGGTTAATTGACGTCCAAAATGGTTCATTGACATCCAAAATAATATATTCATATCATTTTTATATTTTTTATTAAAAATATTTTAATATTATTCTTGTTGGAATCCATTTTTCATAACGAATCCAATGGTTTTTGTTTCGTTAAAAAATTTATCACGGTTCAAAAGTTATAAGTAAAATAAATTTATTTACATATTACACAACATCTACCAACCCATCCAATTAAAATCCGCCACGTCATCACCCCCAAATCAGCCTCTCCCCCCAACAAACCACTCCCTCCCCTGCGTGTAAGGCGCTTGCACCAGCCGAGCGTGACGGAATCATTTCCGTTCTTAATTCTGACATCCACTTGTTGTCAAAACTACCACAATTAGCTCCAACAAGATGGCTATAGCATAGTGGGGAAAGCTACTGGGGATGGCTACTCTTACATAAAGGTAAGAAAAACTGTGGAAAAATACAGGCAAAATTGCAGTGGCAGGTTCTTGTGCAGAGAAGGAAACAATTGACAGAAGTGGGAAAAAGAAGAGTATTAACTACAAGATCACCTACTCCCTGAAAACGAACACATCAGATTCAGTGCGGTCTCTTAATCAACTGCTCAGATACAAGTGTGCTCAAAAGTAACATGTGATTTCATGTGATGTAATTCACATGAAGGTACAGAGGGTTAGGTTTTCAACTACTAAAGTCACAACACCGAAGACCAAAACAAGGCAACTTGTCTCCTCCAAATTTATTCCTATGCATCTAGAACCTAGTAGAAAACAGAAAGCAACCCCGTCTTATCCTTATCGCAAACCCATAAAAGGGTGGGTCAGCCCAGAATGAAACTTGAGCAATCAAAATTTCTCAACTAGCTGAATAATGCTGCTTCTTTGAATGTCAGAAGATTTAATATAATCAAATAATTCAATGGATAATCATATCATATAAATATATACCTGTTCATTGAAAAAACTCAAGGAAGTTAACAATTTGTTCCCGCCTCAATGATATATCGTTTAGAACAAAGAAACCTGTGGATATACATAACTATATCTATCTATTTACAACTTTTCTGTTCTACCAAAAGGTGTGTAGTATCTCCATCATGCCAACAGCAATTGCCCTCGGTCATCAACAATGGCCAAACTGTTTGGGAAGTGAACATTGTTTGTCGCTGGTGAACTCTCTTTTACAGCCACCAGTTGCAATACTTGTCCGTTGTTATTGACAATGTGAGTGTTCTTACTTAGTAGCATAAATGCTGGTGCCAATACCAATTCTACCCATTTTTCAAAATCTGCTGCCGCATCATGGAACCAGATGCCGCTTACTATCCAATCCAAGGTATTCTCATCAATCTTCACCACCCTGTTGCCTCCCAGGACGGAGTTGAACCTTCCAGTTAGAAGGTCTGAAATTTTCTGCTTAAGTGGGCCGAAGTCCACTCCCTTGAACACTATAGAATCATCCACTGCATCAATGAACTCGGAGGGCAATCGCGATAAGGGTTGGTTAACCGGCACTCTTCCAACATCATGAACTTGGTCGTGCTCAACAGTCAGATCACTGGAGTTTCGTGAACCCTCCTTGGTATCCTCATTGGCCAGTCCCAGATTTAAATCAAGCGACAGCATTCCGTCTAACTCTTTCCTCAACTTTTTTGGCCGAAGGTCGTCACACTGCCAATCTGCTCGGCGCTTTCTGCTTTTCTCCCCAACCTGAAGCTCCAACCGCCACCCACAGTTTGAACTGGTAACACCTTCAAGCTTCTTCTCGCACTGAATTAGCAATTCCATTGAAGATGTATCAGAGCTTTCAGGCAAAGAGTAAGCTGTCATGATGAAAATGGCACTCCCCAGAGAAACCTCTCGCCCATGGGAATCGGGAAGCCGACCACGTTCCATTGCTCGCTTGATTGTTCCTCGTACAATCATATCAGCCTGATCAACATCCTCAAGAAGAAAAACAGAGAACGGTTTCCTCCGTATTGTCTCGGCAATCCGGTCAATTGGTGTTTTCCCACGAGACCTCATATTTGTCTCCCCATCTTCACCAGATTCCCTTGCAGGAGAACCAAATGATACAACAACAGGACTACTGCTACCGCCAAACACAATCTCAGCTACTGCTTCTGCCATTTTCTTCTTGCCCACTTTATCAGGACCTAGGAACAATAGCCATATATCAGGCCTAGAACCCAATGCTCTCTTTTTCCCGTTGCCCGACTTGCAACGATTCACAGTGACAGCAACTGCAGCTGCTGCCTCAAGTTGCCAACCGACCTTCTCCGAAAGGCCTTTGTATAAGGTTTTGAAGGAGTCTGATTCTGGATTCATGACGGAGAGTCCCTTAATTAGGGATTTCAAGGAATCTGATTCCGGGTACACAGCATTTCTTTGATCCTGTTTGGAGAAGAGATCCAGTGTGCAGTCGACTGAATTATCAAGTCTTGGTATCTGGTTTTGCATTAGTACCTTTGGCTCTACTGCCTTGGGTTGACCGAGAACAAGATCTGTCCTCACAGGACTACCAGGTGGAGAAACAGGCTGCACCTGAGGAGCAGGCACCGGCTTGCTGATGGAATTGGTAAGCTGTATTGAGCTGGAGCTCCGTGCTTGCAAAATTTTCTGTTCAGATTGCTGAGGCAGAGAACCATTTGAACCAAGGTAGGGAGAAACAGGCTGCACCTGAAGAGCAGGCATCGGTTTGCAGATTGAATTGGTAAGCTGGACAGGACTGGAGCTTCGTGCTTGCAATATCTTTGGTTCAGATTGCAGAGGGAGAGACCCATTTGAACCGGGGTGGGGAGAAACTGGATGCACCTGAGGAACAGACACCGGTTTGCAGATGATATTGGTAAGCTGGATTGGGCTGGAGCTTCGTGCTTGCAACAGTTTCGGTTCAGATTGCTGAGGGAAAGAGCCATTTGAACTGGGATGAAGACGCAGGCACGTCTCAGTCCACTTCTTTAAGAGCTCCTGGCTACCACTGTCTTTCAATTTGACTTCCTGTTTAGATACACAATGATTAGAACATGCTGATTGGAAGCTCAAGGTGTTTTATTTGTTTCTAAATTCAAGCCGCATAAATTACCTGAAGATGACTGCCCGGTTTGGCAGCTTGCAACCAGCGAGGCATTGGCGGCTGACCCACTCCAGGTTTGGAATCGGTGGGCTTGCTAATCTCAGGGGAAACTAGATTGGCGAGCTCTTTCTCATAGCTCTCTGTGCATACAGAGCACATAGTCTTCTTCTTCAGCAAGGCACTGTTGCTTCCAGATGAGATGGTGGTAGATAGCGTGGGCATGCCTCTTCTTAGAGTAGCGTTGGATTCAGAGGAGCAGCTCAGTATCCCATTTTTGGGGTTAAAGTTCCTGGAATAAACAGCGAAGAATGCGTCAACCTTTGCAGCAAGTTGAATTGAACGCTAATCAGGCATGAATATCTATTAATTCCGCTATCAATACTCTAGTCCCCAAATGGATTATGCTGATCAGTTTCGGGTCAAGTCAGTCTGTCTAGTTAGATCTTACCTTGCAAGCATTGCGGTGGGCGGCGTCCTTGCGGCGATCGGCACAGCCTCCAGATCCCAATCGATCTCCATCGTTGGGTGATAGACCTGGCACCGGAGATACGTCGCGCAGGAAGCTGTACCCATCAACCAAACCCGAGGTTTGCCCGCACGACCGCCTGCGCCGGTGTTCTCAAACCTTTGTAGGAGCTTCCGCATCTCGGAGACAGCCACCCGGCCAGACTCGGAGACCATCGGCTGCCGCTGCTGACCCATGTCGGAGACGCCGGGGGCCTCCACGAGCCATTTGAGATCGCCGAGATTAAGAACCACGTCGCCGCGGTGGGACTCAATCGAATCTCCGATTTTCTCGAGCTTCTGAGCGATATGTGACTTGTCGACCGCGAATTCCTGTTCCAGCGAGAGCACCAGGACTTCGCCTAGTTCCTCACCTTCACCGAATTCCCTCTTCTCGATCCTCCGCAGCACCTCCCTCATCAAGGCCTCGGGTTCCGAGTCGCCCACGAGCACCGGGTTCCGCTTCTTATCCCTCCGCAATATATCTAACACCTTCTTCACCTCCTCTTCCCTCACCGGCTGCGAGGCCGACAAGAGGGTATTACCCATCTGGGGTGCCGACTG
The DNA here is from genome assembly GCA_963693085.1 of Alisma plantago-aquatica. Classification (NCBI taxonomy): domain Eukaryota; kingdom Viridiplantae; phylum Streptophyta; class Magnoliopsida; order Alismatales; family Alismataceae; genus Alisma; species Alisma plantago-aquatica. The sequence goes on from OY856409.1 coordinate 1,643,115,064, forward strand.
TTGCAGCTTCTGCTGCTGCTGTTGTTGTTGTTGCTGGTGCTGCTGCTGCTGGAGCCGAGGGTTGAGATAGGGATTCCGGTTTGTTGGAAGGATGGGAACCGGCGTTGGTCGTGGAGGACCCAAGCTTCCGAATCGGGAGGCTGTGCTGAGGGATGGAGAACTGGCGAGGGCGGGCTTCGGCGACGGTGAGGAGACAGCAGTACTGGTTGCCGCTGCTGCGGAGAAGGAAGAGGAAGAAGTCGATGTCATGGCCTGCTCGACGGCAGCCTTGACGGCGGGACTGGAGAAGCTGGCTTCCCGCATCACGCGGCTGACAGATGGATCGTCAAGGATGGATACGACGAGCTGCTCCAACTCCACCTTGACAGCGAGGAGCGGCTGCTGCTGCTGCTCTGGGCAGCCGCGGCGCTGGTGTGCCTGCGCCCGCTTCAGCGCCGCCATCAGAGCGTTGGAGATTGGGGGTTCCCTGACAACCCCACCGCCAGAAGGATTGACAGGGGTAGCTGCCGAAGGTAGGCGGTCCAGGGCCACGGAAAAGCATAGCTCGAGGGCGCGGCACTGGAGAGGATGGGAAGAGTTTGGGTGGGAGCGGATGCAGGCCTGGCGGAGGAAACCTGTGGGAGACGCCAGCAAGGTGGCTGCCACGTGAAGGGGAGTGGTCTGCCCATGGTTCCGTCTCGACGCCTCAGCGATTGAGTGGTTCAGCACCGTCGCCGCCTCCGGCGTAAGCGTCTGCTGGATTGTGCTCAACCCTGTTCGCATCGTGCCGCCGTTCAAGGGAAAAGGAACCTAAACAAAATTCACTCCTTAATTTGCCCTCTTCTCCCTCCTCCTCCGGCGACTCGTGTCTCTTCCACGGTCTCGAGGAATGACTTCTGAACTCAGCCCAATTGTGACGGCACCTTCTTCTGCAGTAATCAGATGAGAATAGCAATAAACCTACGGGAAAAAGCTTCAATTCTCGTAGTTGTTGGTTAAAACGGTCCCCTGCTCATCTAATTGTGCGGATGCAGATAGGGGTGCCGGGAAGGAAGACGAGGGGGAGGAAAAGGAGAAGCCGGGGGAGGAGGGGAAGAGGAGACGAAGAAGCAAACATGATTAAATGAGATACTCATCGGCCCTAAATAAACGATGACGATGGACTTTCTACTTCCTTCCTTTCCTGTGTTTGTTTGGTAGCGAGTATATATGCGAGGCGAAGAAAAAATACCGCCTTTTGTCTTTCACGAGCAGTGATTGCGAGTGTTGTGTGTATGTTGTTGTGGAAAAGGCAGAGTTTACACTTTACTGTTGGAGTTAGTTTCAACAACTTTATGATATTGGAAGCATGTACTGTCTGTCCACAGTGCTTTTCCGCGTCCCGCCGGTCCCTCGTCTCCTTTGCTTTTAGCTTATTATTATATTATTCTATTGTCTTTGCTTTTTATTTTATCTGCTGAGTGCTTGGATGCTAACTTCACACATCATCCGGTTGCTCTTCTTGGAATTTTTAAGAAAGGGTCGTTTGGGAGACCGGAGACGGATCAATTTGTGAGTTAGACATAATGCAAGTTGGTTTAAACGGTTTAATAAAAAGGCAAGAAGACAATTGAGTTAAATTAAAGAGTCTATGCATGTGGTTAGGAATAAGCTATAGACGGGGGTCATCCCACCCAAACTTGTGTGACTTTGACCCCCCAAAACTTGACCAATGACTCAAGCCCAATGTAGGTTGTATGGAAAGTCAAGCCCTCATATTTAGGTCATATATTTATAGAGATTGGGTTTGGGCTCATTCTAAGATAGGCTCAATTACTAGCCTTGTGTTCAACCTTACAGTCTAGGAACACCTTAGCCTTTGAGGATAATAAAGCTCACCCACGATCCTTACTTCTAATTTTCTGAGTGATTATTGAATATCACAGGAAACTTCATATGGAAGATGTGTTATTAGCCCCACATATGCATGCCACTCAAACACGTCAGATATCCCCTTTACACGGAGAGTTCAAGGTCAACACAGACTCAAGAGGGGAAGATTGGTTGGGGAGTAATCAGGAAGTCAGTAGGGAAGATGATTGTCACTAGACAGGAGGACCAAAATACTAGATGGCCACTAGGCATTACACAAGTCATGGAAGCAAGGGAAGGGATACTACTCGCTATAAAAGACAATTTGGACAAGGTGATTCCAGAAACTGACACACTACTCCTGGTCAAAGCCATGGAAAATTCCCCTGATAGAAGAGATTATCTAGGCCTCATTGCACAAGACATTAGAGCCTTTGGCTCAGCCTTTTCTTCCATTTTTATTGTTCACATTCCATGAAAATGTAATCTTGTTGCACATTTTCTTGCACAACAAGTTGTGCCATTATCTGGTAATGTAGTAAGTAGGAGGAACTTTAGTCAGGATCTTCTTGTCACACCAGTAAACAATTCAGTGGACTAATATAATAAATATAGAATTTTCAAGAAAAAAGGTGAATGTTGCTAATTAAAATTTTCCTCTATTATTGGTCATATCTTTTCCCTTGTGCGACTTGTTTTATCGGAAAGCAAAGTCCTATGGATTTACCAAAAAATTAAAATAAGGATTAATTTACACTTCTATGATTGTTGGTTAGAAATCATTGTGCCTACATTTGTAGAATTTATTAAACCTATATTAGAACATGGTCGATGACCTAAAGCTCGTCCATACATCTTTTGTTCTCAGGGATGCCAACCTTGATCTAGTAATCAGGAACTCGCCAACTATATAAAGGAAATTTCAACTACAAAGCTCCTCGATTGATATTCCTTATTTTTCCTTACGTATTATTATATAAAAGTACCTTTTTTATAAAAGCAACGTGAAACCTTTTAATCCAATGAGGTTGATAGTTCAGCGGACGAATTACAAAGAACAAAACAATGGCCACTATAATTTAAAAGTGACAAAACCAATCCATATGTATGTTAAATTGAGGTTTATGCATTGCACATATTTTAACGATGCCTTCACCATTATATTCATGTGTCATCTAACATTTCTTTTGATACTATTTCAAATCATTAGATACACTCAAAGAATTAGAATTAACAAACCCTAGTTTAGTCAAAACGGCCCAAAATCAAGATAGATAGATTGTCCTGATCCTATCTCAACTTTAGTTTAATACGATGTAGGAATCTTCATCGGTGAGAATGCCCCAATCCTATCTTCCCCAATGAGATTTTTTATATTAGTTAAGTAATGACGTCAGTTGAGAAGCTACAAGTCATGTAACTCAGTCGATAAGGCTTAAAACCATATCTTCCAGTTCCATTGGTCGAGTTATGCTACCAAAGTCTTAGTTGCTGGTATTGTAGATGTAAAGTACAAACAAGTTGTTAGACAGAGAGGGAGTTATTTGCATCTATTGTAAAAGAAACAAACCCCTTTAAAATGGCCAGAATTCAAACTAAAGTATTCTATTGGCTAGTGGACACCCTCAACTATGAACATGAACTTTTGGACTTTATTGTAAGGTTGTCTTTCATGCTTATATGTTATACGTGAATGAAAAAGCACCTAGAACCTCCTAATCATTCTTATATTGATTATTCTCTCTTATCATTAAGAGTGAACTAGGAATTCCACAAGAGAGTTGGCTTTATTGTAGTATTTGTAAAGCTCCAAGTCTCCTTTCTCCAATCTCATATCTTATTGATTGAAGACTGATTCATTGGTGAAGCAAGGTGAAGGTTCAAGGATGAAGATCTGAAATCAAGGGTGGGTAAGTCCTTGGTAAAGGCTAAAAACCTTTGGTCATTTGATATGTAAGATCTTGGTAAGGTTATTGGCTCCTTGGATTAAAAAAAAATCCAGTTACTCTTGGCTATTGTAAAGAGAGGTCTTCTTGGTGTAACTCTCATAAGTAATATAAGGTGGTACTCAAGTGTTTACTTGACCTCTCTAGGTAGTGGAGTACATATATTTGAGGCTAGAACTACTATAAATAGATGTGTTCATTTTTCGATAGTCCATTCACTCTCATCCTTTATTTTATTATTTACTTGCACTTAAACTTCCATAAAATTTGAAGGTCTAATAAATTTTATTTAAGTAATATTAGCTTTATTCACCCTGTAACATCCCTGACCTGGGTTATGTATTAACCCTAGGTGTTTTGTTTAATAAAGTTGATTAGCTGCTTGCTCTTATCTTTTGAAAATTAATTAAGTCTCTTGAGAAACTTATATTTCAATTCCAGTCCTTTTCAGATAATGTTGAAACATTATTTTCTTAATAATGGACTAAAGTGCAAATTTCCCAAGTTGAGGGGTTAACTTGCAAATTGCACAAGATAAGATGTTCCTCTGGTGTTGAGACATCATAAGAATGAATATGATGTAGTGTTATGGTTTCCACAAGCTTGGGCACCAAGATAAAGCTTGTAGAGCAATCCTTATGCATTAAAACCTAGTTTTGGTGTAATGTGTAATTTACCCAAAATCTAGGGTTCAATATGCAAAATACCATCTCTTGAGGGTCCCACATGTTTCTTGGCATCAATTAGATCAAATAAAATGAGAGGGGTGCCTCATTTGAATGATCTTAGAGGAGAGAGAATCTTGATATTAAAATAATCAAGATTTAAGCATAAATGGCTCTTTAATATAATTAATCCAAAAAGAAATAAACTAATTGAGGATCCCTTCAACCAAAAGTTGAAGGATGTGTTTGCAATAGTTTGGATGATCTTGTGCCATGCTTGGGCACAAAAATATCTTGGTTGAGTGGAAGCCACTCACATTAATATAATATAAAGCAAAATCCATTAAAAGGATGGATATCAATATAAAACTCTTTAAGGTGCTTTATTCCTTTTCCATTTATCCTTGGATAATGGAGAGGTTTTTCAAGGTTATGGAGATGTCTTCGTGTCCAAGGAATGGAGGAGGCTTTGGTGGAAATTAGTTGGAATTAAAAGAAAAACAACTCTTTTTCTCTTTCCTTGAAAACCCATATACATATCCGTTATGTATATCTTTTTCCAACATACTCAAGGATCGTTTCCTTAGTTTCTTTTCTCATCACTTGCTTTGGCTGACCAAGGAAAAGCTCAGGAGCAGAGGAAGGACGACCATAACCATCTTGGTAAGATTTGATCATCTTCTACCTCGGATTCATGGTGGAAACCCTAAAGCAATGGTTAATTATTGGTTTTCTTCACCCGATTTCCAATTCTAGCCATCTTGTTCATCCAAAAGTTGAAGGACAGACCTTGGAAAACTAATAGAAATACATCCACCATTAGAGCCGTGGAGCTTGGAGCTTGGGATCAGTTCTAGAGGCAGGTTTTATAACTCTAACTCTTAAGCATTGCTAATGCATCCATTCCTTTAATAATCGTTGGCTTCTTTTCTTCCTTTAGTATTCTTTTGTTTCTTACTAAAACTTTCATGAAGAACAACAACAGTTCTTGGATGCATGAAGGAAGAAGATGATGACATCATCATAGATGCTTATCCAAAAAGTTACTTTATCAAACGGTCTCCAATCTTAGCTCAAACGGTTTCCCAAACCGTTTGGGAGTAAATGGTTTCAAACCGTTTGGAATGAAACGGTTTCAAACCATTTGGAATGAAACGGTTTCACCCAAACCACATGGAGGGAAACGGTCCCAAGACCATTTGGTGGCATTGACCAAGGGTTGACTGTTTGGAGATCTATTAAAAATAATGTAGGTTAATGACCCATCAATTATTATTGAATAACTCCAATTGGTTCACTAATTGAAAGTCCAACAATCACCAAAACCCTAATTGGGTTGAGTGCTGATTTCATAAGTGTTTGAGTTTGAAACTTAGGTTGATTGACCCAAACAGTTTCAAAACTGTTTGGGGATCACCCAAACGGTCTCAAGACCGTTTTGGGATCACCCAAGACTGTTTGGAGGTCTAGAGTTAGGTATGGTTGAGCTACTAAAGATCTATTGATGCTATGTTGAAGAGCAATCAAATGTTGATATGGTGATCAATCCAATGAACCAAACCCTAAATGGTTGACTTGGATTTTGATGTTGACTTGGGAAAATGGTCTCAAGACTGTTTGGGGTTAGGTCATGTTCAATTTGGATGATGGTCCAATAGTTTCAAAGTAATTAGTTACCCATTGATTAATGTTGAAGGATCATCGATTCCAAACCCTAATCCATTAGGTTCAAACCCTAATTGATGATCAATTGATGGTCAATTGAGGGTCAAATCAGTTGAAGCTTGACCTAATTAACTCAATTGAAGCATGGTGATAGGTCCAATTGATGAGTGATAACATGGTCACAATCAATGAAGGAATCGATCTTGGAAACCCTAATTCAATCTGACTTGTTGAGACCATACTTGGTCCATGCGGTTTTGAGGAGTTTTGGACCAAACGGTCTCAAGACCGTTTGGGACCAAACGATCTCAAACCGGTTGAGGTCATGCGGTTTCAAAGTTGCACTTTAGCAAACGATCTTGAAGTTGCACTTTAGCAAATGATCTTCAAAGTTGCACTTTAGCAAACGATCTTGAGGGTCAACTTTAGTAAACGGTTTCAAAGATCCAACTTTGGCAAACGTTCTTCACCACCTACTTTACCAAACGGTTTCAGTGGTTTGGTTCAAGACTGTTTAGCGGTCTAAACGGTCTTAGACTGTTTGGATGTTTTTGTGCAAAACCGTTTGAGGTCTGATCTGATCAAGACCGTTTGGGGTCTATGTGGCCATGACCGTTTGGTGGATGATTAACCAAAACCGCATGGGTACGTAAAGTGGTTAAAGGACAAAGTGATTAGTTAATTAATACATGATGTAATCAAAGATGATTATGGTACTTATATCTTAATGGGGTAAGGTGATTAGTACCCTTTGAACGTTTAAGCCTTAATGATCATGGTGATGATAACATAATTCATGGTATCAATTCTTCTTCAAGGTTGAGTTTACTTAGTCTAATCAATACTAAAGCAAACATCATCTTATATAAGATGAAAGAGAAGATTTCCTACATGATTAATAATCAAGTAATAAGCTTCCAATATGAATGAATATCCAATTAGGGTATGATTCTTCATAGTGAGATCATGAAACCCTAACTAAGATGGTTAACGAATTATAACCCTAATTGAGGGCATTAATAGGTGAAATCCTAATGCGTGATGATGGTATGAACTTAATTCATAATGATGACATGATAAACCTTAATTCAAGGTAATTTGATGATCACTCCTACTTGGGGTGAATAGTAAACCATAATCTAGGGTGATGTGATGTGAATAGTAAACCCTAATTATGGGATATTAATGATAAACCCTAATCTAGGGTGATGTGATGTGAATAGTAAACCCTAATTGTGGGATATTAATGATAAACCCTAATCTAGGGTGATGTGATGTGAATAGTAAACCCTAATCTAGGGTGATGTGATGTGAATAGTAAACCCTAATTGTGGGATATTAATGATAAACCCTAATCTAGGGTGATGTGATGTGAATAGTAAACCCTAATCTAGGGTGATGTGATGTGAATAGTAAACCCTAATTGTGGGATATTACTGATAAACCTAATCAAGGGTGATGCAATATGAATAGTAAACCCTAATTCCAAATAAGGTAAATAAAAGTATGAAACCCTAATTCTGGGTCATACCTCATAGCATGAGCTCTAAGGTTGGATAATGAAATAATGAGTAATTAATTCTATTGAGCTAAGGGAATGATTAACCCTAATTGAATTGAAAAGGGAAACCCTAACCCTGGTAAGGGCATAGTGGTGCAACCCTTGAATTGTGATGTTATTATCATTTTGCATTATGCTGATATGAAATAGATGTATCTGTTATCATCTGTACTAATCATGCATGTTTTATGAGATATTGAACATAGCCAGGTATGAGCTATGAAGCTTTGCTTATTAAAAGTAATTGATGAGCTTTGTAAGCAATGATATGCTATGTTGCCTAGTGAAAGGTAACAAAAGAGATTGATACGTTGTAAGAGCCATGTGAAATATTTGCATTGCAACTATCATGTTTACACTGTTATATGACTTGATGGCATTAAGTACCTGTTAAAGTGATAACAAGTGATTTGATGATCTAAGGGTTTGAACACCCATATTCTTGCATCATAATGATGAGATGATAAGGAATTGAGATCCCAATGTTAACAAAGCTGTGAAATGAACTTGATAGAAATAGTACTCATTCTTTATAGCAATTGTTATAATGGTTTATGCTTGAAAACATGCCTGATGCTAAAAGAATGTTGTAATGTACTTAATTAATCAAGTGAAATGATATCATGTAGATCCCTGACCATAGATCCATCATCGTCAGTAGTTTGATGATGGAGAAATAGGTTTTCCTAAGGGAACTCCTGGAGAGCATACTTTTGAGTATGTGGGGGTTATGGACGCGAATATCCTTACGTCCTAATGGAGAAATTGATGTGAGATAAACATTAAGTCTCTCAATCCTTCATTATATGTATATGCCAGGATGATATATCACTAATCTCTCGATGGTGATGTTAATGCCGAATCAATGAGAGATAAATAAGAAATCTCCCGATTGCGAAGAGAGTGCAGCATGCCATTGTAACTCTAATAGCAAATTTGCCAGTATACCCTGGAAAGCTATTTTTGGCAGAGACACGAGATGTCCTGCGTGTTGTTCCTCACACTGACTAAGGATGATGAGGTCATAGGAATCCGACTCTTCTGATGACCTATGTATGGTACCGATTTTGATTTCGCAATGGTCGGTTGGAGTATGAGCGATATACCTCATCTCCTCAGGGCATAAGTATGTTTGTAAAATGTAATCATCCGTGTAGAATATTTTCTTAGGTTGAACTACGAGAATCAATGATTGATGATACATTGTTTATTATGTCCTAGTTAGATAGATGATATACATGTTCTTCATATTCTGTATTGAAGAAATGACTTGTTGCTTAATCAAGTTATAATTGAAATGATTGCATAAAGATTACTGCTCTATTTAGTTATTCAATGAATTACCTACTGTTGAATCATTATAATTCTACTGCTCAGTGTTATTCTATTATTTGCAATAACAATGCTTCTGGCGGAGAGTTATAACTCTCGTTGGGACAATTTTCAATTGTCTCACCCCTGTGGGATTCAACTTTTTAGGTAGACGCCGAGGAAGAAGAAACCTTTCAGTGGGTGAGCAGCAACAGTAGTAGCAACAACAAGGACAACAATGATCCTCAGGTGGAGACACTGTCTGTTAGGTTCTGTATATAGAGTTCTATGTGTCATCTTTATACTCTCAGGTCCTAGGAGTCAGTAGATGGTTTGATATAGATATGAGATTTTTGGCTTAACGCCTCGAGATTTTTGTATACTGCTTATGTACATTTTAATAGGGTCGTCAATGTTATGACTCTCGAGATGAGTTGATACAGAGATGTGTTGATGAATCAACTTGTAAATAACTTATTTTATTCCTTTATGGAAGAGTTCTACAGTTTGTGGAATTCAGTGAAAAAAGTTTTAATTTTTAGTGATTTTTAGAAATTCTGATGTTAATGACACGCTTCTGCATAGTTAATAACATTTTGTTCAAACGGTGTATCACAATTTAGTGGTATCAGAGCTCTAGGTTCGCCGAGTCTACAGAGACATAGGACTAGGGTTGTTGAGTCTATTCTAGTGTCTTCCGGTCTATCTGATAGTGTCTTCTGCTCATATAGGAGGAGAAGAGAAAACTAAAGATGTCAGGATCACACGAGGAACATGTTGCAGAGAGTAGTGTTGCTGCACCCGAAGGAGGTGCAAGAGACCAAAGAAGAGAGGAACCTGTGCCCGAACCACCCAGTTTAATCCAGCTGACATGGGGAATCCATCCTTCCAAGCCGTGTTTGGGCAGTTCATGACTGCCATGACACACATGACTGATAGGATGCCTATATCTTCACCTAGGGCACCTACCCATCAAGAAGGACAAGGAGCCGGCAAGACGTTTGAACGATTACGCCGGGTTGGAGCCACGGAATATGCGGGAACAACTGACCCAGCAGATGCTGACCTGTGGCTAACCGAACTAGAGAAGGCCTTTAGAATCCTGAACATCCCAGAAGCTGAGAAGGTTAGACATGCTGTGTACCTTCTCAAGGGGAGTGTTGGTCACTAGTGGACCATTGAGGAGGGGAAAAGGCCAGGTGTGGAGATCGAATGGGAAGTATTTCAACGAGAATTTGTCAACAAATACTTTCCTAAGACGTTCCTGGATGAGAAAATCTCTCAGTTTGAGAGGTTAAGACAAGGACCAATGAACATTAGCGAGTATGAGGCTAAGTTCATGGAGCTTTTGTGGTTTTGTCCGCACATGGAAACCACAAATGAAGAGAGGATTAGGCATTTTGAGAAGAGATTAAATGCTGAGTTGACTACCCCTGTATCTGCTCTAGAGAATAAGGAAATATTTGCTACTTTCGTGGAGTATGTCAGAAGGATAGAGAGTTCTGTGACGGAGAAGCGATAGACCAAGAACAAGAAGATGTACCCCCAGTTCCAAGGATCCTCATCTAAAGGTTTCAAGAAACCGAGGTTTTCCATGCCTACACCACCACCTAGATTTAGTGCCCAGATGTAGTGGACGTCAAATAGGGGTAGAGGATGAAGCTTACCACCAGAAGGAGCTCGTAGCTCAATGTTTGTGTCAGTTACAGGACCATCCAGACCACAGCCAGGGAACAGGAGCTATTTCATATGTGGAAAGATGGGGCATCTGATGAAGGATTGTAGAGCCAGAGAGGCAAGTGTGACTCAACCCCAGAGGCAGAGCCATCAAGGATCTTAAAGGAGACAGTTTCCAGGTAGCGCTAGAGGACGTGGACAAGCGTCCCAAGCTGGATCATCAGCACCCAGTCATCGAGCACCAAATCAACCACATGCAACTGTGAGGTTCTATGCGATGAATCCACCTGATGCAGTGATCAACCCTCGAGTTGTGACAAGTCAGATGAAGCTATTTTATTCTAATATGTCTACATCCTGCGTCGTATCTGTTTTAATTGATCTGGGTGCTACGCATTCCTTTATCACTCGAAGAGTGATTCTCGACTGCAACATGACAGTTAGTCATAGAGCAAATAGTTTGTTGTTAGAAACTCCTTTAAAGGGATCTACTGTGTTGTGGGAGGTGTGTTCTCCCTGCATTATTCTCTTTTATGAACATCGCATTCAAGTGGATCTTATACCACTTGAGATGCACGAGTTCAATATAATCCTTGGGATGGACACCCTAGAAAGGTATAAGGTTGTCTTGGATTGTGAGTCCAAGCAAGCTGTGTTCACTGATGAAAGTGACACATGGATCTTTCAAGGAGATAGAAAGATTCTTTCAACCTGTCTTGTATCATCTATGGTAGATGAGAAGCTGATGAGGCAAGGATTCTTTGCATTCTTGGCCCATGTGGTATATACCACCATGGAGAGTTCGAATCCTTCTGAAGTTCTGTTAGTCAGGGAATTTGAAGATGTATTTCCTGAAGAACTTCTAGGTGTACCTCTGCCTCGAGAGATTGATTTTGAGATTAATCTAATCATGGGCACGCAGCCAATAGCACAAACACCATATAGGATGGCGCCTGCTGAGATAGCAGAACTCAAGAAACAGTTGTAAGAGTTGCTTGAGAAGGGTTTCATCCGACCGAGTACTTCACCTTGGGGTGCTCCGGTCCTCTTTGTTAAAAAGAAGGATGGATCGATGAGGTTGTGCATTGATTATAGACAATTAAATAAAGTAACAATAAAGAATAAGTATCCTTTGCCGAGGATTGATGATCTCTTTGACCAGTTGCGTGGTGCAACTGTCTTCTCAAAGATAGATTTGAGGTCGAGATATCATCAGCTGCATATTAAGGAGGTTGACATACCTAAGTTTGCTTTTAGGACAAGGTACAATCACTATCAGTTCATAGTTATGTCGTTTGGACTAACTAATGCACCAGCTGCATTTATGGAACTCATGAATAGAATCTTAAAACCTTTTATTGATTAGTGTGTAGTTGTCTTCATAAGATGACATCCTGATCTATAGTAGAGATGCTCAGCAGCATGAACAACATCTTCGTCATGCTCTAACTTTACTAAGAGAACATAAGTTATATGCTAAGTTTAGTAAGTGTGAGTTCTGGTTACCTGAAGTTTCTTTTCTTGGACACATAATATCTACTTCAGGTATACGTGTTGACCCTAAAAAGGTAGAACCCATCTTGCTATGGGAGCAACCGAAGACTCCAACGAAGATTTGTAGTTTCTTAGGGTTGGCAAGCTATTACCGGAGGTTCATTAATAACTTCAGTTCTATAGCTTTACCCTTGACTAAGTTGACCAGGAAGGATGTTCCTTTTGCTTGGAATGACAAGTGTCAACAATCATTCCAGATGTTGAAGGATAGGCTGACAAGTGCACATTACTGGTGCTACCTGAGCAAGAAAAAGGGTATATAATTTTCTGTGACGCCTCTAAGAATGGACTAGGATGTGTGTTGATGCAGGATAAATAAGTGATTTCTTTTGCTTCCTGACAGCTTAAGAAACACGAAGAGAATTATCTGACACACGATCTAGAATTAGCTATTGTAGTCCATGCCTTGAAGATCTGGAGACATTATCTTTATGGAGAGACATTCCAGATTTTCACAGACCATAAAAACCTAAAGTATATCTTCTCTCAGCATGAGCTTAACATGAGGCAACGCCGCTGGATGGAGTTAATCAAGGACTATGATTGTACAATTGATTATCATCCAAGGAAGGCCAATGTGGTTGCTGATGCCTTGAGTAGGAAATCAGCAACACCAGCCTTAGATAGAGCACAACTGAATTCTTTGGTGTGCTCTAGGAGGGATATGCTTATCTCTTTAAGACTGGATAATGTACAGTTAAAAGTATCGTTGTTATCCGGGTTGTTAGCTGAGATGAACATAAAACCTACTTTGAGACAGTAGATTAAGGAGGCATAGCAAGATGATGTTGTAGTTCAGCAGATTAGGTCAGAATATGGTAGTGAGAAACGGGATGGTTTCCATGATTCATATGATCAGGTAGCCTATTATCATGGTAGAATGATAGTGCCATATCTAGATAACTTAAGGAAGTTAGTCCTGGATGAAGCTCATTCTTCTATGTATGCTATGCATCCAGGAAGCACCAAGATGTATCATAACTTGAAAGATATGTATTGGTGGCCTGGTTTGAAGAAGGATGTTGTTGAGTTCATTATGCGGTGTCTAGTGTGTCAGCAAGTTAAAGTTGAACACCAAAAGCCTGCAGGAACAATGTAGCCTTTACCCATTCCACAGTGGAAGTGGGATCATGTAACCATGGATTTTGTGGTTGGTTTACCCAGAACAGCCAAAGGCCATGATTCCATTTAGGTAATAGTTGATAGGTTGACAAAGACAACACATTTCTTACCTGTCAAAACAACATATTCTGCAGAGAAACTGACACAGTTATATATAGATGAGATAGTGCGACTGCATGGGATCCCAATTACCATTGTTTCAGACAGAGGTCCCCAATTTACTAGTCATTTTTGGGAGCGACTTCATAAAGCTTTAGGCACACAATTAAGGTTTAGTACATCCTTTCATCCTCAGACAAATGGGCAATCAGAAAGGACTATACAAACTTTGGAGGACTTGCTCAGGGCATGTGTTCTCCAGTTTACAAGAAGTTGGGATCTACATCTAAGCTTGATAGAGTTTGCCTACAACAATAGCTATCAACACAACATTGACATGGCACCTTATGAAGCTTTGTATGGTAGACATTGTAGATCTCTCCTATGTTGGTATGAAATTGGTGAGTATCAACTTTTGGGTCCTGATCTTGTGTAGCAGACTAATGAGAAGATTAAAATAATACAACAACAGTTAAAGACTGCAAAGGATAGGTAGAAATCTTATGCTGATAAGCGTCCTAGACCTTTAGAATTCCATGTTGGAGATAGAGTGTACCTCAAGGTCTCACCTTGGAAGGGAGTTCTTAGATTTGGAAGGAAAGGAAAGTTAGCTCCTAGATTTATGGGGCCTTATCCCATCATTGAACGGATTGGAAAGGTAGCTTATAAGCTGGAGTTACCACCTGAGCTGCAAAAGTTACACATAGTGTTCCACATTTCCATGCTAAGGAAATGTCATCCTGACACATAATCAGTTCTACAGTCTATGGAATTAGAATTAAACGATGATATATCTTATGTTGAAGGACATATGTTGATCCTTGATAGAAGAATCAAAAAGCTGAAAAAGAAAGATATAAGTCTTGTAAAAGTCCTTTGGAATCACTGTGGCATTGAAGAAGCTACATGGTAACTAGAGGAAGAAATGAGGAGGAAATACCCTACTATTTTCTCTTAATGTCTTGTTAATGATTTCAGGGATGAAATCCTTATAAGGGGTGGATAATTTGTAACATCCCTGACCTGGGTTATGTATTAACCCTAGGTGTTTTGTTTAATAAAGTTGATTAGTTTCTTGCTCTTATCTTTTGAAAAGTAATTAAGGTTCTTGAGAAACTTATATTTCAATTTCATTCCTTTTCAGATAATGTTGAAACATTGTTTTGTTAATAATGGACTAAAGTGCAAATTTCCCAAGTTGAGGGGTTAACTTGCAAATTGCACATGATAAGATGTTCCTATGATGTTGAGACATCATAAGAATGAATATGATGTAGTGGTATGGTTTCCACAAGCTTGGGCACCAAGATAAAGCTTGTAAAGCAATCCTTGTGCATTAAAACCTAGTTTTGGTGTAATGTATAATTTACCCAAAATCTAGGGTTCAATATGCAAAATACCATCTCGTGAGGGTCTCACATATTTCTTTGCATCAAGTAGAGCAAAGAAAAGGAGAGGGGCGCCTCATTTGAATGATCTTGGAGGAGAGAGAATCTTGATATTAAAATAATCAAGATTTAAGCATAAATGGCTCTTTAATATAATTAATCCAAAAAGAAATAAATTAATTGAGGATCCCTTCAAAAAAAAGTTGAAGGATGTGTTTTCAATAGTTTTTACGAGCTTGTGCCATTCTTGGGCACAAAAAGATCTTGGTTTAGTGGAAGCCACTCACATTAATATAATATAAAGCAAAATCCACTAAAAGGATGGATATTAATATAAAACTCTTTAAGGTGCTTTATTCCTTTTCAATTTATCCTTAGATAATGGAGAGGTTTTTCAAGGTTATGGAGATGGCTTCATGGCCAAGGAATGGAGGAGGATTTGGTGAAAATTAATTGGAATTAAAAGAAAAACAACTCTTTTTCTCTTTCCTTGAAAACCCATATACATATCCTTTATGTATATCTTTTTCCAACATACTCAAGGATCATTTCCTTAGTTTCTTTTCTCATCACTTGCTTTGGCCGACCAAGCTCAGGAGAAGAGGAAGGACGAACATAACCAACTTGGTAAGATTCGATCATCTTCTACCTCAGATTCATGGTGGAAACCCTAAAACAATGGTTAATTATTAGTTTTCTTCACCCAATTTCCAATTCTAGCCATCTTGTTCATCCAAAAGTTGAAGGATAGACCTCGGACAACTATTGGAACTCCATCCACCATTAGATCCATGGATCTTGGAGGTCGGGATCAGTTCTAGAGGCAGGTTTTATAACTCTAACTCTTAAGCATTGCTAATGTATCCATTCCTTTAATAATCGTTGGCTTCTTTTCTTCCTTTAGTATTCTTTTGTTTCTTACTAAAACTTCCATGAAGAACAACATCAGTTCTTGGATGCACGAAGGAAGAATATGATGACATCATCATAGGTGCTTATCTAAAAAGTTACTTTATCAAACAGTCTCCAATCTTAGCTCAAACGGTTTCCCAAACCATTTGGGAGTAAACGGTTTCAAACCGTTTGGAATGAAACAGTTTCACTCAAACTGACGGTCCCAAGATCATTTGATGGAATTGACCAAGGGTTGACCATTTGGAGATCTGTTTAAAATAATGTAGGTTAATGACCCATCAATTATTATTGACTAACTCCAATTGGTTCACTAATTGAAGGTCCAACAATCACCAAAACCCTGATCGGGTTGAGTGCTGATTTCATAAGTGTTTGAGTTTGAATCTTGGGTTGATTGACCCAAACGGTTTCAAAACCGTTTGGGGATCACCCAAACGGTCTCAAGACCATATGGTGATCACCCAATACCATTTGGAGGTCTAGGGTTAGGTATGGTTGAGCTACTAAAGATCTATTGATGCTATGTTGAAGAGCAATCAAATGTTGATATGGTGATCAATCCAATGAACCAAACCCTAAATGGTTGACTTGGGTTTTGATGTTGACATGGGCAAACGGTCTCAAGACCGTTTGGAGGTCATCCAAATGACCTCAAGACCGTTTGGGGGTCAGGTCATGTTCAATTTGGATGATGGTCCAATAGTTTCAAAGTAATTAGTTACCCATTGATTAATGTTGAAGGATCATCGACTCCAAACCCTAATCCATTAGGTTCAAACCCTAATTGATGATCAATTGAGGATCAAATCAGTTGAAGCTTGACCTAATTAACTCAATTGAAGCATGGTGATAGGTCCAATTGATGAGTGATAACATGGTCACAATCAATGAAGGAATCAATCTTGGAAACCCTAATTCAATCTGACTTGTAGAGACCATACTTGGTCCATGCGATTTTGAGGAGGTTTGGACCAAACGATCCCAAACCGATTGAGGTCATGCGGTTTCAAAGTTGCACTTTAGCAAACGATCTTGAAGTTGCACTTTAGCAAATGATCTTCAAAGTTGCACTTTAGCAAACGATCTTGAGGGTCAACTTTAGTAAACGGTTTCAAAGATCCAACTTTGGCAAACGTTCTTCACCACCTACTTTACCAAACGGTTTCAGTGGTTTGGTTCAAGACTGTTTAGCGGTCTAAACGGTCTTAGACTGTTTGGATGTTTTTGTGCAAAACCGTTTGAGGTCTGATCTGATCAAGACCGTTTGGGGTCTATGTGGCCATGACCGTTTGGTGGATGATTAACCAAAACCGCATGGGTACGTAAAGTGGTTAAAGGACAAAGTGATTAGTTATATAATACATGATGTAATCAAAGATGATTATGGTACTTATATCTTAATGGGGTAAGGTGATTAGTACCCTTTGAACGTTTAACCCTTAATGATCATGGTGATGATAACATAATTCATAGTATCAATTCTTCTTCAAGGTTGAGTTGACTTAGTCTAATCAATACTAAAGCAAACATCATCTTATAGAAGATGAAAGAGAAGATTTCCTACATGATTAATAATCAAGTAATAGGCTTCCAATATGAATGAATATCCAATTAGGGTATGATTCTTCATAGTGAGATCATGAAACCCTAACTAAGATGGTTAACGAATTATAACCCTAATTGAGGGCATTAATAGGTGAAATCTTAATGCATGACGATGGTATGTACTTAATTCATAATGATGACATGATAAACCATAATTCAAGGTAATTTGATGATCACTCCTACTTGGGGTGAATAGTAAACCCTAATATAGGGTGATGTGATGTGAATAGTAAACCCTAATATAGGGTGATGTGATGTGAATAGTAAACCCTAATTGTGGGATATTAATGATAAACCCTAATCTAGGGTGATGTGATGTGAATAGTAAACCTTAATCTAGGGTGATGTGATGTGAATAGTAAACCCTAATTGTGGGATATTACTGATAAACCTAATCAAGGGTGATGCAGTATGAATAGTAAACCCTAATTCCAAATAAGGTAAATAAAAGTATGAAACCCTAATTCTGGGTCATACCTCATAGCATGAGCTCTAAGGTTGGATAATGAAATAGTGAGTAATTAATACTATTGAGCTTAGGGAATGATTAACCCTAATTGAATTGAGGAAACCCTAACCCTGGTAAGGGCATAGTGGTGCAACCCTTGAATAAAGATGTTATTATCGTTTTGCATTATGCTGATATGAAATAGATGTATCTGTTATCATCTGTACTAATCATGTAGGTTTTATGAGATATTGAACATAGCTAGGTATGAGCTATGAAGCTTTGCTTATTAAAAGTAATTGATGAGCTTTGTAAGAAATGATATTCTATGTTGCCTAGTGAAAGGTAACAAAAGAGATTGATAGGCTGTAAGAGCCATGTGAAATATCTGCCTTGCAACTATCATGTTTACACTGTTATATGACTTGATGGCATTCAATACCTGTTAAAGTGATAACAAGTGATTTGATGATCTAAGGGTTTTAACACCCATATTCATGCATCATAATGATGAGATGATAAAGGATTGAGATCCCAATGTTAACAAAGCTGTGAAATGAACTTGATAGAAATAGTACTCATTCTTTATAGCAATTATTATAATGGTTTATGCTTGAAAACATGCCTGATGCTAAAAGAATGTTGTAATGTACTTAATTAATCAAGTGAAATGATATCATGTAGAGCCCTGACCATAGATCTATCATCGTCAGTAGTTTGATGATGGAGAAATATGTTTTCCTAAGGGAACTCCTGGAGAGCATACTTTTGAGTATGTGGGGGTTATGGACGTGAATATCCTTACGTTCTAATGGAGGAATTGATGTGAGATAAACATTGCCTCTCAATCCTTCATTATATGTATATGTAGGGATGATGTATCACTAATCTCCCGATGGTATTGTTAATGCCGAATCGATGAGAGATAAACAAGAAATCTCCTGATTGCGAAGAGAGTGCATCATGCCACTGTAACTCTAATAGTGAAGTTGCCAGTATACCCTGGAAAGCTATTTTTGTAGAGATACGAGATGTCCTGCATGTTGTTCCTCACACTGACTGAGGATGATGAGGTCATAGGAATCTGGCTCTTCTAATGACCTATGTATGGTACTGATTTCGATTTCGCAATGGTCGGTTGGAGTATGAGCGGTATACCTCATCTCCTCAGGGCATAAGTATGTTTGTAAAATGTAATCAGCCGTGTAGCATATTTTCTTAGGTTGAACTATGAGAATCAATGATTGATGATACATTGTTTATTATGTCCTAGTTAGATAGATGATATACATGTTCTTCATATTCCTTATTGAATAAATGACTTGTTGCTTAATCAAGTTATAATTGAAATGATTGCATAAAGATTACTACTCTATTTAGTTATTCAATGAATTACCTGATGTTGAATAATTATAATTCTACTGCTCAGTGTTATTCTATTATTTGCAATAACAATGCTTCTGGCGTAGAGTTATAACTCTCGCTGGGACAATTTTCAATTGTCTCACCCCTGTGAGATTCAACTTTTTAGGTAGACACCGAGGAAGAAGAAACCTTTCAGTGGGTGAACAGCAGCAACAACAACAACAAGGACAACAGTGATCCTCAGGTGGAGACACTGTCTGTTAGGTTCTGTATATAGAGAGTCTTATGTGTCGTCTCTGTACTCTCAGGTCCTAGGATTCATTAGATGGTTTGATATAGATATGAGATTTTTGGCTTAACGCCTCAAGATTTTTGTATACTACTTATGTACAGTTTAACAGGGCCGTCAATGTTATGACTCTCGAGATGAGTTGATACAGAGATGTGCTAATGAATCAACATGTAAATAACTTATTTTGTTCCTTTATGGAAGAGTTCTATAGTTTGTGGACCTCAGTGTAAAAAGTTTTAATTTTTAGTGATTTTCAGAAATTCCGCTGTTAATGACATGCTTCCGCATAGTTAATAACGTTTTGTTCGAACGGTGTATCACACACCCCACCTCTCCAGAGCCCATAGATCTAATAACTGGTAATCGAGCATTGTCTTCTGCAATCTATTACTCCCAAGAGTAAAGGAAGATGGGCAATATAATGCTAGATTTTCTCAACCTTGATGGTGACTTCTCCAAGCGACCGCCAATCTTTGGTGCCTCCAACTTCCTGTATTGGAAGAGAAGGATGAATCTCTACCTCCAAGGGATGATCTTTGTCATGTGAAAAGTTGTATGTCTTACCTACACACATTTGGAAGGTTAGATGGTCACTTAAAATTAGGGCAAGTGTTAAGAAAACTCAAATCAATGCTAGAGCCATAACCATCCTCTACTCCATGCATACACCAATCAAGTTCTACATCTCTACTTGATATAGGGCAAAAGAAATTATGGTACAAGTTGTGGATTAAATCTGAAGGGATAGACAAGTGAAAGAGAGAAAAGTTTACATGTTCACTCAGCATATTGAGAACTTTTGTATGGGAAAGTCATAAAGTGTTTCTAAAAAATATTCAAGACTCAACACCCAAGTTCATGGTCTCCTTGCCCTAGGAAACACAACAAGAAATAGTTAGGTGAACACCAATATCATCTACTGTCTTCCTTGTCATTGGGCTAAGAAGGTGAAAGTCATAAAATAAACCACCAAGCTTTCCCTTCTTCCAATTGAAGAACTTCTAGGAAACTTTCAAGCCCATGAAGTTAGACTCAACTCAAGAGAAGAAGAGAACAAAGAAGAGTCCTTCAAGAAGAAGGAGGAGGTTGAATTTTAAGTGCCAGTTTAGGCCCTTATGCAAGTTCAAGTCATTAACCAACCTCCTTAACCTCTATTGAATATGGGTCCACAAGTAAGCAAGGATCTCAATACTCAAAAGGTAATCACTTCAAGTCAAACCCTCCTCATCTACTCCTAGGTGTTATGAGTGTGGTCAAAAGAGACATTTCAATAATGAATGTCGAGAAACAAAGAATGATTTCCGCAACAACAATCATAGGAAGAGAGATGATAAACACGAGTAGGGAAGGCACAAGAAAAGAAATAAGGAGAAGAAGAACTAAGAAATATTGCATCTCGTTTGGGATTTCTCCTCCTCTACTACCTCTAGTTCAAGTGAAGATGAATGCAACATGGATCTCATGACAAGACCAAATGAAGATGTATGTTAGGTGATTGAAAATTGGATAGTTGATAGTGGATGCTCCAAGCATATGAATAGATAAAAGAGAAACTTCAACACTCTCAAGAAGAGAAAAGGAAGATTGATGAACTTTAGTGACAACAAGAATGGTATGGTGTGATTCCCCATGCATCAAGAATGTTGTTCTAGTGGATGGCTTACATCACAACTTGATAAGTGTTACTCAGATTTTGCGATAACGGTTATCTTGTTTTATTAGCCTTTCTGTATTTTTTATTGCTAGATTCCCTCACTTACAATGCGATATATAAGGGAACTTGAACATGAAACCTCTATAATATTCATATTAGATATATAATCCTAAAATTGTTAAATGCCTTATAGTATATAAGATATATATTTATGGCACCATAAAGAAGGTAATGTAAACATGCATCAATTGAAGAAGTTGAGCAAAAAGGATTTTGTAAAAGGGCTTCCTGAAAAACACTAGAGGGGGGGTGAATAGAGTTTTAAACAATTTTAAACAATTATTTAACTCAAACAACCAATCACAAAAATATTGGACAAGGGGACAAGGATTTAGAGTGGTTCCTACCTTAGCAAATACTAAGGCAGTCAGTCCACTACCCGGTTGCTTACCCAATCGGGATTTGGAAAGAATTTAATTTTATTACCTCACAAGGACTTTACATAAAATTACAATTCTCTCCCTAAACCCTTCAAGCAGCCTTCACCTCGAAGTAATCGCACCAACCTTGAAGCAGCCTTCACCTAGAAGCAATTGCACCAACCTTGAAGCAGCCTTCCTCCTGAAGTAGCTTCCCGTTACAATAACCTTCTTGAAGTAGCTTCCCGTTGCGATAGCCTTCTTGAAGTAGCTTGAAGTCCACCTTCTCCTCCGAGAAGAACCTTCTCCAATCCGCAGCCTCCAACCCTAGGAGTAGCAAGGAGAATACAAAAGATACAAAGGAACAAGAAAGAAAACAGAAATTACAATACCACTTGTAGCTCAAGGCTTGATTTCCTATATCAAGCGTTTTGATCTCCTAACCAATGTATGTAGAAGTGTAAGTGTTGTGGATAGGAGATACTAGCCTATAGGACACGAAGTTGGAGCAATGGGAATGAATAGCCAATGTAGGAATTACTCTATTGCTCAAAACAGATTGCCAATGAGTATTCAATTTCAAGTGTAGCACACGTGTAGCTTAGGTGAGTTTAGGTGTCCTAAGGCATGTCCTATTTATAGGAATGACCTACAAGTGCTTAAGGACATTCTAGACACTTTCTAGGGGGTTCTTAGTGCTCAACTAGCCGTTATGTGTCCACTAATTGCATTTGCAACGGCTAGTTAATTGACCCTGAAAAGTGTAGACAGAACTTTTCTCGATCGACAATTTGTCGACCGAGAGTCCTTCTCGGTCGAAGATTTGTCGACCGAGGGACCTCCTGGAGCAAGTGTTTACAACGTTCATTTCCAACTCCCAACCACTTTGTCTGCTGGGTCTAACGGCTAGTAGGGTCTATTCTCGATCGAAGATTTTGTCGACCGAGAGTTTCTCGGTCGAAGATTTGTCGACCGATATTTTCTCGATCGACGATTTGTCGACCGAGAATATTACTGACTCAATGTATACATTTACTAAGTGTGTGCATCAATGTGTAATTGTGACACTATCTTGGGGAATGGCCTATCTAAGTGTTGTTAGTGGATAGGGAAGATCTAAACGCTTGATTTACATGATATCTAATTACTTGTACATTATATACTTGTACAAGCATTTACATTTGATTACAATCATGAAAATAAAGCGATTTTATCAAATTGTTTCTTCCAAGTCTTTGTTATCCACCACCTTATATGCTTGTTCCTGAAATACTCAAATAGCACGTTAAAACCACAAGAATGAAATGTTTGTCATTATCAAAACAAAAGGGATTATGCTAATGTCAATTTAGCCAACAATCTCCCCCTTTTTGAAGATGACAAACATTTCCTAAATATAAAATAAGGAAATATAAATCATGTGAGTTTCATACCTGAAGATTACCTTTTGTAGCCATTCTTGTTTTGCAAGTGGATGTTGGCTGAGATATTATGAAACTCATATTTTTATTTTATGTTTTTGATTTTAAATTATTTCTCCCCCTTTGTCATTTCAAAAAGATATCCAATATAATAGATTTTATTTCTCCCCCTTAATTTTATGCTATGCTCCCCCTTAAAGAGATATTCAATTAGAAAACAAGGGATTAAAGCAAAGCAATGATTGTTAAATTTAGCCATAATTTATTTCTCACTAATTTGCAATGTATGTTAAGCCTTGAAATGATATGAGTTCCTTTTAGGTTCATGGCATTTGTGTATTGATTTCTCATCCATTTTACAAGGGATGTTAAGCCCTAAAAATGAAATGAGAATTCTTTAATCTTAGAGTACATAAAAATTTCTCTAGCCAAATGCACGGGATGTTAACCCCTAATTTGTCTAGAGAATTCCTTTAAGAACAAGATATATCATTTTATGAAATTTGTTGATTTCTTCATAACCAAGAGTAAAAATACTAAGGTCATAATAGGCTTCAAATGATGTTTACAATATTTTTGTACGCTTCTTAATCAAATAATCAAATTTGTTTTTATGAGCTCCCCCTTAATCTTACAATTTAAGGCTTCTAAGGTCACAAATGATTTTAAATTTTGATTTTGACCTTTATCAAACATATACTAAGATTAAGTACAATAAAATGATGTCAATATAAGCATTTTGTCAAAGCTTATTTTAGGTCGCCCTTGACTACGACCATAGCGCCCCTTGGTCAATTTGAATTTCAACCAAGAGGCAAATTCTGCAGATTTCCAATTTAAACATTCATATGTGAAGTATAATTTCTGCAGATAGCTTTAAATAAATATCTATTTGAAGCATATTAAGATATACCTATTATGAAGACTTAATATGGGCATCATAGTGAAGTCTTTGTCCTTGATTTTTCTAGAACGCATGTTTTACATTCATTGTGAATGATGTTTTCATAAGCTTTGCTATGGGTACATATTAAATCACATTTCTTCTTATACCCTTATTTTCATATTAATCATAAGATTCTTTAGAGACATATATTCTGAAAGCAAGATTAATATCTTAAAGTCAAGATTTTTTCTTTTGATTTCTTAGAACAAACAAATAGATAAAAACATTAATATTTTTGTTCTAAGAGGCACCGTTTGGCTTGTCATAGCAACATCATTATTTTATCACAAGCTATGTCCACAATCATTGTTTATTATGTCAAGATGCTTTTATGCTAATGGCATTTTCAATTTATCTGAATCACAATGATCAAGAATAATATCCATTCATGGTTTGTATATATGAATCAAAGATTATTTTAGACAAACCAATGAAACATAACGATTATGATGAAGCATATTCATGGTGTAATGATAGAACAATTAAAGCATATACAATGATCAGCATATAAATGCAATAATTATGATCATTTAAAACAAATTTCAATACACACATGGTTCATGTATAGATATTCCAAGGGTTACCATGAAAACAGTAATTTTCCCTTAACTTAAATCAAATATGATTCATAGATAAAAATGATCTCATATAAGTGTTCCAAAGATGATTTCCATAATTTGTGCATGTAAAACAGTTATTAACAGCAAATAGATAGCACTTTGTTCCTTTGTAGAATTATTCAGCAGACTTATTTCAGACTGACATCAGTAACCTGCTCGGTCGATGATTTCTCGACCGACTGACTGCTCGGTCGAAGATTTCTCGACCGATCAGGTTTCTGTATTGTTTCAGAACCATTTCCAGTAATTGTTTATAAGTAAATCATGAATGGTTATTTACTCAATTAAACAATTTGAAGACTCAGTTTAGTTGAGATAGACTTTATGAACATCAAAGGAACTTTTAGATCAAATCCCAACTAATTGTATCCAAATCTTTATTAACAATTTAGCTATGAGTAAGGCAAAATTTTATTTTTGCAATTTGAAAGATTTTGTATATATCCAAGTTAGGTGTTTAAAAACTTGAATTAATTTATTATCCCATTATGGTGAGTTGAGATAGACATAGAAATATGCAACTAAGGTCCTTGGTCATATCTCAACTTAATTCCGTTCATTTAGTTTGGAGGTTTTGGAACCCATACCAACTCAACATCCTTTTTCTTGTATGGGCATGAAAAGGAGTAATGTCCAAGACGTAAGCAATAATGGCAACATATAGAATCAACCTCAAGTCTCTTTCTATGTTTTTGTTCTAGGTTGTTCTTTGGTACATATGTATATTTGCCTCTAGGTACATACATGGATTGACTCTCTAGTGCTTGTGTCCTTCTCCAACTAGGTTTTTGATGAGATTTTCCTTTAGGCTTATAACCTAGTCCTCTCCTTCCAATTTGACGATAAGGATCACTTAAGATTTTATCGAGAATATCATTGTTACTCAAGCTACTGATTTCTTGTTGTAACTTAACAATTTCATCCATTCTCTTCTTGATATCCATCTTCGCTTGATCTAGATTAGATAATAAAGAATCTCTTTCTTTCACAATAATATCATAATCTAGATGTGTACACAAAATAGGTTGTTTTTGAAGATCATTTACTTGAGTTTGCAAATTTAACTTTTCTAGGGAAAGAAGATTGCAATTTGCTTCTACAGATTTTAGCTTAATATCATGATCTTCAATAACCTTTTTGAGATCTTCATTTTCAGATGTAAGAGCAAGAAGTCTAGCATTCAACTCATCATTTGTTTTATTAGATTTCTTTAATTTCTTCTTGCACTCAATATACTTATTATGTGTTTCTTCAAGACTAGAAATTAGCTCTTCTTTTGATAAATCAAGAAGGCTTACCTCTTCTTCTTCTTCTTCATTGGTTGTAGCAATGAGACAATTTTTGTGGACCTCTTTCTTCTTTTCTCTCCAAGGACAACCGATTGTTGTGTGGCTTGTTCCTAAACACCAATTGCAACTTGTTGAAGGTTGGTCCAAGTTGCTCCTTTGCTTGCGGTTGTAGTCACCACCACCCTTCATTCTTCAAGACCTGGTTAGGGTTCCTTGAAGCCTGCTCTGATACCAACTGAAAAACACTAGAGGGGGGGGGGTGAATAGAGTTTTAAACAATTTTAAACAATTATTTAACTCAAACAACCAATCACAAAAATATTGGACAAGGGGACAAGGATTTAGAGTGGTTCCTACCTTAGCAAATACTAAGGCAGTCAGTCCACTACCCGGTTGCTTACCCAACCGGGATTTGGAAAGAATTTAATTTTATTACCTCGCAAGGACTTTACATTAAATTACAATTCTCTCCCTAAACCCTTGAAGCAGCCTTCACCTCGAAGTAATCGCACCAACCTTGAAGCAGCCTTCACCTAGAAGCAATTGCACCAACCTTGAAGCAGCCTTCCTCCTGAAGTAGCTTCCCGTTGCAATAACCTTCTTGAAGTAGCTTCCCGTTGCGATAGCCTTCTTGAAGTAGCTTGAAGTCCACCTTCTCCTCCGAGAAGAACCTTCTCCAATCCGCAGCCTCCAACCCTAGGAGTAGCAAGGAGAATACAAAAGATACAAAGGAACAAGAAAGAAAACAGAAATTACAATACCACTTGTAGCTCAAGGCTTGATTTCCTATATCAAGCGTTTTGATCTCCTAACCAATGTATGTAGAAGTGTAAGTGTTGTGGATAGGAGATACTAGCCTATAGGACACGAAGTTGGAGCAATGGGAATGAATAGCCAATGTAGGAATTACTCTATTGCTCAAAACAGATTGCCAATGAGTATTCAATTTCAAGTGTAGCACACGTGTAGCTTAGGTGAGTTTAGGTGTCCTAAGGCATGTCCTATTTATAGGAATGACCTACAAGTGCTTAAGGACATTCTAGACACTTTCTAGGGGGTTCTTAGTGCTCAACTAGCCGTTATGTGTCCACTAATTGCATTTGCAACAGCTAGTTAATTGACCCTGAAAAGTGCAGACAGAACTTTTCTCGATCGACAATTTGTCGACCGAGAGTCCTTCTCGGTCGAAGATTTTTCGACCGAGGGACCTCCTGGAGCAAGTGTTTACAACGTTCATTTCCAACTCCCAACCACTTTGTCTGCTGGGTCTAACGGCTAGTAGGGTCTATTCTCGATCGAAGATTTTGTCGACCGAGAGTTTCTCGGTCGAAGATTTGTCGACCGATATTTTCTCGATCGACGATTTGTCGACCGAGAATATTACTGACTCAATGTATACATTTACTAAGTGTGTGTATCAATGTGTAATTGTGACACTATCTTGGGGAATGGCCTATCTAAGTGTTGTGAGTGGATAGGGAAGATCTAAACGCTTGATTTACATGATATCTAATTACTTGTACATTATATACTTGTACAAGCATTTACATTTGATTACAATCATGAAAATAAAGCGATTTTATCAAATTGTTTCTTCCAAGTCTTTGTTATCCACCACCTTATATGCTTGTTCCTGAAATACTCAAATAGAACGTTAAAACCACAAGAATGAAATGTTTGTCATTATCAAAACAAAAGGGATTATGCTAATGTCAATTTAGCCAACACTTCCTAACTTATACTTTGAAAAGGACAAGGAACAAAAAACCTTGCACATAAGGGAATTGGAAAAATCTTCCTTGAAGTCCAAGTGGGTCCTTAGAGTTAGGAATCATAGAGGCAAAAATCATAGAGAAAACAACAAAAATTATCTCCATGTTTCCCTACAAGTAGATCTCATCAACAATAGTACATCTAGAAGGAGGATGCATGAGGTATATCTTGCCTTGGAGCAAGTCTAAAAATGCTCTTCTTGTGTGGTGGTGAGCATCTCTCCTTGCGTGTACAAAAGGTCCTTGAAGACATCTTCCAAACACAGTCAAACAGTGCTTGCATCTCTACATAATCTATGCAGATGAACATGAACTCCTCATTGTACTGCTTGAGTCGGAAGGACGGAGTAGTCTCTCAATTGTTTATGTGCTAGCATTATGATTATTCTCCTTCTCTGTCTCTCACGAAAAATGATGGTTAGGGTTTGTGTGCAAGAGCATGTATGAGACCCCGCTGTCGTGCCCCCTTCTAAATAAGAGAGGCAAGGAATCGAGATTTTCAAAACCCTACAAAATGAAAAGGAAGTGGTTGTGTTTAAAGCAGTCTGCCTGTGGAAATTCAAGGATTTATTTAGAACACTCTACAATTATGCCTTTAACTAATTGATCAATTAATTAGATGAATTGATTGATTAATTAATTGATCAACTAATCACATTAATTGACTATCTAATTTTCAGTCACCCTATTCATGACTCCAATAAATCACTTGACATTAGCTGGTCAACTCATCACATGACTTAATAATTTTAAATCCAAACCAATCAACTTAGATCTTTTAATCAAATGTCTAGGATTTCATTCCATTATTGTTCTAGTTGATTACCTAAACATTTTAGTAATAGGCATGACTTGGAACATTTCCAATCATGTCAACAAATATACTCATATTACAGTTCATCCTATGTGTGTGACCCTATAAGCTCCTTTATGTTGGTGGGGATGTCCATAATCAATTATGACTTTACAAGAAATTATTGATATCTAGTAGGACTTTATTACCACCCAAGTAATTGGAGAAGTTGGATAACAACTTTAACATAATATCATGAACAATGTTATAATGATAGTATAATCTCTTACTCTGATATCCAGATCAAATCCCATGCATGGAAATGTCATCACGTTATTGTTCCATCCTTGTTTCTTGATCTAGAGAAGACTATTTGAGATATGCGTAAGCTCAATATCATATATTGATGCACATGAGCACAACCACGCAATTTATAGTCTCACTCATCAAGTGAACAAGATATCACCCCATTGGGATGGAGAAATTCCATTTATGTCACTCATAATGATCCACATGTGTCACAGTGTACCCAAACACTACTTGTATAGTAACCCTTATTCAAGTTCACATTGAGTAGTGTCAAAGTACATTGAAAAACATGTGATCTATGTAGTGACTTCAAGTCTAACGACCACAACCACCATTGTCACGTTAAGATTTGATTTTAACTGCCATTAATGGCTTCCATATATCACACTCAAAATGGGTCTTTCGAATACCCTTGTTCATAAGAAGTACCTATGTGTTTAACTCAATATTTTATATCATTTGTAATGATATGTAGTCATCAGTAAACACACATACTAGTAAAAATTATTATCTTCATCCTAATATCCACAATATTCAACTAGGGACTAAGATAAGAATAAATACTCTTAACATACACATGATCTCATAATCAGGTCCTCAACTCGAACTCACATGTCATTGAGTCATACATTCTTAGGACATCACTATATTCATTCATTATCTCATATTGAAACAATCATTATAATAAAAAATTACATTTGTTATAATCTAATCAATTACAAGATGCGGCATTGCAATCATCTTATAATTGGCTCTCATGGCATACAACCAACACTTCCTGTTAAAAGAATTTTAGATTTTCTTCAAATGGATTTATTTGTACCAATGCACGCATAACAATTAGAGGTAGAAAGTATTGCTTGGCTACTGTTAATGTTTTTTCTTACTTTACTAGGACCTTTTTAGTTGTGAAGGGTGATATACTTAGTGTTTTCTCTTCCTTTTGCAAACAAAATGATAACAAGCCTTCTTTCTAGATTGTCTCTATCTGTAATAACCATTGAGGAGAATTTGAAAATGAATTGTTTGAAAAGTTTTGTGATGAATCTGGTTATGTGCAAAAATTCCCCCCCACCCCCTCGTACACCTCACAAAATGGGTTGTACAGATTAAGAATGTATACTTAAAAGATATGGATAGAATAATGCTCTTAAAGTATGACATTCCTAAATATTTTTCAATTGTAGTTACCCATACAACTTGTTTTGTGCAAATATGGGTTTTCACTCATCCTTTGTTAAAGAAAACCCCTTATGAGTTATAGTGTGGTAGAAAATATACTATTTATTTCTTTTATTTTTTGGTTGTCCATGTTTTTTTTAGACACCATTTAGTGTCTTAATAAGTCTGCTGCTAAATCATATAGGGCTTTATTTCTTGATGATAGGCCTTCTAACAGAGCATATATAGTTTATAATATTGATCTCTATAAAGTAGAAGAATCTATTGATATAAGAATTTGCTGAGACCAACCCCTCTTCATCAATGAACATTGTTTTTGATGATATTCTAAATGATGTTATCTCTAAATTGAAAGAACTATACATCAACAACAAAGATAAAGAAACAGTCCAAGATAATTTCTCTCAAAGAGAAGAAAAGAACAATCTCACTCTCGACTTTGCTAAAGATCATGCAAAAGTTATTGGAAATCCTTTTGAAAGAATGAAGAAACGAGATGCATTCAACAAAGAACAAGAAAACAATTCCTTCATCTCACAATTAAAGCCAAAGAATGTAAAAGAAGCTCTTGAGGATGAGGAATGGATCTTGTCCATGCAAGAAGAGTTGGAACAATTGAAAAGAACAATGTGGAACCTGTGCCAAGGAAAAAAGACAGAAAGATTATTGACACAAAATGGGTCTAATAGAACAAGCTTGATGAACAAGGAAAGGTAGTAAGGAACAAGGCAAGGTTGGTAGTACAAGACTTTAATCAATAAGAAGGTATTGACTTTGGTGAATCTTCTGCTCCTATTTCTAGATTGATATTTATCCATATGCTACTCACCTTATCTAGACATGAACATTTTATTACTATATTAAATAGATGTGAAAAAATGTTTCTATTTGGTGAGTTAGAGTAAGAATTCTTTGTGGTTATACCTCTCACCTTGAACATGACAAGCATGCGAATCATGTTTATATTTTACAAAAGGCTCTTTATGGTATCAAACAAGCCCTTAGATGTTTGTATGAAAATATCTAGAGATTTTTTATTGATAATGGATATGTCATGGGCAAAGTTGATTCTAAGCTATTTTTGAAACACACTTCTAACTATTTTCTTGTTATTAAAATATATATTGATGATATTATATTTGGCAATGCTAATTTTGATATTTCTTAAGAGTTTAGTGCAAATTTGAATATAAGTTATTTTTGAAACACACTTCTAAATATTTTATTGTTATTCAAATATATGTTGATGATATTTTA
Organism: Alisma plantago-aquatica; assembly: GCA_963693085.1. Classification (NCBI taxonomy): domain Eukaryota; kingdom Viridiplantae; phylum Streptophyta; class Magnoliopsida; order Alismatales; family Alismataceae; genus Alisma; species Alisma plantago-aquatica. Next base: position 1,643,146,169 of record OY856409.1, read on the forward strand.
TTTGGCAGTGATAATTTTGATATTTGTTAAGAGTTTAGTTCTCTCAAGAAGACTGAGTTTGAAATGAGCATGATGGGGCAACTTAAAATATTCCTTGGATTTCAAACAAAGAAAACTAAAGACGGGAAATTGATCAACCAAAGAAATTACATAAATGAACTTATGAAGCACTTTGAGATGAGAAATAGAGAGCTTATTAATACTCCCATGTCCAACACTACAAAACTTGATAGGAATGTAGAAGGTGAAAAGGTAGATGAGAAGTTCTATAGGGGTATGATTGGTAATCTACTATATCTTAATGCCTCTAGATTGGATATAAATGTTTAGTGTTGCCTTTTGTGCTATATTTCATACCCCTAGGAAATCTCATCTTGCAGAAGTAAAGAGGATTTTGGGGTACTTCACCAAGACCCTACATTTTGGACTTTGGTACCCTAAGTCAAGGGACTTCACTCTAACAACCTATAATGATGTAGATTATACTGGGTGCTTAGTTGATAGATAGTGTTGTTGGATCTAGGTCTCTAGAAGGGGGGCGAATAAAGCTTCAAATTCTTACAAGATAAGTTAGGTCTTCAAATTATATCAATCAAAACCAATAGCTTAAGAACAATTTGAAGTCCTATCTAAGCAAGCATAGAAAGGATGAGAGAAATTGAAACATGCACTTGGACAAGGTGGTTTAGAGTGGTTCCAATCTCCAAACTAGGAGATAGTCAATCTACTACTTAGAGAGGTCAATGTCTAGGACTTTGCAATATGTGTATACTTATATTCATTCATAAGAGATACAAGGAGACCACCATACATCCAAGGACTTACCTACTCTAGGCAAGAGTCTTCCACCTACACAAGGACTTACCCATTTGATTAAGATGTCTTTAGCCTTCAGCAAGGACTTACCCACTTGATCAAGATGTCTTCAACCTTCAACAAGGACTTACCCACACTCGCATCAAGTCTTTGGCCTTGAAGGATTTACCCAGTCTTCTTGAATCTTGGACTTTCCCTTCTCCTTCACTTGGAGAAGATATTCACCTCTTCTTCAACCTTGAAGAAGAACAACAAAAACTTCACCTTCACTAGGAGTAGCTTGGTTCAACCTTTGCTCTTTGAGAAAGGGTGTGGGGAGGATGGAATGGAATGAGAGCTTTACAAGCACATGGAGGTAGCTCTCTTACAACTTGCCTAACTCACTCATAATCATGAAATGATTTGTAAATGAGAGAGAGAGAAAGGGGCTCAAAGGGTTGCAACACACTCAACTATAGTAAGGACTTAGAACAACAAGGATGAGGAAACTTGGAATGAAATCCAAGTTATAGATGGGGGTGTTCCTTTGAGTGTAGGAACACTTAAGGATGAAATATAACCGTTTTACAAGTTACAACAGATCTATTCTCACTCACAACAACTCTCCAATCATTATAATCACCTTTTCTGTGTTTTCCGTACAGTACATTCGGTTGAGTTTCAATAAAGATAGCTCGAGCGATCCACTAAGTGACAAAGCCAATTTTCAAACTATCAGTCGAGTTTGTTATGGGAAACTCGACCGATGAGTCAAAACCAATTTTTCTTAGTTGATCGATCGGTCGAGTTATGTGAGTGTAAAACTCAATCGATTGATCATCTTAAAAAAATCCATCATTGGATCGATTGAGTTTCCAACTCAACCGATAAACAGCCTGTGACAAATTTTTCTAATTTGACTTTTGAGTGACCAAACGTTGGAATTAAGTGTCCCTAATTTTTTATCATCTTAGTTACAATTCATGTTATCAATACAAGTGATTAAAAAATTAATCTAAGGTCATTGGAGTGATTTTCCAAAATGCTCAGTTGCATTGCTTTTGATTTGAACTTAGACAAGCTAGGGCTTGTGTAATTTGATCCTTTTCATGTACCCAAAGCCTGAAATCAATCTTGAACAAACATATTACATACATAGGAATGGAATGGTTAAATCATTATCCAAATATGGACAATGTATAACTCTCAAGTCAACAAGTGCATAACTAGAACTTGCTTCCTCCTTGGATTGTGTTTGTTATCTTGGTTCTTCAAGAAATAAAATAACATGGCATCATCAAGAACTCGAAATACATATCCATTAGTAATTTTTGTGCCAAAGTCCTATAGATGCACTAGTACAGATACCACCTATAGTGTCACTTATATTAGACCTATAATGCTAGTTTTGTATTGACACCTAAGTTGGCAAAAATACAACTAAGGACCTTCTACCTCGGTTTCAAGGGAAAGCTAAAACCAATGACACAGAGCCAGTGTCAGTTGCTATGAAAAGGGATATTGACAACATAGAGTGATATCACTAGAAATTATAAGATAATTTTAGCATTATCTTGTCAGTACTACAGAAAGCAACTAATGCCACATATATATGTCGTCAGTTTTAAGCAAAGAAATCAACGCTAAACATCAAATCATAGTTGTCAATTTGTCTAAAGTAATCGAAATTGTACATCCTTATCAATTAAAAATTTAATTGATAAAGATAGAAGTGGTGTAAGTTTTTTTTATGAAAAATCAACGATGCTATCTACAATGTCAATTTTTGAATTGCAACTAATGCCGCAGGTAGGATTTTTTTATATAGTAGTTTTTGAAACCTACTATCTAGCTATTCAGTAGGATGCAGAACCTACGGTTCATTCAAATTACAAGTTCCATCATGTGTTCAGCTATACAACAAACCAACATACTTGCAAAATATAAATAACAAACAGATACAGGATTCGACATCCACACAATTCATTTGCACATATGCATTTATAATCTTTTGTGTTAATACTATTGCAACAAATATTTCTTTCAATCCTACATTTCATACTAGAGATATAAATAGAGAGTTCCACCATGATTCCATTCTGATCACATTGCCAATAAGGACTTATATATCACACATGTGGACACCAAAATCAATTAACAATTATTTTTACTACCTCATGATATGGAGCAATTCAAATTCATTAGACCAATTGCTTATGATTATTATAAAGATACTTGTATCTCCCCTACTTAGAGTGATATTTATGCATTTGTCCTATTCAAACTACCCATTTGTATTTGATTGAAACTGTAAAATTTGTATGTTCTACTACATGCTCTTAGATCAAAATAAAAGGTTCTATTTTCACTTTTTACTTCTTAAAAATGTCTTGTGCTGATTTTGACGTGCCTAAATATCTTCAATATACATGTGAGGCTCAGAATCAAACTTTTAATAGGCCTTTTAGATCAAGTTTTGATGAAAATCTACCCTTTGGACAAGGATTTGCATTGCCCAACATGGCCCTGAGTGTATCTCATCTGAGGTTCTCTTGGAGACACTTAAAAAGGCCATTGGATGAGTACCTTGAGTACTCAGCTCAGCCTGATGACATTGTGCCATTTTTTGTATAGGGTCCATCAGATGAGATTGAACCCTCTCAACTAGTTCAATTTGAACAACCTCCCTGCTAGTGTGATGTTGCCTCCACCTCTGTCTCCCTAAACATAGACATGAAGTTTCTTCTCTTTCTTTTGCTTATGTTTCCTATATATATCTCTCTTACACCCTAATCTTCCTCCTACTATAATTGCTATAATGTTCTTCCTTGATAGAAATTGGAAGAAACCAATGAACCCTAGAGCTGCAATGATTTCTCATCCTCCTCCATCATCCAACAAAACAACTTCTTTCAATGGCATTCATTTCATTCATGTGCAAGCTTTGAAATAGTATAAATATCTTCTTCTTCAAAAACAATATTCTTTTTGCCAATTTATGAAGCCATTTTAGAGAAATGTGACCTTCCTTCTCTTTTTTAATGCCATCATATTGAGGCTCTATTTATATATTGTACTACCTTTAAAAAGTTTTATTTTAGTAAGAAAGCCATTAATGAGTTTTAAGCTAATCTCACTTTGAAGTATACTTTTATCCTTCCTCCTATCGATCAAACTATTGTTTTAAAATCTATAATTGTTGGTCATTACTTTGAAATCCTCAAAACAAATTCTTCATTTCTTCTTTTGTATTTTTATTGTCTTTACTAAAAATGCTAAATATGGCTAAGGCATTGATCTCAGTCATCCTGAAAATCTTTAGGATCATTGATCCCTAGTTTCAAGTCCTTGACATCCACATGGAAATTAATAAACTACAACAATTGTGAAACATAGAGATAAAATCTCCCTTCCTCTACCCTCTTCTAGAAAGACTAGTAACTTTCATTGTCAATGCAAATATCCATACAAAGAAAAATCAAATGGATATTGCATAAAACACTACCTTGATCATCTAGTTCCTACTTCGTGGCATTAGGGTTAAATGGGCTAGGTAAATGCTTCATCACATGACATGATTTGTCTCTAAATAGAATACCCACCAAAATGCATCATCCTATCCTCAGTTGTGGTGTTTTGTAGAAATTACATGGTAATTAAAGACCTCTTTTTTGGGCTGGAAAATCAATCTGACAAATGAGGTTTTCTGATTAGCATCACTTCCATCAAGAAATCCATCTCTTATCAATGCTATGATTTTTGTCGATGCTTATTGATCTCCTTCTCAACATCACATATCCACCTCTCATGTACCCCCATCCACCCACTCTACTCAACTACATTCACAACCTTCCACCATGACTCCTCCTACAACTCGGGACTGATTCTTTATATTCAATGATAAACTCATAGGATATATGATGTATGAGAATGATTATCATAGAAATGTCCATTCACATATCCATGATGATATCTTACATATCAAGTCATCCATGAACATGTCCCTTCCTCACCCATATTGTAACATCCCTGACCTGGGTTATGAGTTAACCCTAGGTGTTTTGCCTAATTATGTAATTAAGATATTGGTGATTATCATTTGGAATGTAATTAAACTCTTGAGGAACACTTATTTCCATTTCTGCCCTAATTGAACAATGTTTTAGTATTGTTTTGTAATACATGGAACTATGTGCAATTTACCCAGTTAGAAGGGTTAACTTGCAATTTTCACATGTTGAGATGTTCCTCTGATGTTGAGGCATCATAAGAATGATTATGGTAAAGTTTGAAGGATTTCCCAAGCTTGAGCACCAAGGTGCAGCTGTGGAAGCAATCCCTGTGCTTGAAACCCTGGTTTTGGGGTAAAATGCAATTTACCCAAAATTTGGAGTGCAACTTGTAAATTTCATCTTCTAAAATATCTTTTATAACTTTTGTCATCATTTAGAGTAGAAATGATGAAGAGGGCACTTCATTTGAATAATCATATAATAAAGAACACCTTTGTGATTAAATAATCAAGGAATAAGTATAATAGCTCTTTTATATGTATACTTTAGTAATGGGTTGATATTCTTTGCCTTCAATTCTTGACCTTAGAAGGAGATTGTCCTTAGAAATAAGGGGTAGGGACGAGCAAAGAAGAAAGGAAGGACTTAGATGAGAAATGGGATAAAGTAGAAGCTTTATGGAGAAATTTCACCCAAAATATATATACCACTTCCTTTGCAAGCAAAGGAACGTTTCTTTCATTCCCTCACTTATCCCCCCTTGCTCAAACCGACTAAGGCAGAGCTCTGGAGCATAGGAGAACGACCAGGGAGTTCAAGGTAAGTTTGGATCATCCCTTTTGCTTGAATTCATGGAGGAAACTCGATTTCAAGGTTGAATTCATGGCTAGCTCACCTAGCTTTATCTTTCTAGCCATTCCTTTCCAACTTTTCCTTGGAGAATTCACCTTGGCCGACCTGTGGAGCTCAAAGACGCCATTAAAGACCTGAAGCTTGGAAGCTTGGAGCTCAAGGAACAACCTTTAGGCGGGTTTTATAACTCTAAACCTTATGCTTTGATTATACATCTTTTTCTATGCATATAGTTGTTAGTTCTTCTTCTTCCCTATTTTCCCTTGCATCCTTGCAAGCAAAATCATGAAGAACTGCTACTGTTCTTGAGGTAGAAGATAAGGGCGTTAATTCCTATGCTTATCCACGGATTTCCACTTTACCAAACGACCTCCACCAATTGCCCATACGGTTTACACAATCGTTTGGTGGGCAAACGGTTTCAGGGTCGTATGAAGGCAAACGGCCTTCAAGACCATTTGATCGCGTTGACAAAATGACGACCGTATGGGAATCTTGTTTATAATTATTTAGGTTAATCACCCACAAAATTTTAGGGGTTAACTCCAAATGAATCGTGAGATATAAGCAAATCAATTAGCAAATCCAATTGAATTAAGTTCTGATTTTCAATCTGTTTAATTTGCCCTTTTTGGGAAAACGGTCTCAAGACCGTTGAAGATGGTTGACCAAGCGTTGACCGTTTGGGATTAATGTTCATAATGATGTTTATTAATGACTCACCAAATTTTATGGATTAATTCCAAACGAGTTATGAGTTGAAGGTTGATTAATAGGGCAAATCCTAATTGAAATCAGTGCTGAAATTCCAATGAGTTAATTAGTGATTTTGGGTTGATTAGCCCAAACGGTCTCAAGACCGTTTGGGGAATCATCCAAACGGTCTCAAGACCGTTTGGGGATCACCCAAGACCGTTTAGAGGTCTGGGGTCAAGTATAGTTGACCAATTGAAGGTCCAATGGTTCCAAATCATATTGCAATTAAGTATTGATGTGATGATCAACTCAATAGATCAAACCTTGATGAATTTTCACTAGAGTCCAAAGGATGGATGGGCAAACGGTCTCAAGACCGTTTGGAACTCATCCAAACGGTCTCAAGACCGTTTGGTGTCAACCCAAGACCGTTTGGAGGTCTAGGGTTAAGGTAATTTGATCAATTGAGGGCCCAATTACAGTGGGTTATTGAAATAATCAAATTGCTGATTTGTGACTTAATTAAGGTTCAATCCCTATCAAATCAACTTAGATTTTGATGAATTCTTGGTCAAACGGTCTCAAGACCGTTTGGAGGTTATCCAAATGATCCCAAGACCGTTTGGGCCAAGTTTGAGCCCGATTGGAGGTCAATTGATGGGATCAACTTTGATTTAATTCACATTGTTGAGTGTTGATGGTTGAATGTTTATAGACCTTAATTGAACCAACTCCAACCCTATTTGGATATCAATTGAGGATCAATTGAGTAACCAATTGGTTAAGGCTAACCCTAATTGTCTCAATTGATAAGTGGTTAGCAAGCTTGAGACCAATTGAAGGCTTCAACATAGGAAACCCTAATCGAGTTTACCCTTTGAATCACCTTGGAGGTCCATGCGATCTTGAGCTTTTAGGACCGAATGAATTCATACGACTTCAGGACCGAATGAGTTCATATGACTTCAGGACCGAATGAGTTCATACGACTTCAGGACCGAATGAGTTCATATGACTTCAGGACCGAATGAGTTCATACGACTTCGGGTCCGAATGAGCTCAAACGACTTCAGAAGTCAAACTATGACTAAACGGTCTTCACCCCATCTTGGGCAAACGACCTCAAGATCGTTTAAGGGTAAACGGTCTTGAGTGTCATGCGGTCTTGAAGTCAACCAAAGCTAAATGGTCTACAACCTTAAACGATCTCAGGATCGTTTGAAGGTTGAAGGTGTGAAACCTATTGGGGACTTTTAAGGATAAGTCTGCCTAATGCCTCGAAGGCTTAGATGGTTTGATGGTTGTTCAACCTAAACCCTAATGATACCTAGGGACATTAAGGGTCAAGTGGTTAGTATATTAACCCATGTTATGATCAATGGTGAACTTTACCAAAATACCCTTTATGGATTCAAGTAGGTAACTCCTTTTGATCATGCAAACCCCAATGGTTACAATGGTGATGACTTGGCTAGGCTTATCAATGTTGATTAGACCTAACCCAATCTAGAGGGATGTAATCATCACCTATGAGCAATAGGAGAGAGAAAATCCCAATTATGGTTGAAATCCAAGTAAAATACCTTCAATATATATGAATGTACATGATTAGGGTATGATCCACCTATGTGAGATCATGAAAACCCTTTTTATAATAATTGATGAATCTGAATCTTATCTGAGAGCATCATTGATGATGTTCCTCATACATGATGATGTTATGAGTTCATTTTACCATAATGTGAATAATAAACCCTAATTCTAGGGTGATGGCATGTAATGTGAATAGTAAACCCTAACTGATGAGAATCAGGGAACTTAGCTCTTATGGCAAGAGTGGAAAGTATAATTCTTGATTTGAATTGCTTTTATCAGTTGAATTAACCTTGTAGGTTCTGATATGAAGATGATCATATCCAGGTATGGATGATGATGCTATATTCATTGAAAGCATGTTATTAGCTTTATGAATTGTAAAATATCTTGATGCCTTGTCAATGGCAACCTATGAATTAAATGGACTGTGAGAGCCATAAATACCATCAAGGTCATGCTTTAGAGATGAATTGTGATGAATGTATTGAGAAATGATGATTGATGAGAGTTAGGGTTGTTACATTTAGTATTCTCATTTCATAGCTATTATGCTAATGTTATTGTTTGAAGAACAATGTATGATGTTAAAAGAATATTGAATGTACCTAAATAATCAAGTATAATGTAGAGCCCTGATCATAGATCCATCATTGTCAGAGATCAAATGATGGTGAAACAGGTTTTCCTAAGGGAACTCCCGGATCACATACTTTTGAGTATGTGGGGTATATGGATGTGTAGAACCTTACATCCTAGTATAGGTGTTTGATGTAGATGTGTAATCCGTCAACCCTTCACTACAATCCCATACCGTATCACTGGATGGTAAACATGAAACCTCCTGATGACGAAGAAAGCACAGATATCTGTATCAGTGGAAGATAAACATGAAATCTCCTGATGACGAAGAGAGTACAGAATGCCACTGTAACTCTAAAATAGCGAAGGACCAGATTACCCTGGTAAGCTATTATAGTAGAGGCACGAGATGTCCTACAAGTAATCCTCTTACTGACTGAGGAAGGTGAAGGTCATGAGAATCCGACTCTTTCGATGACCTAGTATGATACTGAGGCACTTAGCAGTGATTGGTTGGAGTATGAGTGGTAAACCTCATCTCCACAGGGCATAAAAGTAATGTTTGAAAAACATAATCCACAGTGTAGCATACCTGTTAGAGATAACTACGAGTTGATTGATTGATGTTACACTGTATAGTGCAAATGTCTTCATGTTTCATAACTGTTGAACTCATGCTTACTATTATATCTGATGTTGAATACTTTGAAGCTTTTACTGCTTAAGTTATTCTTTGAGGTGCTATAATAAAGCTTCTGGCGGAGAGTTATAACTCTCGCTGGGACAATTATGTAAAATTGTCTCACCCCGTAGACTTCAACTTCTTAGGTGGACGTCGAGGACGGAGGAACAGGTCTACAGGTGACCAGTCCCAGCAGCAGCAGCACCAGGGGCAACAGTCAAATCTCAGGTGGAGATTTAGCCTGCCATGTGGTGTAGTTAGAGTCAGTCCTATGTGTCCTCTGTACTCTCATGTCTTGGAGTCTTTTGGTCTGAGATTTTGGTTATGAGTTCTTGAGATTTTGTATCATGTTGTATATAATTACTCAAGAAGTAATTATCTGAGATGTAAACAGTTTATCTCCTTTTATGAAGGAATTTTTATGGTTTCAATGCTTTATCTCAAAAAGTTTTAATTTCCGCTGATTTTTGGTATTCCGCTGCTAATCGAATCGCTTCCGCCAAGTTTAAATCGTGTTTATATCGTGGTTTGGAGATCAGAGCCCACACATATACCACCTACCAACCATCTTTCAACTCCATTGATTATGATGCATATGCATACGATAAGTTCTACCCTACTTATCAATACCCACCCTCCAGTTCCCTTGTTACCCATACCACCAGTGATTTTGTTGATGTTGGTTTCTATCATCCATCTCCCCCTCACGTTTCTACACCACATATAGATAGATCTACATACACCTATTCACCTATTATTCTAGACTTATCTGTAGTCATGGTTACCTCCTCTAGTCCCCCTACTATCTTGGTTCACTATTTGTGGGGCACCAAGCTCAACTTTCTGCCATTTCATGCTATTAATTTTCATGTTTATATGACATGATAATATATGTGTGCAGTGGCCCAGTCATAAAAATAAGACATCTGAAGATGTGACATGGTTGTGGATGAGGTCATTGGTGATGTGGATGATGAAATGACGATGATGTTGCTGAGAATGGTGATGAAGAAGAGTATGCTGAAGACATTCTTGAGATTCCTTGTTTCTACCCTCCTACACCACCAAAATGAGAAGTCTTGTGAGGAATATTATCACTCTCTGCATAACTAGGCCTTGGTCTAGAAAATCCTATTACTATGTATTGCACAATACACATATTACTAAAGATATGCTTTATCTTCATCTTTCTCATTGCTATATTTTATCTAGATGTATATTTTATGTTTTTGGATGATTTTTGTGTAATATTTGATTACTATTTTGTAGTACTAAGCTTATTTATAAATGACAATGTTTCATGGTTTTGAGTCACTTTTGAGCTAATGTGTTGTGATTTGTGGAATTGCCCACATTTGGTACATCACATGCTTCTATTTTCTTTTGTAGTTTTTGTTTTCGTGGATAAGACCTTGTTTATCCTCTTATACCCCTCCCATTTACATCAAAAAAAGGAGACAAAGCTTAGCAGAATCTTGAAATGGACTTTGTTGCATTTTCTCTCATTTATGTTAGAAATGAATGGATATGGGTAAAAATTCTTGTTAATTGTGAGAACCAACAATACATGTGTGAAAAATATAGATTGAGCGGTAGTTTTTAAAAAAATTTAATGCATAAAAGCCCATCTAACATGCAAAGGTAAATGAAATAAATTCATATTCCAACATTTTTAGGAATGGTTTGTCATATTCAAAAAGGGGGAGAATGTTGACTTGAGGTTTACATTGCCCACATTTTGATGTTGAATTCACCATTCCATTCATGTGTATCTAATATTTCTTTTGAGATATTTCATATCATTAGGTACACTAAGCATTGGAATCTACAAACCCTAGTTTGGTGAAATACAAAATAACACAAATCAAGAATTGAAAAATAAATAGATTTTCAACTAGATTTTTGTTATAGATTTTTTGTGATGACTTTATGACTTAGTATTAAGTTAAAAAAATTGGAATATTTTAGATGGATGAGTATAAACTTTTGCATTAACTTACTTAATGAAAAACATGAATTTTCATCAACCAAGATTGCCATGAGCCTATCTTAGAGGATGAGCCTTTTTACATTAGTCTAGTAATGTCATCGATTGAGAAGATATCTCTCATGGTAACTGCGCCAATGAGCCTTAAAACCTTGTCTTGTAGTGACATTGACCGAGCTAACACACCCAAATACTTCATAATGGTAATATAGTTGTAAAGTGCAAACAAGTAGTTAGAGAGATAGATACACAAAATGTGTTTTGTATCTATTATAAAAGAAAATTTGTTTTTGTAATATCTTGAATTTGAATTAAAGCATTCTACAAGATAGCAGACATCCTCAAATGTAATATGAACCTAAGTACTTGATTATAAGGCTACATTTCATGCTTATATGCTATATATTGAGTGTAAAATCCCCTAAAGCCTCCTAACTATCATTGAGCTTGATTATGCTCTATTGTCATTAAGAGTAAATTCTGAACTCTATAAGAGAGATAAATTCATTGTCCTCTCTATAAATCTTTCAACCTCCTGTCTCAAATATTTTTGATTGAATATAGCTTCTGTGGTGAAGGAAGGTGAAGGTTCAAGGTCGAAGATCCAACGTCAAGGGTAGGTAAGTCCTTTTAAATGTATAAGACCCTTTGTCATTTGATAGGTATGACCTTGGTAAGGGTATTGGCTTTATTGGACTTAGTGGGGAGCTAGTTACTCTTTGTTCTTGAACAGAGATTCTTCTTGGCGTTACTCTTATAAGTAGTATAAGTTAGCACTCAAGTGTTCATACTCATAGGAGTTGATCTCTCTAGAGACATTATAAATACTTGTGTTCATTTATGTCCTTTTCATTCCTTCCCATCCTTTCTTTGCGTTTTTACTTGCTCCCACATTTGCACATCATTTGAAGGCCTAATAAATTTTGTGTATGTGGTATTAGATCTATTCACACCCTCTAAAGACCATATATCCAACAATGTATATAGTCAAACACAACATAAACACATACAATATATTTATGAACTTCAGAATGGAATTTTATTGAATATCTACACAATCATATCATTAATAATAGTTTCATATCCCAACCCTCTAATAAATTTTTGTTGAAAACAATTAGTTTATTTCTTAGTAGAAGATATTTAGAATGAAAGTTCATTTACCTAGTGCACCATTTTTCTCAAATTTAAGGATAGGTATTCATTGGTAGCACTTTTCTCATTGCCTCAACTTTAACAAAATGAAAGTCATGTTCATGGTTTTTGTTGTGAATATGAAAAAATGGTTTCATTATCTTGTCTATAGCCCAATATTACCACAAAATATGACTAGATAAATAGTTGGAATAAAACCTTTTTAAACAATAATAATAATAGGCAAGTGAAATTTTCATTATTAGACGTGATGCATCACTTTTGTGGTGTATTATGCCACATTGTGGAACTTCTTACACATATAAAAGATAGAGAGTCAACATGGAGACCACAAATACTGTCATTTATCACCATCATTTTGAACAAACATACCTAGATTGACACATGATGATTGATAATGTGGCTTATGAAAAACAATCCAAATGGAAATCATAACATTTTAGTAATGGATTATGTATTAGAAACATTTAAATGAAAATTAGTAAGGATATTCATGAACTTACTTATTAATTCACCAGAAAGGAAATACAAGTACTTGTACAAAATATTATTTTGTGAACATAAACAAATCCTTCAATCATAAATGGAAAAGCTAAAGTATACTATTATCTTTAGAAAGAAATCTACATTTTTTTGGAAGGAGAAAGAAACCTACCTATAGATAATAGACACATACTTTACTATTAATTGGTGTCTTTAAACATGATATTCTTATGTGATGTTGTTAAGAAAGATTAATAACTGTAACCAACACGGAGATTTCAATCTTTAAGGAAAAGGGGGAACCCAACATGTTCATATGAGACTCCTTATAACATGAAATGAAATATTATCAAATACTAGATGTAAGTAATGACAAGGTGTTGCACCCTAACCCTAAGTAGGATATAAATATAGTTTAGCAATAGGTTGACATACTTAAATGTGTGCTCATAAACTCAACATGGTCTTCATATAAAAAAAGGAATGAGCAATCATGTTTAAATTCTTTCTCCCAAAATTTTGATTGGATACATATGGACTAACAAATTTCATCGCACAATATTGAGTATACCTATAAATGAATAGTATATAGAGCACATATTTCTATATCTAATATCTAAATATAAAAAAAACTCAATCCAATATCTGATTCAATATCTGTATGTCACACGATAACATCCAAATCATATTCAAATGAATAATATATGAATCTAGATAGATATCCGATCTGAACTAAAAATCATACATTTAATGTTAATAAATAAATTATATATATAATGTTGATATTATATTATATGTGTATAATAAATTATCTATATTTTTATATTTCTATATATAAATGATATATATTTTATAATATATGTATGTGTTTGTCAAATATAGATTTTTTTGAAGTGGATATAGCAACATACTATATCCGATCCAAAATCTTTGGATCCGAATTCTGAACCAAATTTTGTGGCTGTCAAAATTTTAAAATTGTTTGGACTTGTATCCTGATTGAATGTGCAGATTTAAAACTACTAGATCTATGATGGGCTCTAGAAGAGGGGTGGTGAATAGAGCTAAATGTACATAAACAAAATGCATTAGACCTTCAAGATATTTCTAAGATAATATGACAAGTATGAACTTTAAGTGAAAAAAAAATAGCAAGGGAGAGAGAGATTGAACAAGTACAAGAACACAAACTATGTAGAGTGGTTCCAATCTCCAAACTAGGAGAAAGTCGATCCACTACTTAGAGAGGTCAAGCTCTAGTATTTTGCAACCTTTGCATACTTATGTTTCCATTATAAGACATACAATAAGACCTTCCTTTTCAGGGCCATGGATACCCAACCTTCCCTTTAAGGAGAAGGGAGCCAACAACCTACAAAAGGACTTACCTATCCATGACCAAGAGTCTTCAACCTCTACACAGACTTACCCACTTTGCAACAAGTCTTCTGACTTCACCAAGGGCTTGCACACTCTTGCACAAATCTTCAGCCTTAATGGAATTACCCACTCTTCATGGATCTTCTTCTTTGACTTCACCTTCGCCAAGGAGAAGCTTTCACCTAGGTACTCCTTCCCTTCTTCTTCTTCAGCTCACTTTGCTAAGAGAGAGAATATTCATCTTCATCTTCATGGTAGAAATGAGAGATTGGGAGGTGGAGGAAGTGAGAGCCTCACAAGATATACATGTAGGACTATATCTCTTATAAATATCCTACTCACTTGAATAAATGTAGCAAGTGATTAAGCTTAAGAGTGGAAGGAGGCTCTTAGAGGCACTCAATTGTAGTATAGGGACCTTCATGGTCTTATCTAACCATGAGATGAATCCCAAGGGGTCTTGTTTATCATTGGAGATTATTACTAGCCAGTAGGAACACTTAAGGATGAATTCTCACCATTTGGGGTGTTGCAATAGATTTATGTTTTATTTTTACAACACTCCAACAACTAGAAACACTTTTTCTACACACTATGTACAGAACATCCGGTCAAGTTTATTTTTGGGAAACTTGGCCAATTGCACTATGCAACAAATCAAATTTGAAGTGTCAGTCGATTTTATCCTAGATGAAACTCAATCGATGGCTTAAATTTGGTTTGTATGTGCAGGGTGTGGGTCAAATTTTTCCCGGGGTAAACTTGATGGAACCTAGAAGTTCCCAAAATCCATCAAAGGTGTCAGTCTAGTTTATCCTAGATGAAGTATGGTCGATAAAGGTTCCTATAATGAATTTTGTAAATTTTCATAAAAGTTCTTTTATATTCATTTTAAGTACTCCTAATTTTTTCTAATCTGAACTACAAGTCATACAATCATTACAAGTGATTTACAACATGATTCTAATGGATTTAAATCATATTCACTTGCATTGATATTTACTTGTCTTTTCTCCAAGATAGGATGTGCAAGTTAGATATTTCGAGTGTGTCTATACCTAATATGAAATCACTCAAGTAGAAGTGTTAGACACAAATAAGTGGAATGGTTAGTCATCGTCAAAACAAGGCTTTAGTCAATTTAGACCTTGAGTCAACGTTGATCTTGTGTCAACATTCTCCCCCTATTTGAAGTTGACAAACCATTCCATAAAGGTATTCAAAGCTTTTAAGTAAAATCATACCTTTGGAGAAACCTAGGGGTTTAAATAGAATTGAGTTCATATGATTCCCCTCAATTGATGTTGATGGAGTTCTCAGAGTCCCCCTCAATTGATGATATTTCTCTTGCATGGTTAACTTTCATAACATTTATAGAAACTATGTATTCTACTCATATATGTCCTATGCATATATCTCTTCTCCCCTTTACATCTCCCTTACAAAAGATGTGTCTTCTCTCCCTTTGTCATTTCAAAAAGTGAGGGGGTGAAAAATACAAATTGTTAGTAAAAGGAGATACCAACTATTTAAAAGGAGAGTAGAAGAGAAAAGGTAGGGGCTTGTCCAAGAATATTATATAAAGCAAAACATGATATGCAACACTATGCAAGAAAGTAACTCAAGATAGTAGATATGAAAGTTAAGGAATAAGCTTCAGTATGCATGAAACCAAAATACAAAGCATAGCATATAGTTGAATATGACTTGATCAAAAGCTGAACAAGGCTAGAACATATATATGAACTACTAGTAGATGATATCACAAGTTAGGACTACTAGTAGGATCTAAGTCATAGAAAAAGATTCACAAGACAAAGAACAAGCTATGAGTAAATGTAGAGAAATATCCAAATAAAGAGATATGCAATTTTAGAAGCATGAAAGGGTATTACTCACTAGCAAATATGCATCATTACCAAAAGATGATTACCACTAAGAACCTCAGGTTGCATCAAAAGATATACTACTAGATAGATGTACTAGGTTTGAAAATAATGGAAGCAATTTAAGACACAACCAAGAGATCCAAATAGATCATCATCAAAACCTACATAACAACTAAAGATAGGTAATTGAAAGATATGAAGATACCAATTTAGAACAATTAAGAAGATAGAGTTGTATGCAAGATAGGCAATATAAAGCATGGAAATGTGCACATATAAAGCTTCCAAGGGAGTGCCAAGAATAAGGCTATTGGTTGAGAAAGTCTAGTTGAGAGGAAAATTGTCATCCAAAAAGACATTTGTATATTTTGTTTATAGTGTTGTCGGTCGAGTTTCTAGGTTGAACTTCTCGGCCGACAATAGTTGTTGGCAACACCCATTGGTGCTTATCGGTCGAGTTTCTTACATGATAAACTCAGCCGACAACAACTATTGTAAAAAAGGCACATATATTTCATATAATCATATCTAGAGGCATGATAAAAATATAAACCATATCCAAACATGTATAAGCAAGTTAATAATGCACTGTAAAAGCATCAGAAATAGTTTTTGAGCATGAAAGTGATGAGAATCACAAGATACCAATTTTAACTCAAAAATCATATGTACAGTGCATACTAACTTGGCAAAAACACACTATGATTGGATATGAGAAAGATTAACATTACCTCTATTCTTACCATTTCTTTTCCACTTGTTGCCACCTCCTAAATATCTGACCTTCCTTCTTTTATGTGGATTGAGAAGTCAATTTGCAAATCAATCACTCATGTCAATCCAATTGCAAGTGACCTACAAGAAGAAAGATGAAATGTTCCCCAATCACATGTTTGATTCTGGAGGGGTTAACTTAGCAGCCCAAGTCCTGTTACTCTTGGGTGCTTTCCTAAAGGGTGGAATAATGACCAATTTCATTAAAATGATTACATGATCTCCTAGCCTTGGAAATAGATGATTCTTCATTGAAAATTGAAGGTCCTTTATCTTTTTTGTTCCTTTGGCTACTATCAAGTCTAAAACCATCTCTACCCATTTATTCGATAGTATGATATAGGATTTGATTAAGCTTCTTTTTATCATCTAAGAATATTTGCATAGAAGATCTCAAACTATGATTATCATGCATAAGAGAAGTAATAATAAAAGACAATTGATTGATATCATCTCTAGCATGTAAAAGATTGGTTTATAAGCAAAGAGCTTTGGTAATATAAAAATCTTTATCAATATGAAGAGAAGCAACATTGTTCTCTCTACTAGTAGAACTAGAACAAGATTCAAGGACATTGATTTTAGTAAGAAAAGAATCATTTTCTTTTACAAGAAAAGCAATATTAGAAATGTAAACACCATTTTCAAATTATAATCCTTGCAAAACAAAATATGTGTCCTCATTTTCAATTTTATGAACATCAATATCAAGCATGAGAGAATTCACAATATTACTATGCTCTTCATTACAACTAGGAATAAGAGGTTGAGCTTCTATAAATCTAATATTATCAAGCAAATTAGCATACTCAAATATAAGAAAGTCTATTTGACTAAGATAAACATTGTTTTCATCTAGCAAGCAAATATTATCATGTTCAAGATCATATTTTCTACACACAAATTATCAATGATTCTATCAAGCTTTTTATTTTTATTTTTAAAAGACTTAAGAGAGGCACAAATAGCATGAGTAATAGCAATTACAAATTCTTTACCTAAAGAGTTTAGATTTACCTCATTAGAGTCTTCTCTTGTTGAGGCCATGAGAGAAAAATGGCATTCTATGTCATCACTTGAGCTTGAACTAGATCCTCCACTAGATTCTTCACTTGAGCTTGAGTTGTAGGAGTCACTTGAGTTTGAGTTAGAGGAGTCAGTTGATCTTTTGTGCCATTTCTCATTATTCGCGTACTGCTCTTCTCTTCTCGTGTGATGATGGGTCTTTTTTGCCTTGTAGACAATCTTCCTTGAAGTGACCCTTCTTCCCACATTTGAAGCACCTAGTAAAGGAGGAGGACTTGCCTCTATAGAGTCTACCCTTGAAGTACATGGCGTCTTCTTTAACTTGAGATAATGGAGAGGTTTGACCAACAATAGCTTCATTGTGTGCTTTGATTTTAGCCTTCTTCATTCTCTTAAGCTCTTTCTATTCTTCTCTTTCCTCTTCCTCTTTCTTGTCAAGTGTAACTTGATGGGCTTGTAGATTTCCTATGAGTTCTTCAATAGGAATATCACTAATAGACTTTACTTCTTGAATGAAAGTCACCTTGGATTCCTAACTCTTGGGGAGAGTTCTAAGGATCTTTGAATTTATCTCTCTGATGCAACCCTATTTTAGTGCTCCATCTTGTGCCATTTGTACTTTATTCACATCTAAACATAGTAGAATGCAAGTAAAATTACCCAATGTGAGTATTATTATCAAATGCACTTATGGACGTTCTTTGCATTATGTTTAGGTACTTGGACCATGCTTTGAATGGATGAGAGAGAAGGAAGGAGTTCTAGGGTTCCTCCACTCATGGAGGGGTCCAAAGAAGGCCCCAAAGATCCCTCAACCTACCCCTAATGGACAAGATTCAACATAAAGCAAAGAAGTCCATTGATGATGAAGATTGAAGTTAACTTTGCCACTGAATACCCCAACACGACCGTGGGCATCCACCACGGTCATGGGAATTAATGCCAAGAATGACAAGGACGTCAGTACTTTTGCATTGAAAGAACCACGGTTGTGGCCATCAACACGGCTGTGGCCAGCTCAAGACATCATGACCGTGGCCATCAACACAACCGTGGCTGACTGTAGACATCACAGTCGTGACCTCCCGCCACGATAATGGGAATTATGCACAAAGTTCCCCAAAATCAACTGAGAAGTGGTCCATTTTACACATGAGTGACCATTCACCATGACCGTGGCCCTTGAAGACCGCCTCGCCTGTGGCGCTCCCCACGCCCATGGTGAACTAAAGACAAAGATGACCTCCAAGATGCCTCACCCATGGCCTCCTCCTCCAACATGACTGTGGTCCCCAACATGACCATGGTACCCCTTACCCAGCACGACCGTGGCACCCTGCCACGGCCGTAGTCACCACATATACTTAGCATTTCCACTCCATTTCACACCTCGACCGTGTCCGCAACCCACGACCATGCCACCTAACCCCTGCCACAGCTGTGGCCATCCACCACGGCCATGTTGATCACTCAACCCTACTATTTTTCTACACTGCTTTTCCTATTCTACCCCTACTTACCCTAGTGCTTCCCCACCACCTATATATATATAAGTGGTGGCTGGAGCACAAAGGTTACACTCTCCCAGTTGTCATTACTCCTCCTCACCCTCTCTTGAGCATTCATTGCATTCCCCTTGCATTAATGCTCTCCACCCACCATTTCCACCATAGAAACTTAGTTTTCTATATTTTCTACCATAACCCCCTCCATTTTCATGCCCATCAGCCATCTTGGAGAATGTAGATTGCCCTACAATACCTAGTAGGTGAAGAAGGAGGATCTACTTCGATCTCCATGGAGTCCCATCCCCTTCTTCTCATTTCTTTGATTATGTCTAGCTAAGCCCCTAGTGGTGGGCTGTTTGGGGAAAATGTGACTTTGATACCATGTTGGGGGAGAATAATTTGTAATGAATATAATTTCATTCTATGATGATTGCCTTAGCTTCTATCTCATTTCTCATTATCTTGCATGTGATTTTTTCTCTTAAACTTAAATTGTTTGCTTTGTGATGTTTGATGACACTTAGCTTCTAGGAGGAATTGGAGTGTATGTAGCAATCTTAGGAATGGCTCCTAGGTCCAATTAGTGGATCCCTAGCTAGCTCTCTTTTTTCCTACATACATATCCCCCCTTCTACAAGTGAGTGTGAGATCTAAGTGACTAGTATAAGTGTGATTAGTGCGATTTTCTAGATCTTTCTAAAGGCTAGATGGCTAGTAGCATGATGTGAAAACCCCCCATCTCTACTCCAATTCCTACCCTTGGCTCTCAATTACCCTAATACCACTTACCCTAGAAACCTAGACTTGATAAGTCCTACTAGAATTACACCTAACCCTAGTTCTCTAACTAATAGTATAGGGTACATTGTAGTAGCACTTGCCTTGTTGTTTGGTTTGGTAATCTAGATTGAATTGTGATAATTGCATGCCATGTTGACACCCCCAATCAATATCAAATCACATTCCCAAACGGCCCACCTACCTAATCCATTGCTTGAAACCCATGTTAACCTTCTTGCTTGTTAATGCTAGTGTCACTTAATTGTCTTTGTTTCTTCTAGTTAATTACTTAGTCTTGCTAGTAGGGTTAATCTAGATCCTTGCTTGCTTTAGTGGTTAGTTTAGTTCTTAGTTGATAATTTCTTTGTAGAGTAGATTATATCATCTTGCCATTTCTTAGTTGGTTTCTTAATCTAGCTTCTTGGATCTAATTTTCTTAGGATAACCTAGTTTTTGGTAATTTAGTTTTCATTCTGCCTTTACTTGCTTGTTGCGTAGTGTAATCAAACCAAAACCCCTTTTAAACCCTTCAACCCTAGTCTCTTCTTTAGGAACATAGCCAACACCGACTAAGCTCTAGTTCGCCCTCTATCTCTGTGGTTTGACCCCCTTTACTTGCCACTCACCTATACTATAACATGACCCCATGTATTTGCGGGAGCATATTTTAGTGTTGTGAGTGAACCTAGTTTGGGAAATCTTATAAATATCAAAATATCCACACGTGCATTCGAGTTCTGTGGGGCGCATATAACCAAACCTAATTGGTTAGTGTGTGCACCTCTGGCTTGACGCACCACTCTCCTCTATCCATAGGATGACTATGGATGACAAGACCATTTACAATGATGTTAATTCTTGAATACATCTCGGCCACCCTTTCCTTATTTCCCATCTTGAAGTTCTCAAGAAGCCCTTTGAGCATGTAGACTTTGTTTTCCTTCACTTGCTTTGTCCCCTCATAAGTGATAGATGCATTTATCCATATCTCATAGGATGTCTCATAAGAGGAACTCTGGTTGAACTCGGTGGGGGACATGGAGGAATAGAGAATGTTGATGGCTCTTGCATTCAAGGTTGATTTCTTCAAAGTAGATTCATCCCATTCTTCTATATTTGTCATCGATAGCTTGTATGGAAGGTCCACCATTCTCCATAGCTCAAGACCTGATCCTTGTATGTAGTATTGTAATCTTCTCTTGCAATAGAGGATATTGTTCTCATCAAAGATTGGAATGTTGATGAGGTATCTCCCACCTTGATAATATCCCATCTTATCCTACTTGTATAAGTATGCTTCTAGAAGACCTGCTACGTACCACTTGTTGGATCTATGATGGGATCTAGAAAGGGTGCTAATAGAGATAAAATGCACTTAAACAAAATTAATTAGACCTTCAAGATATTTCTAAGATAATATGGCAAGTATGAAGTTTGAGTCCCACTAAAAGATGCATATCAAGGGAGAGAGAGATGGATCAATCAAAAGAACACAAGCTATGTAGAGTGGTTCCAATGTCCAAACTAGGAGAACGTTAGTCCACTATCTAGAGAAGTCAAGCTCTAGGATTTTGCAACCATTGCATACTTATATTCCATTATAAGACATACAATAAGACCTTCCTTTTCCAAGCCAAGGATACCCCAAGCTTCCCTTTAAGGAGAAGGGATCCAACAACCTACCAAAGGACTTATCTATTTATGACCAAGAGTCTTCAACCTCTACAAGGACATACCCACTTTGTAATGAGTATTCTGCCTTCACCAAGGACTTACCCACTCTTTCAAAAGTCTTTAGCCTTGAAGGAATTACCCACTCTTCATGGATCTTCTGTCTTTGACTTCACCTTCGCCAAGGAGAAGCTTTCACCAAGGGACTCCTTCCCTATTTCTTCTTTTTCTTTTCCTGTCTTAGCCAAGAGAGAGAATCTTCATCTTCATCTTCATGATAGAAATGAGAGATTGGGAGGTGGAGGAAGCGAGAGCCTCACAAGATTACATGTAGGACTGGCTCTCTTACAAATATCCTACTCACTCTAATGGATGTACCAAGTGATTAATCTTAAGAGTGGTAGGAGGATCTTAGAGGCACTCAACTATAATATAGGAACCTTCATGATCTTGTATAACCATGAGATGAAGCCCAAAGGGTTCTATTTGGGGATGCCTACTTGCTACTAGGAACACTTAAGGACAAATTGTAGTCGTTTGGGATGTTGAAATGTATCTATTTTTGATTTATGCTATACTACAATGGCTAGAAATACTTTTTATGCACTCTCTGTATAGTGCATTCAGTCAAGTTTACTTTTGGGAAACTCGACCGATTGCACTATGCGACCAATAAAATCTGAAGTGTCGGTCAAGTTTATCTTGGTTGAAACTTGGCCAATGGCTTAAATTTGGTTTGCCTATGCAGGATGTCAGTCGAGTTTGTCTTGGGGTAAACTTTCCCGAACCTGGGAGTTCCTAAAATACATCAAGGGCTTCGGTCGAGTTTATCCTAGATGAAACTTGACCATTAAAGGTGCTTATAATGAATTTTGGAAATTGCCATAGAAGTGTTTTTATATTATTTTCAAGTGTTTCTAATTTTTTTAAGATAAATTACAAGTCATACAATCATTACAAAGTGATTCACAACATGATTCTAATGTATTTACATCATATTCCACAAAATTACACTTGCATTGATTTTGGCTTGTCTTTTCTCCAAGATAGGATGCACAAGTTAGGCATTTGGAGTGTTTCTATACTTAACATAAAATCACTTAAGTAGAAGCATTAGACACAAATAAGTGGAATGATTAGTCATCATCAAAACAAGGGTTTAGTCAATTTAGACCTTGAGTCAACATTGACCTTGAGTCAGCACAAACATCTATTTACAGGTCTAATATTGAGTTTGAATTATATTCAAATGTCAAAGTTTGACATAATTTTTTTCCTTTATTGTGTTGTTTGGTGAGAATGTATTTGTTAGATCTATTTATTCCAGTTATAGTCTATTTGTACATACTAGGTTTTAAATAATATTACTTCAACATATCAATAAGGTAGTTTTCACTTGAAAGTCTAAGATAAACATTATTTTCATAATATACTTTTCTAGAGCTAATAACCCAAGGATATCCACTTAACCACATAAATATTATATGATGGATTTTGTTTTTTCTATAATACCAAATCATTTAATTTATTATATGAATATAGTGAGTATGTCATCTTAATACCTATTTTGGAGAATAAGTGATTCCTTAACAATAATAAAATCATGTACTAAATTATTATATAAGACCATGAATGTAACATACTGAATCTCAGGGTCTTCCCTGCAATTTACCCACTTTTGAGCTTTCCTTTGCCTTTTAGTCCATTTGGACCTTTTTCATAAATTTCCCATCCTTTTGGATCATTTTTGGACTCCATGTGCAATTTGAGCACAATTTGATGTTGAAATCACTATTTACCCTCATTGATGTAAATTGAGGGGTGTTTGCACAAATAACCCACATTAGGAGATAAGTTAGGGTGAATTATGTAATTTGGTCTTTAATGGGATAATATAGTAGATTATATTAATTTGGAGCTTTTTGGATAAATAGATTATTAATAATGTGTATTTGAGTTCATATATGTGTATATTAACCTTTATTGTTTCTCTCTCCTCAAAATATGATTTTAATTCATATTAATATGTTATTTTGTTGAGTAATGATTATTTGTACCCTAATGTGTTTTATATGTCGAATTTACTCACATGTTTCTCATTAATAGCCTTTTCATATAATTCCTTCATATTAATATATTATTATACTATTTTATGAGCTATATATTTATTTAGGGTCTTATTATGCATTAAACGAGAAAGTGATTGCATAGCATTGTAATACTCGTCATTATGAGCCTATGGTTAAATTTTGGTGGCTTTTGGAGTTCATTTGACCTCTCTAATGCATTTTATTAGCTTTTATTATGGTGTAACTATAGTGCATCAATAGATGTCGTTTGTTCGATCAGTAACGCTAAGGTTCGGAGTTATTTGGGCTGTCACGTGCCCCCTTCAGTGACCGAGCCATCCAACGGCCCTGATTTCATCATCCGCGTGTCGCCTCGATCTAACGGTTTGCGCTTTATCCCTAACCTCCAGCTGGCCGGCCGTTTCACAGCAGATCGGCGCCCGATCTCTTTCTCCCTCGTCCGATCACCTTAACGCACGATTTCTTTTCCGTTGAGTTCAGATCTCGACGACGAATTGAATGAGCCCTAGCTCATCATCTACCTCGCTGGTTTGACGAAACGCCCAATTGGGCCTGAACCACCTTCGCCGCCACGACTTCACAGACGGTGCTAGAAGCCTTGCCCCGCCTATATAAGGCTCTAGAATCGACCCTCGGGCTTCGCAATTTTCTTCCTCCTCCTTAGATTTCTTCTCGTTTGCCCTCGGTCACCCCAACCTGCTCCAAGTATAGCTCCGGCAACGGCGGCCGAGAACTCGTCCTCTCGACCGTTTCGGTCCAATAGCCTGAGCGGTGAGCTTCCCTAGACCCTTTGCTTCACTTCGACTTCACCAGTTTTGCCCGCAGAGCCCCCTACCATCAGGTCCTATAGACCAGGATTGACCTCCGTCGGCGCCTGCCATTTCTGAGCTGGGCTGCTTCTCCGCTCTCGCCAACGCTTTCCCTTGTTTTGCCTCGACTCCGCGATCACGATGGGATCTTCATACGAAGCTTTGCTCGCCGTTTTGACCTCGGTTCGTTGCTCTGATCTCTGAACGTTTCCCCTGTTCCGGCCAAGTTGGGCCTGCTTTCTCTGCTCTCGAGCACGCGTGACCTCGCTTGTTGCCTCCCTAAGATCGTGAGACTTCAGGGAATAGATTCCCGGTCTCAGCTTGGGGCATACCCGCAAGGAATTGGGCAGGAGCTATGGAGCCAAGCTCCAGGTTGCTCCCTCGCCATGGCTGAGGAAGGAGCAATCGGGGTCAGGCAAGGACCAATGCGCCCCTGCCCCTGCCATGGGCCTTTGCTTTTGGGCTAGGGTTATTTTCGTCTTTTCACCCCCAGTTTCTTCTTTCTATCGCAAAGCAATGGATTTGTGCAAATGACTGATATGCCCTCGCCAATTTAATTTATTTGATTTAACAAGCAAGGATATTTTGGTCCTTTCCTCTATTATTTACATCGAAGTGTATTTTGATTTGAATAACTGTCACACTATAGTTTTTCTTAATTTCTGATTGGTCAGGTTTACTTAATTCATAGTAAATCAACCGTTGGTCAGAAAAATATGAATAAATAGTCGATGGAAAGGATTTTTAATGTAGAATCTGTTTCTGTGATTTTTGAGACCTGATTCTCAAGGGTTTTCCGAAGTTTTCTTTGAATGGCATTTTTAATATGTAAATGTTTTAAAATACATAATTAATTCATTTTAACTCTATTTTATATAATAAAATATGTTTTCTTAATCAGGAGATTATGAGTAATCGTTTGGACTTGGTTTTGAACTCTAAATCATAGTTTTGTAAAATTAGGGTTTTTCCTATGATTTATGCCTTTATATATATTAATACATGTGTTATGATGTAACTAGGATATTATGTGGATGGATTTTGGATACTATCTGTTTGGTGGATATGATGGTAATGTATTATATCTAAGGTATGTGCACCCTATTTTGTATCCGACCCCTATGTATGTGAACAACTATGATGAATGTGTGGAATATATAATGTGCAAACTACCTAACTTTCAGTTGGGCTTTTACCCAACCCCACTCATTATTGTGCTAGCCTCATTTCCCTCTAATTGCATTTATTGGCTCCTAACTTATTTTATGCTTCTAATACCGTTGTTGTCTCATCTTTTGATATACTTGTTCTTGTTTCACTTTGACATATCCTATTCTCTTGGAATTATTATTTACAGGTTGAATTGGGTCAATGACCCCACATGCTATTGTGCTTGTCTTATGATGCAAATGTCTAATGAATGATATATTTTGCCACTATTTTATGCATGGTAGATTATTTGACTGGCTAACTATCGTAGACGCTTATGCGTAACCATTAGGGTGTGCTTTTCTACCCGGGGTGTGCTTTTCTACCCTTATATATACAGAGGCGTGCTTTTCTGCCTATGGGTGTGCTTTTCTACCCAATATATATATTTTGGTCAATGACTCAGTGGTGTCTTGGCCCTACTATAGTTAATTTAGTCCAATATATCTACATGCAAATATTTAATTTAATGTGATGATTAATGGTGGCAAGATCTGTTATTTATTGGAATATTCATATATTAGCCTCATTCCTTTTGAAATCTCTTATTGTGGAGAATCCTTTATATTGTAAAGCTTTTTATTATGATTTGTCCTATCCCTTATTTTTAACACATACCTTGTTTATCTTTCTCTTACTGGATGACCCCAACCATCCAGGATAGGATCAGAGTGCGCATGGAAGCTTGGTGAACCCAAGGATAGGATAAGAAGAAAGGAATATATAGCTTGAGTGAACATATTTGCTTTTATGTTATATAGTTGTTTGCTTGGAGACAATGTTGTATTAGTTAAGTCTTCCTCTACCTAGATCCTTGTGCTTGTATAAAGTTGTACTTCCTTTATGGAAATTTTATAATGTACTCTTTATACATTTTGAATAAAGTCAAGATTTTATTCTTCCGTTGCTATCCAATTGATGATTTGTTTATCATGTTTAATAGTAGAGACTTGGGTCTTTACAGCATGGTATCAGAGCATCAAGGTAGTCGGATTCTTGACTAGTTCAAAATTGTCTCCTATATAGAACCCTTATCTTATATAGTTTTCCTTTAGTTAGTTTTTCACCTTAGAGTTGACCTAGCATGAAAGTTTGATTTAGGATTATAATAATTTCATATTAGAAATAAAATGTGTCAACTTTTTGGTAAATTGTTTATTGAGTAACTATTAGAGCAAGAAGTTGAAGTGATGGTGTCTAGAAAGGGTTAGAGCTTGGGGGCTGGCAATATTTTCCTCTGCCCCACTAGCTTGGTCACGAGGACTCCTGAGCTCATATGACCTGGCCTGGCCTGATCTGAAACGGACAGCTCGAAATAGTCTACCTTTAGACATTACCTTATTTTTGAATAACCTTTATAACCCTTATATGATGATTTGATTTCTTTTCTCGAACAAAAATCATCTAGTAATCCCTAAGTATCTTATGTGAGCCTTAGATTTCCATGTTTAGGGTTTAGTGTACCCTATGCTATACCTTGAGTTGGAAGATAGATTTTAGTAAGACCTTTCATGTTGGGCTTTATACCCTTAAAATAGTTTGACTTAGTCAACCCTTTGAGTGGAAAGGTGGTGATAGTACCTTGATAGATTTTGGAGTTGTTGATTTCGAGGACGAAATCCTCTTTAGGGGGTTGGAGTCCCTCAATGCCTTGAAATCAAGTAACCATAACTCCTTAGACATGGGAATAGAGAGCTTATGTGTTTAGAGTTTAATAAACCTAATATGTTTGTAATTCATCTTGTTTGCTTATGAACTAATGGATAAGTCACATAATCCTTATGCTAGAACCTTAATATACTCTTGATGCTCATAATCATTAATTATTCATATGTGGATATACCTAGTTTTGATTAAGTCACCCTAATGGTAAAATGTGTATGGTAAAATACACCCTAAGGATGCTTTCACATGTAATGGTCATGTTGACCTAAACCCTAGGATGTAATCATCTAGCCTTGACGACATATATATATACCCTTCATGCCTTTCTTGATACTCCTGTGACATTAGGTGTCATCACATGATATACATTAATGCATGTAAATGGATTATAATCACTTAATCATATTTGTGACCCAATTATCAACACATGTTAGGCATATCACCTTGTTCACTAAAATACATCTTATTGATCATCTTATTGGTTTATGGATCAAATCAGTAATAAGATGATGAGTAATTAGATTCACATAATGTGAGGTTGATTCATAGTAATTAGTGTTGTGAGAGAATATGATTAGTGATGATTCGTGATATGAGTATGTTAGATGTTGTGCCAATATGTTCCTTGGAGATAAGCCATATACCCTTAGACCTGTTATTAGGATGATATTATATGGCATAATCCCACATGATGTAGCTAATGGATAGTAATATTGAGTTATTTAGGTTTTGACCTAATACATTAATTGTTGTTGGGAATGGTTTAATATATGTTGTAATGGCTTAGTAAACCCTAATTGTGCTTAAAACCCTTAATGAGGGAGATACCCATGATATAATATTGAGATATAATTGTTTTGGATAAAACGTGGCACAAGTGATAGTATAATAGATATGCTGCCTTTTCATGATAGAGTTTATGCAACAAGATGTTATGTTGGGTTTGATAAAAGACTATAGGTTTTGTGGTAACCTTAGTAACACCTGACTTATGTAGATTTTGTGTTGTGCCCTAGAGTAAGGGTTATAGCCTAGTGTTTAAGGTTGGGATGTTGCACACCCACCCTCTCTTTCCTCTTGTTGTGATTTCGGGGACGAAATCCTCTTTAAGGGGTGGTGTGCTGTAACATACTGAATCTCAGGGTCTTCCCTGCAATTTACCCACTTTTGAGCTTTCCTTTGCCTTTTAGTCCATTTGGACCTTTTTCATAAATTTCCCATCCTTTTGGATCATTTTTGGACTCCATGTGCAATTTGAGTACAATTTGATGTTGAAATCACTATTTACCCTCATTGATGTAAATTGAGGGGTGTTTGCACAAATAACCCACATTAGGAGATAAGTTAGGGTTAATTATGTAATTTGGTCTTTAATGGGATAATATAGTATATTATATTAATTTGGAGCTTTTTGGATAAATATATTATTAATAATGTGTATTTGAGTTCATATATGTGTATATTAACCTTTATTGTTTCTCTCTCCTCAAAATATGATTTTAATTCATATTAATATGTTATTTTGTTGAGTAATGATTATTTGTACCCTAATGTGTTTTATATGTCGAATTTACTCACATGTTTCTCATTAATAGCCTTTTCATATAATTCCTTCATATTAATATATTATTATACTATTTTATGAGCTATATATTTATTTAGGGTCTTATTATGCATTAAACGAGAAAGTGATTGCATAGCATTGTAATACTCATCATTATGAGCCTATGGTTAAATTTTGGTGGCCTTTGGAGTTCATTTGACCTCTCTAATGCATTTTATTAGCTTTTATTATGGTGTAACTATAGTGCATCAATAGATTTCATTTGTTCGATCAGTAACGCTAAGGTTCGGAGTTATTTGGGCTGTCACGCGCCCCCTTCAGTGACCGAGCCATCCAACGGCCCTGATTTCATCATCCACGTGTCGCCTCGATCTAACGGTTTGCGCTTTATCCCTAACCTCCAGCTGGCCGGCCGTTTCACAGCAGATCGGCGCCCGATCTCTTTCTCCCTCGTCCGATCACCTTAACGCACGATTTCTTTTTCGTTGAGTTCGGATCTCGACGACGAATTGAATGAGCCCTAGCTCATCATCTACCTCGCTGGTTTGACGAAATGCCCAATTGGGCCTGAACCACCTTCGCCGCCACGACTTCACAGACGGTGCTAGAAGCCTTGCCCCACCTATATAAGGCTCTAGAATCGACCCTCGGGCTTCGCAATTTTCTTCCTCCTCCTTAGATTTCTTCTCATTTGCCCTCGGTCACCCCAACCTGCTCCAAGTATAGCTCCGGCAACGGCGGCCGAGAACTCGTCCTCCCGACCGTTTCGGTCCAATAGCCTGAGCGGTGAGCTTCCCTAGACCCTTTGCTTCACTTCGACTTCACCAGTTTTGCTCGCAGAGCCCCCTACCATCAGGTCCTATAGACCAGGCTTGACCTCCGTCGGCGCCTGCCATTTCTGAGCTGGGCTGCTTCTCCGCTCTCGCCAACGCTTTCCCTTGTTTCGCCTCGACTCCGCGATCACGATGGGATCTTCATACGAAGCTTTGCTCGCCGTTTTGACCTCGGTTCGTTGCTCTGATCTCTGAACATTTCCCCTGTTCCGGCCAAGTTGGGCCTGCTTTCTCTGCTCTCGAGCACGCGTGACCTCGCTTGTTGCCTCCCTAAGATCGTGAGACTTCAGGGAATAGATTCCCGGTCTCAGCTTGGGGCATACCCGCAAGGAATCGGGCAGGAGCTATGGAGCCAAGCTCCAGGTTGCTCCCTCGCCATGGCTGAGGAAGGAGCAATCGGGGTCAGGCAAGGACCAATGCGCCCCTGCCCCTGCCATGGGCCTTTGCTTTTGGGCTAGGGTTATTTTCGTCTTTTCACCCCCAGTTTCTTCTTTCTATCGCAAAGCAATGGATTTGTGCAAATGACTGATATGCCCTCGCCAATTTAATTTATTTGATTTAACAAGCAAGGATATTTTGGTCCTTTCCTCTATTATTTACATCGAAGTGTATTTTGATTTGAATAACTGTCACACTATAGTTTTTCTTAATTTCTGATTGGTCAGGTTTACTTAATTCATAGTAAATCAACCGTTGGTCAGAAAAATATGAATAAATAGTCGATGGAAAGGATTTTTAATGTAGAATCTGTTTCTGTGGTTTTTGAGACCTGATTCTCAAGGGTTTTCCGAAGTTTTCTTTGAATGGCATTTTTAATATGTAAATGTTTTAAAATACATAATTAATTCATTTTAACTCTATTTTATATAATAACATATGTTTTCTTAATCAGGAGATTATGAGTAATCGTTTGGACTTGGTTTTGAACTCTAAATCATAGTTTTGTAAAATTAGGGTTTTTCCTATGATTTATGCCTTTATATATATTAATACATGTGTTATGATGTAACTAGGATATTATGTGGATGGATTTTGGATACTATCTGTTTGGTGGATATGATGGTAATGTATTATATCTATGGTATGTGCACCCTATTTTGTATCCGACCCCTATGTATGTGAACAACTATGATGAATGTGTGGAATATATAATGTGCAAAATACCTAACTTTCAGTTGGGCTTTTACCCAACCCCACTCATTATTGTGCTAGCCTCATTTCCCTCTAATTGCATTTATTGGCTCCTAACTTATTTTATGCTTCTAATACCGTTGTTGTCTCATCTTTTGATATACTTGCTCTTGTTTCACTTTGACATATCCTATTCTCTTGGAATTATTATTTACAAGTTGAATTGGGTCAATGACCCCACATGCTATTGTGCTTGTCTTATGATGCAAATGTCTAATGAATGATATATTTTGCCACTATTTTATGCATGGTAGATTATTTGACTGGCTAACTATCGTAGACGCTTATGCGTAACCATTAGGGTGTGCTTTTCTACCCGGGGTGTGCTTTTCTACCCTTATATATACAGAGGCATGCTTTTCTGCC
Organism: Alisma plantago-aquatica; assembly: GCA_963693085.1. NCBI lineage: Eukaryota > Viridiplantae > Streptophyta > Magnoliopsida > Alismatales > Alismataceae > Alisma > Alisma plantago-aquatica. The sequence goes on from OY856409.1 coordinate 1,643,177,762, forward strand.
TATGGGTGTGCTTTTCTACCCAATATATATATTTTGGTCAATGACTCAGTGGTGTCTTGGCCCTACTATAGTTAATTTAGTCCAATATATCTACATGCAAATATTTAATTTAATGTGATGATTAATGGTGGCAAGATCTGTTATTTATTGGAATATTCATATATTAGCCTCATTCCTTTTGAAATCTCTTATTGTGGAGAATCCTTTATATTGTAAAGCTTTTTATTATGATTTGTCCTATCCCTTATTTTTAACACATACCTTGTTTATCTTTCTCTTACTGGATGACCCCAACAATCCAGGATAGGATCAGAGTGCGCATGGAAGCTTGGTGAACCCAAGGATAGGATAAGAAGAAAGGAATATATAGCTTGAGTGAACATATTTGCTTTTATGTTATATAGTTGTTTGCTTGGAGACAATGTTGTATTAGTTAAGTCTTCCTCTACCTAGATCCTTGTGCTTGTATAAAGTTGTACTTCCTTTATGGAAATTTTATAATGTACTCTTTATACATTTTGAATAAAGTCAAGATTTTATTCTTCCGCTGCTATCCAATTGATGATTTGTTTATCATGTTTAATAGTAGAGACTTGGGTCATTACAATGAACCTCTTTCCTTATGATCATTTTCTATTTTTCTTAATTGTGTCATTTGATGGATTTATCATGTTATAAAAAATTAAATATCATGTTATATGATTGTACACATATATGTTTTAATGATGAGAAGAAGTTATTCAAAAACTTCACTTCAACAACATGTTGAAATTCTCTAGACTTAAAAAATGTGCCTTACTACTTAGATCTACCAACTAAATTGATTGCTGTAGAAAGATTGGTCACTGATCTTCAAGTGGGCCTTGGATGGGCCACTTTAAATACTCGTGTTGTTTTTGAGAGACCATCAAGTGATTTTAGGTTTGGGGCCAGATCGATGCAGGCTAGGCTATGCACTTTGACTGTCATGTACAGTTCATGAGACCACTTTGGGCCAAGTGGTTAAGTTGATGTTGACAGATAATGTGTGATAGAACATGTCAAAGTGTGTTCCTCAGGGGGTGGCAATGTGGGCACTTTGGCCCATTTTTGGATGATTTGTCAATGGGGGGGGGGCATGAAGTCTCTTTCTTAGATGAAAGTGCAATTTTCTCTCACCCAAGCCTATATATATATATATATATATATATATATGGGAGATGTAGAATGTTTGCAGAGCTAGTTGAGGGTTCTCTTGGAGTTGTATCTCATTCATGTTGATGATCTAGCTTGCTTTTGGAGGATCAAAACCTAGAATTGTCATCTAAACCTTGCTTTGCATGAATTCATGACCATTTTCCCATTATTCTCATCTTTGATGTTTTTTACTCTCTCCTTTATCCTCTTGACCAAGGTTCTTGTCTATCCATGATGGAAATAGGTTACTTCTCCTAATACCTATTCTTTTCACCTTAATTGTTCTACTTAGAGCTAGAGTTTACTTGGTTGGATGTCGTGGTTTTTTTTAATAAGCTTGGGAGCTAGGATTTCATGTTTTCTAATTAGAGGTCGTGCGCTTCATCTAAGGAGAGTGATATAGTATCCATTTAGTGTACCAAATGATGCAATTCCTACATGCAACCATTTGGTCACATATTACATTATTAATGATGTAAATATGACACTTTTATGAGGAATTTGTCTATGACACAGGGACCTATGGGTCTATCACCCTCTTTACTATTTGTTTTTGTTCTAAATTGAAAATTATACACCTTGTTATTTCCATGATGCATCAAATTTTCAATTTTTATGAGTATATTGCCCTAAAATGGTGGATCTAGGCATCCATACTACTTTTTTCATATCGAACTTATAGAATACAATTTTTGGACAAAACTTTTCATAGTGATTCCTTATTGTTGTAAGAAGAGATTTGATCCATTTGAAGTGGAAGTTATCCCTTATTATGATGTGCCTTTTGATGTTGAAATGGTGACCATTTGTTTATATATACACATAGTTTGCATGAACTAGGGTTTTGCTTTTTTTATTATTATATAACTATCTAATACTTAGTAGGATTATACAAATTATACTTATTCTTCAATGAAAATTGAGTAAATAATTTAATTAATCATTGGAACCTAGTTCATGTAGTGCCATGTGATCATATATAAATTCTAATGTTCATAAGTTGATAGTAAAACATGTACCCTTATAGAAACCTCAGGATGTGAGAAGATACTCAAACTCATATATTGTTGAATATACGTCTATGTATATGGGGTATGCTCTCCTTGGTGCCTTGAAAATATTCATTTATATGACTATGTTTCTAGGGTGTATCTCCTATTATGAATGGTGGTCCTCCTGATATGTTTGAGAATTATGTGATATGATGTTTAAAATGTACTAATGCCTATGTGATGTGATAGTTCTTATGATATGAGTACCCTATACATTCATAAGAATTTTATGTAGGTTATAGGTTGATGGGTCTGTACTTTTTATACTTGGCTTGGTGGGATCTTAAGAAGATCATGTTGGTATGTTTGCCCTGAGAGCCAATCATGGGATGATTGGTGGGATACATTAAGATTGATTTGATAAACATCAAAGGCAAGCTTCCAATTCTTTCTGGTTCAGTCATATGAGATAATGATAGAACAAATTGAATGTCTAGAGAATGACCGTACTCAATGACATATGCTTTCAGGTTAAGGACCTGAACGATGAGATCATACAGATTCTAAGAGTTTGTACATTCTTATTTTTTCCCTAGTAAGATGTCATTGTGGAAGGTAGATAGAAAACAATGTCACACAAGACTAGATTGGGGTGTTGGTTGATGATAGAATCTCATTAGTCATGATATGTAGATATCAAACCAAACACATAGGTACTTGTTAGAGAACATGTGTATCAGACAAACCCACTGTGAGTTTGACACATGGAACCATGACATGGTAGTCACAGTCAGTTCTCACAGTGATGGTGGTGAGTGTGATTCTTTGACCTAAAATCACTACACTCAACACATGTCATTGGGTACACTTTGACATCATCAAACGCAGTCCTGAAACATGGGTTGTTATAAAGGTGATGATTGGGTGGCTTTGACACATGGGGCTTTTGAGGGGTGAGTGATAGATATGGGATTTGTCCCTCCTGAAGGAGTTTGATATCCATGGCCACTTGATGAGTAGGATTGAGATAGGCGTGCACACATGTGTGAATCAATATGTGATACTGATGTCATACATATCTCCTCCAATCTACTCTGAGATCAAGAAAGTGAATGAACGTTGATAGGATGACTGTTCCATGCATTGAGTTCATTCAGGAAATTAGTGACAAAGGAATTATACATTCACTGTAACACCATTCACAGATTGTAGGATTGAAAGTTGTTCTCCAACTTTCTATTTCACTTGGGTAGCACTGAAGTGTGACTAGGCACCACTCTTTGCTTGTGAAATCATAAGTGTTATGGACTTTCACTGCCAATGTGAAATGGACCTGCAGGGTCACACACATTGGATTTAGCTTGGAAGAGTATTTTATCCACAAACGATGTTTAGATTGATTACTAAAGGAGTTTAGTAGTTCAATTAAACACTCAATCAATTGATAGCTCAATATCATAGTTTTCAAGGTGTTGGACTGATTGATTGGAGTATCCAATTAATTAAACTACGATTGACTAATTTGCACAGTCTACTACCCCAACCGATCGGCTCATAGGGATGAACTGATCGACTCAAGTTGGTGAACCGATCGACTCAATTGGTGAGACGATCGGCTCATGCATCAATGAGACGATCGACTCAATTGTTGAACCGATCGATTCATGTGACCAACCGAGATCGTTTGGAAAGTCAAAAGACTATTTTGCAAATATAATTTGTTTCACTTGTACAAATTCAATTTGGACAAGGATTAATATTTGATTAATCGGAAACAAATATGAAAGTCAATTTGAGTTGGATCAGAATCACGAACCGATCGGCTCAGGCATGAACCGGTCAGCTTAGAGCACCAGACGATCAGCTCAGGTACCAAATGATCGGCTCAGGGCCCAAAACGATCATTTTAGGGTGTGAACCGATCAGTTCAGCTGGCACAGATTGGTTGTTTTTTGGAAAATCTCAAACCTTTCTACTCCTTCTTTAATCCCACATTGCCCGGGGTAGAGAAACCTATCCCATGACCCTCCTATATATATAGGGGTAGTGGGGGCTTCTCAGACAACAACTTATAACACCAGTTGCTCTGCAAGGTTATCGTTCTCTCTGGTTTTGGTAACCGAGAGAGGGCCTGAGCAAGTGCTACCCAATAAGGGAGGCACATTAAGGGAAAGACAACTGCAAAAAAGCGACTGGTGGGAGGAGTGTGTGTTGGTGACTAGTATGCCGACAGGAGGGTGCGACTCCTTCCGGTTCCTTGTGGGACAAGGAGATCGAAGTTCTAGGTGGTCCGTGTGGACTACTTTAGAGGCGGGAGACTTCTACCCCTCGGAGGACAGCTGTCAAACCCGATAGTCCCAATGAGAGTAGGAGCTGCACAGACACCGTCCAAGACTGGAGGTGAAGACCACGCAAGCCGTGAGGTAACGTCGCTGAGCAAGACTCAGGATAAGGTACGCCTCTACAAATCATACTTCCTATTATATAGACGTTGACACAATTCCTTTATTCTGGGTTTAGGAGAAGAACATTTTTGTTTCCACTGCCTTCTCTATCTCCCCTAAAATCCAACAGTGGTATCAGAGCCACGTCAACTACTCTATACTTTTGGATTATCGAAATGATCGATTTTGGTTTGTCGCCTTTATTTATTGCATACAATGCGAATAAAATTGGCTTTGTGCATGTCCAATCCTAAATCCACAAATCCCAATATACATATATGATATGTAATATGAATGCACTCGATATGCGTCACCCTTAAATGAGTTTTGTGGTGAATGTATAGCGTGGTTATGGCCAATAAACCCTATGTATTTGTGCTTGGTTGTATGTGGTTGCATGCATCTTGGTCTGCGCACCGATTCCCTATCTCTTATTCCCGATGTAACTCAAGATAACTCGATATTTCTTTCCTACCTTTGCTCCCCCCGAATGTAACTCGGGGTTTCTCAATTCCAATGTAAATAGGATAGAACTTTTATTTCCTGTTATGTCAAAGAACGGTGGACAACCTGACAACAACTGAGATGATCGGTTCAAGGAGTGAACTGATCGGTTGGTGATCTAGACGACCGGCTCAAGGAGAGAGACGATCGAGTGGCGGCCATGAGTAGATGCACGACGACTAGGCGAACAAATCGGTTGGAGGAGCCAACCGATCGGTTGGTGGTACCCAGACAACTGGGCCAAGATGAACATGTCATTCATGTGATGAGTTGATCAACTCAGATGGCTATAGCACTTCATCATGGCCATGTTGCATGTGATGTAGACCTAGATGACCGTGATTCCTCTTGGCTTGAGGAATCACATTAGGATGGCCATAATCATCGCTTTTATCATTTTACATGTTTTCTGTGGGATATAGCATGTATATGATACATAATATGTATTGTGGTGATTGGATATGTATATGTACCTATAAAAACGAAATCCCTAATTAAATATTAAAGTTTTAGATGCCTTCCAATTGTGACACACGTGAAAAGCTTGATCGGCCCAGTGTGGGCACGCCCTAGCGTGGTGCACCGTCTATCTCGTAGAAGCGTGAAGGATGGATATGTGGGTCTGCCCTAGCAAGGTGCATATTCATCGTGTTGGCTTTGGGTCAGACTTAACAAGGTGACCTAGATAGGATCTAGCACCTTGAGGCATGGAGGTGATCATGGCAAAGAGTTGCATATGACATCTTTCAAGAGTTACGTTTGATGCAACTGGCAAAAGCTGCCTACCTGGAAGATCTAAGTTGTGGGTGACAACCCTAGCTGGTCCATGACTCAGAGGATTTCAGGATCTTGACCCACTAGAAGATTGTATGCTGCAATATTTTGAATTGATAGTGAGGGCTATCAATTTGAACAAAAATAGTGGGAGTGATAATTAATTAAAGTCCTAATTATATCGCCAACCTTTCAAATCAATCAACCTTTCACATCAATCTTGCATATTTTATGACAATAAGGGCAATTAATAAAGTTGATGTTTCAATGTTTGTGGCAATGCCCTGTTTATCTTGTGATACTTGTTATGCATAAGATAAAATGATACCTAAAAGTTATTGATAACTCAAATAATCAAATTAGCATAAATCATAAGAAATTCATTTCTAGATTCCATATGATGGATAACTCTAGACTCTTTTGGTTAGAGAACCAGTAAGAGACATGAATCTCTTAGACATGATTAATCAATATTCACTAAGGTAGTGGGAGAATGATTATCCTATTAGGTATAATACATGTGATGTATTTACATACCTATTGGAGTAAATGCTAATACTTCAAACAGTGTTTAAAGAAATACCAATATGAATATCTTGAAGTGTTCAAGAATATCATAGATGAAGTATGGATTTGGTAAAGTGATAATTCTTGATGAGATCAATGAATGAAATACTTGAACCAAATGTTTGAGAACCTTATGAGTGATTATGATAGTGTATCACAGTGAACTCATGATTAAGGCATGGTGATGTTTAAATCAAAAGGAGTCATACTCTAAAGAGTTAGAGGATGATTATCAAATAACCAATTTCTTCTTAAATAAATAACACCCCACGCTAATAAAGGACATTAAGAATCACAAGGAGTTGTGAGTTCTTATATCCTTGACAGATACACCTCGATGTGATGAGTTGGTCATGTGATGAGTCAACTATCTAGATAAATATGAGGAACTAGATTTTGAGTTATGGTTTATGACCATTACATCCTAAATGAATTCCATATGAACCATAAGGTATGACCTTGATGGTAGCACCCATTGGGATGAAATCCATAAGTGTGAATGAGTCTTAAGCGTTAAGACACATGGATAACATTTTGAGAAGGATGATGCTTGTTAATTGCAACTTAATGACTAAGAGATTTGGCATATGGATACTAAAACCACATTCCTGTGAGGAATAAGACAAGGATGTGTACATGACACAACCTATAAGGCTTATGAATCCATTAATGCAAATGAAGTCTATAAGTTACAATGGACTAAACTATGCGATTGATTAAGAACAAGAAACTCAGAGTTGGATCTTTACTATGATGATATAGTCAAAGGGTTTTGACTGATATGTCGAAGATAAAGAAGGGATCTGTGATTTAGTGAGAGTGTATTCACATTCCACATATTGATGTGAAATGGAAATGTTCTAGAATGGAAATCCAAAGTGGAAATTATCTTCAAGGAAAATAGAGACGTTTCCTATGTGATAGGAATAGAGATCTATAGAGATAGTTCTCGAGAACCTCTTGACCTGAAAAGAGAGCATACATTGGCAATCTGTACTGAAGGGTTCAGTATGCACAGATTTAGTGGGAGAAAACTTGTCCATATTACATGGAGTTAATATCCCAAGGCCAAGTGTCCAATTCTTATGAAGAATGGGAACACTAAGAATAGATATGGATCTATCATGTATGCAATCATCCCATCATCTTACATGTATGGACATGACAAGAATAAAAGACATTCATCTTGTATGTAGGACATGACAATATGATATGCTCATCCTGATAACTCATATGTGGGACATGACGAGTGGATGTCTGTCTAGTTCCAGCAAGGGTTACTGGAATACCATGAGAACTTGATAAGTACTTGAGAAGTACTAGTTCTATGTAAATAAGGAAGGATTCACTATAAAGAGTTACATTGATGCGAACTTCCAAAAAGGACAAAGAATTAATCGCAATATATATGGGATATATAAAAGTGAATGTTTGTTGATAATTGGAAACGTAGAAATAAAGTTGTTTTAAAAGGAAATGCTGAGTATCTATGTGTTAGAGAACAACAGTAGATACTATATGGATCTAGGAGTTCATAGAGATGAACTTATAGTTATTCCGGTCATTGATGACAAGTTAGGAGTGCTTGTTCATGCAATGTGGCTAAAGGTTAGCAAAGGAATACTAGATTGCATATTATGACAACTCCATCTCATACGTGTGACATACAACGAAGAGATGAGAGACATGCAGATAATACTGACTTTGGCAAAGTGTTGCCATAACACACTATGTTAGCACTAGAGCACAGTAACATGTGAGACATGTTTGAAGATCACTAAGAATATGATTCAAGGGTGATTGGCTCGCAGTGCAAGTGGGAGTCTGTTGGTATGTATGTCCTGAGAGACAATCATGGGATGATTGGTGGGATACATTAAGATTTATTTGATAAACATAAAAGGAAAGCTTCCAATTCTTTCTGGTTCAGTCATATGAGATAATGATGGAACATATTGAATGTCTAGAGAATGACAGTACTCAATGACGTATGCTTTCAGGTTAAGGACCTGAATGATGAGATCATACAGATGCTAAGAGTTTGTACATTCTTATTTTGTCCCTATTCGGATGTCATTGTGGAAGGTAGATAGACAACAATGACACACAAGACTAGATTGTGGTGTTGGTTGATGACTAAATCTCGTTAGTCATGATATGGAGATATGAAACTAAACTCATAGGTACTTGTTAGAGAACAAGTGTACCGGACAAACCCACCGTGAGTTTGACACATGGAACCATGACTTGGTAGTCACAGTCAGTTCTCACAGTGATGGTGGTGAGTGTGATTCTTTGACCTGAAATCACTACACTCAACACATGTCGTTGGGTACACTTTGACATCATCAAACGCAGTCCTATAACATGGGTTGTTATAGAGGTGATGATTGGGTGGCTTTGACACATGGGGCTTTTGAGGGGTGAGTGATATATATGGGATTTGTCCCTTCTGAGGGAGTTTGATATCCATGGCCACTTGATGAGTAAGACTGAGATAGGCATGCACGCATGTGTGAATCAATATGTGATATTGATGTCATACATATCTCCTCCAATCTACTCTGAGATCAAGAAAGTGAATGAACGTTGACAAGATGACTGTTCCATGCCTTGAGTTCATTCGGGATGTCAGTGATAAAGGAATTATACATTCACTGTAACACCATTCACGGATTGTTGGATTGAAAGTTGTTCTCCAAGTTTCTATTTCACTTGGGTAGCACTGATGTGTGACTAGGCACCACTCTTTGCTTGTGAAATCATAAGTATTATGGACTTTCTTGCCAACGTGAAATGGACCTGTAGGGTCACACACATTGGATTTAACCCGGAAGAGGGGTTTATCCACAAACGGTGTTTAGATTGATTACTATAGGAGTTTAGTAGTTCAATTAAACACGCAATCAATTGATAGCTCAGTATCATAGTGTTAAAGGTGTTAGACTGATTGATTGGAGTATCAGATTGATTGAAACTGTGATTGATTGATTTGTACAGTCTGCTGCCCCAACCGATCGGCTCATAGGGATGAACTGATCAGCTCAGGTTGGTGAACCGATCGACTCAACTGGTGAGACGATCGACTCATGCTTCAATGAGATGATTGACTCAATTGTTGAACTGATCGATTCATGTGACCAACTGAGATCATTTGGAAAGTCAGAAGACTATTTTGCAAATACAATTTGTTTCACATGTACAAATTCGATTTGGACAAGGATTAATATTTGATTAATCAGAAACAAAGATGAAAGTCAATTTGAGTTGGATCAGGACCACATATTGATTGGATCTAGCATGAATCGGTCGGCTCAGAGCACCAGACGATCGACTCAGGGCCCGAAATGATCATTTCAGGGTGTGAACCGATCGGTTCAGCTGGCACATATTGGTTGTTTTGTGGAAAATCTTGAACCCTTCTACTCCTGCTTCAATCCCGCATTGCCCGGGGTAGAGAACCCTATCCCATGACCCTCCTATATATATAGGGGTAGTGGGGGCTTCTCAGACAACAACTCAGAACACCAGTTGCTCTGCAAAGTTGTCGTTCTCTCTGGTTTTGGTAACTAAGAGAGAGCCTGAGCAAGTGCTAACCGATAAGGGATGCACGGTAAAGTAAAGACAACTGCATAAAAGCAACTGGTGGTAGGAGAGTGTGTTGGTGACTAGTATGCCGACAGGAGGGTGCGACTCCTTCTGATTCCTTGTGGGATAAGGAGATTGGAGTTCCAGGTGGTCCCTGTGAACTACTTCATAGGCATGAGACTTCTACCGCTCGGAGGATAGCTGTCAATCCCGAAAATCCCTATGAGACCAGGAGCTGCACAGACACCGTCCAAGATCGAAGGTGAAGATCGCACAAGCCACAATGTAACTTCGCCGAGCAAGCCTCGGGATAAGGTACGCCTCTACAAAGCATCCTTCCTATTGTATAGACGTTGACACGATTCCTTTATTCTGGGTTTGGGAGAAGAAATTTTTTGTTTCTGTTTCCTTCTCTGTCTCCCCTAAAACCAATAGATCATAGAACCCTAAGGTCCTCTACAATGAACTAGGAGACTTAAAACCACTAAAAAATAGTTTTTGGTGGTACATCCCAATAGCCAAGGGCTTAATAAAAAAAGATGTAAAAAAATAATGTAGCATCACTTATTTAGTATCCTACCACTTTTGTGTTTTTATGATTCTTAAATGTGACATGTAACCTTCTTTTTGGGGTGGGAAGAATCAACCTTGGAATCCCCTTCAGGTATCTCAATGTACTTCTCTATTGTATCTGAATTGACCATGTCTCTTACGTTCTTGTGATAATAGAAAAGTCTTGTAATATATAGGAGTATGTAATGACCCAAAGTTTTGAGAACACATTTCAAACATAAGTTTTAATCAAAATATGCAATATTTTTTGATGAAATCAAAATATGCAATCTGATATCACCTTGGTCTATGTGGATGTGCAATTATAGTACATAAAGTAAATCATTCTTAATGTTCAGAGAACACTTGTAATAGGATACATGTTGTTCTTCTTCCTTAAGAAGGTCCATGCCTCAATGAAATCATGCTTCTAGGTGTTGGAGAATATAACTAATATAGGAAATATATCCCTATCTTGGAGAGGAGATATGGTAAATCAAGATTTCTTGAGAGGAATAAAGGAGTGTCCAAGTAACATTTAAAGCATTTAATAACACTACAACATAGAAAAATGGGGTCACAATTGAACACTTTCTATTTTAGAGATGAGTTTTTGAGATAACTTTAGTGGGAAGGGAAGGTATGGACACACATAAAAAACATTAAGGTTTGAGTGACAATTATGAGTCCATGGACCATCCCTAATGGATTTTTGGCCAAAGAGTATTTTACATCTACCTACAGGAAACACATGTCTTTTCAAGTTCATTTCTTGAGTGGAACTAGATACTTCCCAGTTCCAACTCCAACCCAATTGGTATACCCTTGTTCCAACACCTGGTTGGGAAACCTAGAGGTGGTGCATAAATGGACAAAATTATTTGTAGTAATGTATCTGGACTCAAGGTGTTGGAAGAAAGGTGTGGCGTCTTTTAAGGTCTTAGGTCAGGATCAAGGTGGTCTAGTTTTAAATCATGGTCTAGGGCCATTGGCTATGAAATGAAGGTGTGTGGCCTACCTTAGGCCATGGTCAAATGAATAGGGTTTGTGGGCTCATTTTAGGTCATGGTCTAGGACTATTTCATGGTATGGTAGGTAGAGATGGGTATACCATCGATGCTACTAGATAGTTTTTAATTAAGATGGAGGAACCTTTAAATAAAAATGAATCTGTATGCATGGAGCATGAATTAAAAGTTGAGTTGATCTAATTTTTTTATCCAAGGTAGACAAGTGAATAGTCTTATAGTTTAATTGTGTGTACATGAGTTGAGATCATTAGATTGATGGATAGTTTAATTCTTAGTCAAGAAGGATACAACATGGGACCAAGTTAAGGTCACACATGAGTACAAGCATGCAACATATGTGTATGGCATGATTATTAAATAAGGCACCAATGAATGCATGGATATGTACCTCACAACCAACAAAGAATAATATATATGTGACATTTATCAAGATGTTTTTTGGAACTATGATAACATGGATTGTAGGCATGGTTGTGAACCAAGAAAACCTTTTGACATGAGGCTAAAGGTTTGAAGTTTGGTTTTTATCTAGATGAGGTTCCTAGAAGATGTTTTCATGAATCAAGAAGTCTTTTATAGGTTACAAAGATGGTAAATTTGGCAAGGAATACAATAAAATATTATTTTATACTTTGAGTGAATCTTGGTAACCTTTTAGTAGGTTACCAAGAGACTTTCAGTTTTGTAACAAATGATGTGTGCTAAAGATGTGAGACTATCATTAATATCCCTTCTACATATTAAGTTTATAATATGTTGGAAAGACTTCAATGATAGTGATACCTTTTAGATTTAATTTTAGAAACCTAATGATGCAAAGTATAATATTAAAATGATGAAAATTTAGTCTCAAGTAAGTCATTGTTACAACCTTTATCATGCATAACTGGTAATCATAGAGTTAAAAGATAAAACTAGTATTAATTATTCTTGTTATTATTTTAATTACCTTGTGAACTATTTTAGTTTTGATATTTTAAATGATTTTATGGAACACAAATTTTTTAATTATGAATCCAAAAAAATAAGAATAAGACAAATCAAAGTTAAAATGGAGAACTTATGTCCTTTTAGAATTCTATAGAATTTCCATCGATTGACAAGTGAAGGGTTAAGATAAAGGGTTCCTTTTAGCACGACAAATGGTGAATATCCCTAAGACATTTAGAATCAATATATAACAATAGCATTATCTTTGTGACACCCCACCAATCAAACCAAGAATTCATCCTACAGTCCTAAAGTTGAAGTACACATAAGACATGTTTACCAAACATGACTATCCAAATGACAAGTAAATCCAAATCTTATTTACAGTGGATGTTAAGTTCCATCATGAACTAATTTTCAACACTTAATATCACATTCTATACTAAGAAGACAAGAATGAGACAACAAATTATATTTATAAAATAATAACTAATTTTCACAAAGAGAAACATATTCAACAATGATAGATTTATCACTTAGTAGTAAAGATAATGTAACAATCATTCAACTCATGACCTACACAACTTATCATCTTTTATTTATTTATCCTGAAACTACTTGGCTTGTACCTCACTAAGTAGAAGTCAACACGTCTGATTCTCATGTCACTGACTCAAAGTCACTATCTTAGGGTTTAGCCGACCACCCTAAGATATCAACAACAGACCCAGGTCCACCTCAGGGTTGCCTAAAGAGGTTCACATCCTCATCTCAGGTACACGAGATAGGATCTAGCGAAACAATATATCACATATCACATCATTTATCATATGTTCATATTTCACATATTTCATTTCATCAGAGTTCATTCTTCATGGGCATAGACTATCGTAGCAAGGATTTAGGGCAGAGACACTCTAGATGACTCACTCCTTAATCCTAGTGATCTATCCTTTAAGGTCTCGATCCACACTCCAGAAATCCTTCTCATAATTCATTGATTACTACAAGGAGATCCGTTTTGTTTACCCAGTGTGGACCTTGGGGAAACTCACATTGTTTAGGGAACCTAACTAGATGTTTCATCATTTTACTTGTTATTAATCTCTTTTAATGATCTTAGAAGAATTCAAAACATCATGTTTCATATCTATGTATTCTCACATAACTAGAATAACATGAAACTTTTTAAGAAGGATAATGACCAAAACAAGAAGCAAAATAATTTGTAAGTTGAACACATATATTATTTAAAATTCCACACAATCTATAGCAATCATCATTAGTGGGCTTTCATCCCAAGACGTCATCTCATTATCTAGCAGTTACTCTTATCAGGGTTTCTCAAAAGTAACCAAAGCATGTTAATTCCATCTCTCAACATATTTCTTATTCGTTCATTGAATATCATAGTTCTCATTCAATATTCACAAAGACATTAGAACTCAAAACAATATAAGCATATAGAAATCTTGTGTCATGCATCATGCTCAGGATAGGTTCATCATGCAACATGTATGTATTTCATTCCATTCTATAGATATGAATAAATCTCAAGAATAAGCATGCATAGCACACTTAATAATCCTCATTTACTATCTAGTAATTTTCAATTAGGATTACTGTCCATCACATGTGTAATCTCATTTGGAATCTATCAGATTAGGCCATTCTTATAATACAAGTGTTTACATACAATTACAATCCAATATGAATTCTTATGAATCAAATCGCATTTTGAACTTCTTCTTGTAATTTAATAAACTATACTCATATGCATTGCTTAATCCCTCATTTGATATCATTATTCATTAGCATCACATATCTCATTATTTAGGGCTAAGGTTATGTTCTTAGATCCATGTACTAATTTTCATCATTTTCCCTTCATTTCATATTCGTTAGTTTTAAATTCTTTCATTTACTGTTCACTACTACTTTAGGAACAAATCATTTTAAATTTAATTAATATATAAGTTCCTCTCTCATTAATATCCTTCATAATGTGATTTTAATGTATTTCATTCATTTTGGGTTAAACCACATGTAATTTAAATAAAAAGATTAAAGACTTCATCATAATAACTTAATTAGTTTCATCCTTAACTTTCCATCACCATTCAATACATTTTTTATCATATCATTTCTTATGTTTAGATAATTGTACCATGTCATTGACTTATAATGGCATTCCCATAATAAAAAATGATCATGCCTTATTATACGACTCACTTTAGGTAAAAGGAATGGATTAGAGTTACATCTTGTTACAACATAATATCTAACCATCATTCACAATTCATTATTATGTGACTTGTATAAAAGTACCCACATTCATGGAAGTTTTACTCAATATTTCATAAATCATACTAAAATATATGCATTAGGCTTAAATTATATTAATAAGACCCATTATGATAGTCCGGCCAGAGTAGCCCGACTGGTTACAGCTTGGTAAGTCCAGATGAAGGACCTGGGTTTGAATCATGCCAAAAGGTGCTCTGCGAAAGGCACTCCACATGGACTTGGCATGGGAGGGGGGGTGACCAGACCACAACCTCTCATGCCTTGAGAGTTTACGCTGTCTGGGGGGGTCACAAAAGTGGCACTTTTATGGGGGTGGTTCTCTTCGAAATAAAAAAAGGACCCATCATGTGATGACCCAAAATTTTAGGGTTTTGATACCCAATATGGTATTGGAGGTAAAGCTAGAGTAAAATAGATGTTAATGGACATGAGGTAGTATACAGTCAAATTGAATAAATTAGGCTTATGTTGATAATTTTTTAGGATGTTTGATGTGTAGCTTAAGTCCAATATCTTTATATATGTATCACTTCGGGGTACTTATGACTACATGTGTCAATGAGAGCATACATGAATCCATATGGTCGAACATTGATATGAGTATGCATCATGACCAATGTAATAGGATCAAACATGTTCCATCAAGGTTTGGTAACTAATTGATCTATATTTAAGGTTGATACACTTAATTATGAGACTATTTGAGGAATTAAATTAAAATAAACAAATGTTGGATTCTTGGTCTCAAATTTGGTTGAATGCTAGACCACATTATGGGTTACTAGTGCCTAAAATTTTGGTATATTTTGAACAAATCTTTAGATAGGTATTGAGGTCGGGAATCTTGGGTGCCACCTTGAAGCCTGGGATGCGTGGCCATCATCTGAGTGTTAAGGGAGGAATCAAGAGCAGGGAGCTCGTCCCTAACATCTGATCACTGCCGAACAAAAAGAGGCTGACCAAGTCTTGCAATCTTCAACGGCCAGCACCACATATCGCGATCTATATGTGATTCAAGCTGAGAAATCAGTTCCGCCTTATTAGTATCTATCTCCCAACCGGTATCACACTAGTTTAGGTTCCAAGATGAGACCAGGAGAACCCTCTTCTGCTCCGCCCTCTCCACTATTGTCTACAGATGACGTGGTGATGGGAACATAGGGAAGAAGGGAGTCCAATCCCAACCTCCTCCTCCTCGCTCCAACAACCAATAAATCACATGTAGAAGGTTCAATGATCTAGAATGGATGAGAGTGAAACTGGCCTACAACTCTCCTCTTCATCGTCGCCATTAATTTCCATTGCTGCTTATAGCCGAGAAACTAGAAGACCTCTAGGTAGCAGCTAGGGATGTGAGGAGAAGAACCCATTACAGGGAGCCGAGGTAGGACCAAGCTTGGAGTCCTCACCAGACAAGTAGCACAAGCACCACCCTGCTCTGGAGAACAGATGATCGGAGGTCGTGCATCGGTATACAAATCACAGGATGGAGGTCAGTTGCCCTGACATCATCACACCAGACCCCGACTTCACAACGACGACAATTGGGGGCCAACAAGCTGATCGCCATACCAATCCTGTGCCTTTACGAAATCGGTGGGTGATCAAGGGCCCAGAACATCGTAGAGGAGAGACGAGAGTCTGAAGGTACCAAATTCAGATGGAAATGGAGGAAGAAGACTGCTGGGGCCAAGCGATAGTGCTGGTGATCTGGGATCATCCCTGCTGAGAAGATGATCACGTCAGGCCTGAAGCGTGAGATGATGATTGGAAGCGGGAAGTTCTTTGCCTCATTTAATCCAACGTGAGGGCATGGAAGCCTGTCAGTGCTCATCAGACTCAATCACAGAGGTGGCGACACACACACATTGGAAGAGAGAGATGAAGAGGGAGAGGAACGAGGACGGGAGTCAGACTCGTGCGGCTGGAGGAGCTAGTGTTTGCTGGACTGGGTTGCTAGGGTTACCTAGTCGGCTGAACCAAACCACCGCTGACCCCAAAATGGCTGGGCGTGACTGGAGGAGGTGGGTCAGCCAATGTGGGCAAATCAAAGCCTACCACCTTAGCAAGTGGGACCCACCAAGGTAAATACCTTCTAAAATCTGAGAATTTATCTAAATCTTTCAAAATGCCCTATAAATAGCTCCCATGGCCAAATAATTTCCCAAAAATATCCACAGACTCAAAAAAATGCTCTCTTTATTATGAAATCCCTAGATCAGTCCTTTGATGCACATTTATTGATCCTATATAGTTTATATGATAATTCCCCATTTAGGTTTCATTAAATGAAATAAATTGTATATAGTTGACATAAATTCTCAGAAAATTCTTATAGAACTCTAGAGATGGATTTAAATCATCATTAGAGTTCTATAAGAATTTTCTGAGAATTTATGTCAACTGTATACAATTTATTTCATTTAATGAAACCTAAATGGAGTATTATCATCTAAACTATATAGGATCAGTAAATGTGCATCAAAGGACTAATCTAGGGATTTCATAATAAAGAGAGCATTTTTTCGAGTCTGTGGATATTTTTGGGAAATTATTTGTCCATGGGAGCTATTTATAGGGCATTTTGAAAGATTTAGATAAATTCTGAGATTTTAGAAGATATTTACCTTGGCGGGTCCCACTTGCTATGGTGGCAGGCTTTGATTTTCCCACATTGGCTGACCCACCTCCTCCAGCCATGCCCATCCATTTTGGGGTCAGCGACGGTTTGGTTCGGCAATCAAAAGGAGGACCTCTAGTGTTAGGACAATATATGTGGTGAACTCTAGAGAGAGTGAGACCCACAAGGAGAGGGTTGTAGGACCTACCCTGAGATATATATGAAATGATGTGTCCTAAGCTGGGTTACTCTTGAGTAGACGAGTTGAGTCCTTTTTGCATGATTCGATCCTATATATGAGAATTGGGTTAAAAAATGATGGGTAGGAGACTAATAATGAGAAAGTCAATCCTTTTGATTGAGTTAGGTCCTAGCTTGAGTGACATATGTGTCTGAATCTCATCATTAGCTGCAAGTGAGGTTATATATATGAACTCTGGTTCTAAGAGAAAAATGCTTTGTGCATAAGATACTCATAAATGTTGTTCCTTCCACTTCTCTTTCTCTCTAAATATGATGCTAGAAACCTCACTTGAGCTATATAGATGATTTATTTATGAAGAGTCACTTGTGTAAGCGTGGCCTAATATTTTCTATATTTCCTCCCTATATCATACATGTAATATCCAATTTTGAAAGCATGATAAAATTGGCTTAGTATATTCTCTTTCTCTCTATATCATGAATGAATGATATAAGTTTGAAATCATGAGCAAAAAAAAGAAGAAGATATATTTGGCTCATAGATTAATAATCACAAAATATAGTGCCTAGGATCAATCCTTCTAAATCTAAGCTTCTTCTTGAGGATAACTCGTTGAATAGGGTGAGACACTAATATTTAAGTATGATAAGAAAGCATTTCTTTAATGATGAAATCATAGTATGATGTTGATCATAAACCACATTAATGATGTAAACATGATAATTCTAGTGATTGAAGATGTGAGATCTTGACATCATCTTACATACACAAGAAGGATGAAAGATGAAAACTTTAGTAATACCTCCTTAACTTCTTATGAGCAAATAAAACCCTTATCCTTTAGGGTCTATGAGGATGTAAATCTTATAATGCAAGAATGCCATGCCATGACTAAGATGTGAAATGGTACTTCACTCTATATAAAATGGGGTGGGTACATCCTAGGTTTTGTAAAATCCTAAGACACCTACAAGTGGTGGCCTAGAATTAGTATATACTCTTCAATATCTCCTTCAACATGAGATTAGTTGAATTTCAAGGATGAAATTCCATATAAGATGGGGTGAATGTGATGACCCAAAATTTTAGGGTTTTGATACCCAATATGGTATTGGAGGTAAACCTAGAGTAAAATAGATATTAATGGACATGAGGTAGTATACAGTCAAATTGAATATATTAGGCTTGTGTTGATAATTTTGTAGGATGTTTGATGTGTAGCTTAAGTCCAATTTCTTTATATATGTACCACTTCGGGGTACTTATGACTTCATGTGTCAATGAGAGCATACATGAATCCATAGGGTTGAACATTGATATGAGTATGCATCATGATCAATGTAATAGGATAAAACATGTTTCATCAAGGTTTGGTAACTAATGGATCTATATTTAAGGTTGATACACTTAATTATGAGACTATTTGAGGAATTAAATTAAAATAAACAAATGTTGGATTCTTGGTCTCAAATTTGGTTGAATGCTAGACCACATTATGGGTAACTCGTGCCTAAAATTTTGGTATCTTTTGAACAAACCTTTAGATAGGTATTGAGGTCGGGAATATTGGTATAATTAATAAGGTTTGAGTTGTAGCTGAACTAAGTTTGATATAGTTAGATGTCACACAACTCTTCATGTACCGAGGCTGTTGGGCGCCACCTTGAAGCCTGGGATGCGTGGCCCTCATCTGAGCGTTAAGGGAGGAATCGAGAGTAGGGAGCTTGTCCCTAACATCCAATCACTTCTGAACAGAAAGAGGCTGA
This sequence comes from Alisma plantago-aquatica, assembly GCA_963693085.1. Taxonomy (NCBI): domain Eukaryota; kingdom Viridiplantae; phylum Streptophyta; class Magnoliopsida; order Alismatales; family Alismataceae; genus Alisma; species Alisma plantago-aquatica. The sequence continues at coordinate 1,643,197,218 of OY856409.1, forward strand.
CCAAGTCTTGCAATCTCCAACGGCCAGCACCACATATCGCGATCTATATGTGATTCAAGCTGAGAAATCAGTTCTGCCTTATTAGTATCTATCTCCCAACCGGTATCACACTAGTTTAGGTTCCAATATGAGACCGGGAGAACCCTCTTCTCCTCCACCCTCTCCACTATTGTCTACAGATGATGGGGTGATGGGAACATAGGGAAGAAGGGAGTCCGATCCCAACCTCCTCCTCCTCACTCTAGCAACTAAGAGATCACCTACAGAAGGTTCAATGATCTAGAATGGATGAGAGTGAAACTAACCTACAACTCTCCTCTTCCTCATCGCCATTAATTTCCATTGCTGCTTATAGCCGAGAAACTAGAAGACCTCCAGGTAGCAGCTAGGGATGCGAGGAGAAGAACCCATCACAGGGAGCCGAGGTAGGACCAAGCTTGGAGTCCTCACCGTACAAGTAACACAAGCACCACCCTTCTCTGGAGAACAGATGATCGGAGGCCATGGAGCAGTATACAGATCACAGGCTAGAGGTCAGTTGCCCTGACATCATCACACCACACCCCAACTTCACAACCGCGGCAATTGGGGGCCAACAAGCTGATCGCCTTACCAATCCTGTGTCTTTACCAAATCAGTGGGTGACCAAGGGCCGAGAACATCGTAGAGGAGAGAAGGGAGTCTGAAGGTTCCAGATTCAGATGGAAATGGAGGAAGAAGACTTCTGGGGCCAAGCGGCAGCACTAGCAATCTGGGATCATCCCTGCTGTGAAGACGATCGCCTCGTGCCTGAAGCGCGAGATGAGGATTGGAAGCGGGAAGTTCTTTACCTCATTTCATCCAACGTGAGGGCATGGAAGTCTGTCAATGCTCTTCGACCTTAATCATAGAGGCAGTGACACACAGACACCAGATTAGAGAGACGAAGAGGGAGAGGAACGAGGACGGGAGTTAGACTCGTGCGGCTGGAGGAGCTAGTGTTTGTTGGACCGGGTCGCTAGGGTTACCTAGTCAGCCGAACCAAACTGCCGCTGACCCCAAAATGGTTGGGCGTGACTGGAGGAGGTGGGTCAGCCAATGTGGGCAAATCAAAGCCTGCGACCTTAGCAAGTGGGACCCGCCAAGGTAAATACCTTCTAAAATCTCAGAATTTATCTAAATCTTTCAAAATTCCCTATAAATAGATCCCATGGCCAAATAATTTCCCAAAAATATCCAAAGAATCATAAAAATGCTTTCTTTATTATGAAATCCCTAGATCAGTCCTTTGATGCACATTTACTGATCCTATATAGTTTAGATGATAATACCCATTTAGGTTTCATTAAATGAAATAAATTGTATACAGTTGACATAAATTCTCAGAAAATTCTTATAGAACCCTTATGATGATTTAAATCCATCTCTAGACTTTAATATGAGTAATATACCTCAACAATAGGTCATTTCCTATTAATTATTAATTAGATGCTTTTAACTTCATTTTAATTCTAGAAAATAGACATATAAATAGAAAATTATGAAAATTGAACCAGACCTAAACAATGACCTCTAGATCAGTACAAAATAATATCATAGACCAGTTAAGGTCAATTTGAACTTAGGTTTGGCAAAAACCCTAATTTGGACCTGAAAATGCTAAGAATAATGATGATCATATATTAATGATGCTCAATCATATTTAATCAGGTCATGGACAAGTTCTAGATGATCACAGATCTTTTAGGATTCTCTGAACTTAGGTACATGGGTTTTATTTAAGTATATGACTATGGTTTTCTTGGTTCCAATCATGATATGTATGTATGCTCTCTTCTATTTGCAAATATTGGATGTAGTAGCACTATATAATGCTTGATGTTTTATCACTTAAAAACATAATTGATGAGTAGATGTTTTGTAGTTATTTAAGGTGTTCATTATCCCCCTTATGAGGGAATGGATTAATGTTGATTAGTACACCTCCCTAGAGCACAAGGTGTATGAGGAGTTTCCCTAGAGTACTTGGTACACGGGGATGGGCCCAATATATATGTTTTGGTACTAGTCCACCTTGATAATGCAATTCATCTAGAAAAATGATTAAAATTGGCATATTTTGATTATTAAAGAAATGTTTTCTATGATTTTCTTTCTTTATGCAAATGTTTTCAAAATTATGAAAACCATAAATGTATGTATCTTTCTACCCTTGTACTCGACACCTTGTGTGTTGATTCGTTGTTTCACGTATGTTTTAGGTGCAGTGATAGCCTGGAATAAAAGAACGGGATGTGAGCTGTTGCACATGTTTACCTATTGTGTTAAGATCCTAGCATACATGTTCAGACTTGTATAAAATTTTCTATTCAATGTGTAAATGTAATCTGTAATAGTTCATGTTGTAATTAATATACATGTTGAATGTTGAGAATGTTATGGCGTATGTATCATTATTGTTTGTTCATGTATGCGTATTATGCTTCCACATCGCTCTCTGAAACAATTTGTCTAACATTTTCAGATTTTGTCTTCTCATCTCCATGGGGTTTTGAGAAGGTGAAAATCTGGGGATGTTACACATCATGTTCATTTGAAGTTATAATACCAACAATCGATCATTTCTTAACATCTACAAAATTTAATACAAATTTAGGCTTTATCTCTCATACACAACTTAATACTGAATTCTAGGGTATAAGAAGTTGTCTCAGTTCAACACATAATAAGAATCAAATCAAATATGTAATACATGCATATGATTCTAATACAATTCAACATGATTCTATACATGTCAACTCATTTTCCAAGCATAAAATGTAATAATCAGTTCTAGGCATTGTTCTTATAGAAAAACATAATTCTATGTCCACAATATTATTCATAGAACTTAGATCAACATCTCAAGGACTAGACAAATTTTATTCAACAAAAAATGATATAATTTAGTAGCATTTATTTCCCCAAAATCATCCCAATTGGTTATATATTGCATGCAATTACTAGCAATGATTTGATTATTTGAGACAGATATAATTAGGCTTTTAACTTGATTACATCACTTGATAGGGAGATAAAAAGTCACTTAAGGTGACAAGAACCTTAAAAAGCATAGGTCAAACTCTAAATTTTTAGAAATCTAATCACTCAAGAAACTAAATCCATTTCTTCCTCCTCTCAACTCGGAAGCCCTAGAAATGGAGATTAGGAGAGGAAGAGTGAGAAAAGAGGGAGATTTGATATGATTTCAAATCAAATCAGGGTAGGGGAAAAATCTTGATGTGTGAGATAAGATTCGTCATGAAAGACTATGCAAAAAAGCTAAACTTACTTGATTTCATCATTTCTCAGATGGTGAAACCCTAGATCATCAATTCCACCACTTTCTCCTCTCAAACCCTAACTTCCCCTCTCTCTAGGATTTTGTTTCTCTGGAATGGATCACAAAATATGATAGATCATTGGGTTCTAGGTTACACATATAGATCAACTAAGGTACTTGGGTCAATTGAAAATTGACCCAACATTACACTTTATTTTATTTCAATAAAATTTTCTATCATTAACAAATGCTACTGAAGATCGTTTACTTAATAGGTCAAAACTTCTCCAACAATTATGAAAATTTAGCATGTTGTATAATAAATAATTGTAGAGCTCCACTTAAAATTTCATTTTATACCAAGTTACCAATAAATAATAAAAATCAAACACTACACTACTATATTCCAATTTGGAACATGGTCTATCGAGTTGTTACTAAAAAGAAACTTAGCTGAAACCACACTCTCTAATTCAAACATCATCCAAAAATTATGAAAATTTGGAACGAAGTCTAAAATAGTTTTACCAATAACAATTAAAATTTCAAATCAATTGAATGTAGAAATAAAAATATAACATTCAAATACCAGACTGCTATATTTCAACTTGAAAGCATGGTCGACTGAGTTTGTCTCAGGGAAACACAGCTGAAAAACATGTCAAAAAATTACTCAAAAATTCGAAAATTTTGTAACTACACTAATAATTGAGTCACACAAACTAAATATAAATTTCAACTAAATCATAATTGTAAATAAAATACTAAAAATCATTTAGTACACCTCTATATCTATCAAATTCTACATTCCTATGTTACCAAAACCCTAACTTTGGCCGATTAAGATTTTCAATTCTTAAACCCTCATTATTTGAAATAAAAGCATATTTAGATTTTCTAATTATATTTGATGAATAAAAATTTATATTACCATCATTAATAAAGTTCCAAACAATGATCAATCCAGTTAAGCATGCAATCATCCAAGTAAACCCTAATTAGGTGGTTAATCTGAAAATAGGTCATCATAGTATGTATGCCCAGAGAGCCAATCATATGATTATTGTCATGTGAAATCATGTACTTGATGTGGCTTATATTATCGCACTAACAAACTCACTTAGGGTTGAAATCCCTAAGTTTTTAACCAAAACAACGTGCAATAATACCACCCGCAAGCGGACGGGTCTTATCGCAGTATAGTTGAGGATCGAATCCCAAGGGACAACGTGTTTAAGAATCTTTCTCTAGTCGAATCTAGTTGAATCAAGACTAATATTTAGAACAAGGTTGGTTGATTGTAGTTTAATTAAACTAAATGCAAGGAAAGAAAAAAGAGCAGGATTAAAGGTTGATTAAAGATTTATGATGGGGATCGCTGGGATGGTCCCGGGTTTCACCACCACTACACATGCAATCACATCCAAACATCAAACATCTAGGCAAGATATAACCATTCAAATAGAGCTATTGCAGAACCCCCCGTACAGGCGTCAGATTTGCATAAGCATCACCTTAGGTATCAGATGTTTCGTCACCATCTAGATCACATACTTACGGCTCCGAAGATACAGAATGTCGCGGTCATGGTGTTTTGAATGCTGCAGTCGCAACTTTGTGAATGCCGCAGTCGTGGCGTTTTGAATGCTGCGGTCGCGGATTTTCACACGGTCACGGCTTTTTACACGGTCGCGGCTTTTTGAATGTCGCGGTCACGGCAAAGAGGCAACAAGTCGCGGTTCTTTTTCTATTCTGCCATTTTAGTCACGATAATTAAACAGGGAGGTCGCGATTCTTTGTGGTCACGATCTTTTTGAGTTGACGTGTCTGCAATCTTTAAGTGGTCGAGATCATGAATAAGGTAGGTCATGGCTTCATTTTTCTGCGGTCGTGGAGTTTTTCAGATGAGGTCACGATTTATGGGGGGGAGAGAGAGAGGGTCACGCAAAGATCGCGGTCACAGCTCTTGTATGCCGCGATCACGACAAAGATCGCGATCACGATTGTTTAGGACTGAAGTCACGAAATCTAAGGATTGCGAGTCACGATGTTGTGGTGGAAGGTGAAGATCGAGGTTGGGTCGCGACCAGTTGGTGGAAAGGAAGCTGCGATCTGATTTGGGTCGCAGTTGTGGCTAAGTAGGGGATCCTCGGGTGATCAGGGTAGACGCCCGTACAGTAGCCGCTAATGAAATAAAGGGGCTCGTTGACCAGCATTGACCAAGCCCAAACCAAGGGCTAAAATAGAGGAATGGATTAGAACATGGGCCCAATACCCAAATTGACCTGTCAAAAATGATATAAAAATACAATTAAATTCGTGATCAAAATGATCGAACCAAGATAAGTCTCAGATAAGAAGATACGACCAATAAAAGCTCAATAAAGCAGTTAAGCCAAGTAAATGGACATATTAGAAGATAAAGCCAATAAAAGCACGAATGTAACCAAAACTGGGCTAAACGAGATGATTGAACTATGATGAATATGCATTCATCAAAATACCCCGAGCTTAAATGTTGCTCATCCTCGAGTAACACAAAATCTAAAACACTTATCGGATGAATACTTTCAACTCATGCGATTGCTTCATCTTCACATCACGATGGTTTCTTTTCTTCTCGGTATGACTAAGTGTCTCAACATCCTACGATCACAGAACACATTTTACCATATCTTCGTTCCCGAGTTCGCTTCCCAATATAACTTCTTATCTACTTTTTCCAAAATCAAGCATGTCAGAGAGTTTCATAAGAGTCCATAGATACCCACAGTACAACATGTGTGCACCTGATCTGGCGCTGGTGTTTTTAGGATGTTGGTGAGCGTAGGCATTCATTGTGCCAGTAGGTGGAAAAGGGAGTGAAGGGTGGTATGGAAGGAAGAAATAAATATCTCCTCCATTCGACTTGAGATTTTTATTATATGACTTGCAATTTCATTGATTGCATTTTTTTGTGCGAATCTCCCCTCTATTTGACTCGAGTTTGCATTTCTTTTTGTGGCACTATTTTGGTTATTTTTGTTTCTTTTTGATGGATGGAGGGGTAAGAAGATGATGGAAGAAGTGTAAAAGAGAGTTCAGATCAGAGTGCAACTTGATTTACAATTCAGTGCACCGGGTAGTTCTCCTTATCATACCCTGCTCAAATAATGACTTGATGAGGATCCGGTGGAGATTCCATGCTATTGTTCCACTAGTCAGTTAGGAAGCATAATGTGTTTGATCCCTCTCAGTTCGACAGATACTTGCCATATCTACCGATCATCTTGTTAGGATTCATAAGCTTCACACGGTGATTTCTAATCATTGGATAGTTTCAGAAATTGTTCTCCTTGAGGCTTCGTTTCGAATAAAGAGGGTATAATGATTCAAAACTGCGTGGAAAAATAGGATAGCCGGCTAGGTAAAGGCTTTGATTGAAATAAAAGCGTCGCAACTTCATCAAGTTTCTATACAAACTTCTATGAAAACTTTTGAAAGTTTTGAAAATTTTTGAAAAAATTGCTCAAAATTGCAATAAAATTTCAACGATGAAATCTTAAGTCTGAAACTGATAGGAGAGGGTGAAAAGTAAAGTACGTACCACCCACCCTCCACCCCGAACTTAGAAATTTGCTCGTCTCGAGCAAACTCTAAATCCGAGATGGAGGGATAAACTCGTGCCGGTTGGTCCACCAGATGTGGTTGCATTCCTTTCGGCGACACATCCTCCATATGAAATCTCAAAAATGGAAACTATCAGAACTTAAGGCTGCATCTCGCGATGCATTGTCTACTAGGTGCAAAATTTGCTAAAAACAAAACTAAAAGTAAAAGCTAAGTTAAAGATCAGGTTGCCTCCCAACAAGCGCCTTTGTTTTACGTCGATGGCTCGACATGATTTCTTTAGCTCTCTAGTAGGTATGTCAGTTTGGAAAGATTCATCAATTCATCAGTGCTAGTATCAGCTGTGGTGAAATATCTCTTCAAGCATTGGCCATTTGCCACAAAATCACCTGACTTCTCACTCCATAAAGTAAATGTACCATGTGGATAGATGCTCTTGACAATGTATGGTCCAGACCATCGAGAATGGAGTTTTCCTGGGAATAACTTCAGTCTTGAGTTGAACAGCAGGACTTGGTCTCCCACTTGAATGTCCTTCCTCTTCAGATGACCATCATGCCAAAGTTTCGTGCGTTCCTTGTTGATTCGTGCATTCTCATAAGCCGTCATTCGGAGTTCTTCTAGCTCTTGAAGTTGTAGAATCCTAGCTTCACTGGCTTTCTTAATGTCAAAATTCAACTATTTTATTTCCCACCATGCTTTATGTTCTAGTTCCACGGGCAAGTGACATGATTTTCCATAGATAAGTCTGAAGGGTGTTGTTCCAAGAGGAGTTTTGTACGCGGTTCGGTAGGCCCATAAAGCATCATTGATTTTCACTGACCAATCCTTTCGGTTGCGTCCTATTGTCTTTTCTAAGAAAGCTTTGAGTTGACGGTTCAAAACCTCTACCTGCCCACTTGTTTGTGGGTGGTAGGGGGAAGCTACCTTGTGCGTTACACCATATTTTCTTAACAAAGCTTCAAAGCTTCTTTCCAGAAAATGAGAACCTCCGTCGGATATCACGGTTTGTGGGATTCCAAAATGGGGAAAGATAATATCTTTGAACATTTTAATGACAGGTTTTGAATCGCTAGTAACCGTTGGTATTGCCTCTACCCATTTGGAGACATAATCAACCGCGACTAGGATGTAGGAAAATCCATGTGAGGATGGGAATGGACCCATGTAGTCCACTCCCCAAACATCAAAAATCTCGACTTCTTGCCATAGCTTAAGTGGCATCTCATCTCTTTTCATAATGTTTCCCATTCTCTGACACTTGTCACATGACAACACAAAGTTATAAGCATCTCTGGATATGGTTGGCCAAAAGAAACCACATTGCAAAACCTTCAAAGAAGTTTTCTTTGAACTCATATGGCCTCCGACTGGGCCTGCATTGCATTGTTCTAAAATAAGTTGGGCTTCTTCCTCAGCGATACAACGTCTGTAGAGACCATCATCACATAGCTTGAAGCGGTACGGTTCATCCCAGTGATATTGCCTCACATCATGCATGAATTTCTTTAGTGCATTGCCAATACACTCAAGGTGGATGACACCAGCGACAAGGTAGTTCACATAGTCCGAGTACCAAGGAGTAGCTTCTGAGACTTTCATAAGCTGGTCATCTGGAAGAGAGTCGTTAATTGGTATCTTCTCAGTTTCCAGAGTGTGGATACGACTTAAGTGGTCTGCTACAACATTTTCTGTGCCTCTCTTATCTCTAATCTCAAGATCAAATTCTTGCAATAGGAGAATTCATCTTATTATCCTTGGTTTTGCATCTTTCTTTTTTAGAAGATAACGAATAGCAGCATGATCAGTGTAGACAATCACCTTCGAACCAATGAGGTAGCATCTAAACTTATCAAAGGCACATACGACTGCTAGGAGTTCCTTCTCAGTAGTTGCATAGTTCCTCTAAGCTTCGTCAAGGGTCTTCGATGCATAATAAATGACATGATGTTTCTTCTCTATACATTGGCCCAGAACAGCGCCCACAACATAATCATCGGAATCACACATAATTTCGAATGGGTGTTCCCAATCTGGAGATTAGATGATGGGTGTTGTTGTAAGGGCGTGCTTTAGGTTGTTGAAACTCTTGATACACTCTTCATCAAAATGGAAATCAGCGTCCTTTAGCAACAAGTTTGTCATGGGCTTGGTTATCTTGGAGAAATCCTTGATAAAACTTTTGTAGAAGCCCGCATGACCAAGGAATGCACAGACTTCTCTTACATGGGTAAGGATAGATAGTTTTGAGATCACTTCGATCTTGGCCTTGTCCACTTCAATATCTCAGTTACTGACCCTATGGCCAAGGACAACGCCTTCTTTTACCATAAAGTGACATTTCTCCCAATTAAGCACTAGATGCATTTCTTTGCATCATTTGAGGACAAGGGAGAGGTGCCTTAGGCATGAATCATATGAATCTCCATATACGGAGAAATCATCCATAAAAACTTCCATAATATTTTCTGTTAACCCAACAAATATGGCTACCATGCAACGTTGGAAGGTTGCAGGCGCATTACAGAGTCCGAATGGCATCCTTCTGAAGGCATAGGTTCTGAAGGGGCAAGTGAAAGTAGTTTTCTCTTGGTCATCTGGATGTATAGGAATTTGATAAAATCCAGAGTAACCATTGAGATAGCAAAAATATTCCTGGTGAGCCAATCGCTCTAAGACTTGATCTAAAAAAGGCATCGGGAAATGATCTTTACGTGTTGCCTTGTTTAACTTCCTGTAGTCGATGCACATCCTCCACCCGGTGACTGTTCGAGTGGGGATGAGTTCGTTATTTTCATTCTGTATCATAGTAGTGCCACCTTTCTTTGGAACAACATGCACAAGACTCACCCAAGGTGAGTCAGATATCAAATAGATGATTCCGGTAGTGAGCAACTTGATGACCTCGCGGCAGACTGCTTCCTTCATATTTGGATTCAACTTTCATTGATGCTCAATAGTTGGCTTGTGGTCTTCCACCATAGGGATTTTGTGCATGCAAAGCGCTTGACTGACCCAAGTGAGATCGCTCATCTTGTAGCTGATAGCTTTCTTTCTTTCCTTTAATTCTTTCAGGAGTTTATCTTCTTGTTCGGTCATTAGATCAAAATTTATAATAACTGGACAACCCTTGAGATCATCCAGAAACACATACTTAAGTCCCTCAGGCAGGGGCTTCATTTCAGGGGCTTCTGTCTTCTCACATGGCTCTTCAATTACATTCACAACTTTGAGTTCCTCGATCCTAGCTTCAGGATCTTCCTCTACAGAGTCGAGGTGAAGGACACAATCCTTAACTTGTTTGTTGATGAAATTTTCAGCAGATGGGTTTGTTAGAGCCACTTCTAAAGGATCGTCTTGTTCATATTCCTCTTGTGTGAGGAGAGACATTTTCTCAATGCAATCAATCAAATAGACTTCTTCCTGCATGCTCGGTCTTCGCATGCTTTCAAAAACTTTGAACTCGAGAGTTTCTTTCCCTAGTATGAGCAACAAGGTCCCTGCTTCAATGTCAATCAAAGACCTTGCAGTGGTGAGGAATGTACGACCAAAGATGAGAGAGTATCTGGCGTCTTCCTTTATGTCCATGATGACAAAGTTACATGGGACATAAGAGTCTTTTCCAACCTTGATAGGGACATCTTCAATGATTCCTAAGGGAAGAGTCATAGAGTTATCTACAAGTTGTATGGTCATTCCAGTTGGGAGTAATTCTACAAACCCTAGCCTCTTGCAAAGGCTAAGTGGCATGATAGAGATGCTAGCACCGAGATCGGCTAATCCCTTCTTACATGAAGAGTCACCGAAATGGCATGAAATCCCAAAGGATCCTGAATCTTTCTATTTCTTGGGCATCTTTCTCTGGATAATATCGGAAGTGGTTGCTGCTAGATTAACAGTCTCATATTGTTCAGTTATTTACTTCCTTGTGAGGAGAGACTTTAAGTACTTAGTCCAGGCTGGTATCTCGACCAACACATCTAGAAAGGGTATATCTACATGGAGCTTCTTCATAGCTTCTTTGAACTTGTTGAATCGAGTATCGAGCTTTGTCTACTTCAAACGAGCTGGGAAGGGAGGATGGGTTTTGTATACTGGCACATCCGGATCAGGTGTGTCTTCTGTCTCTACAACCAATGGTTCCTCCAATCTTTCTTTGTCTATCTTATCTGTGGCTGGTTGTTCCTTTGGTTGAGACTCAGGTATTGTAGAGTCTTAGACATTCACAAGGTCATCATCGTTTGTTTCCGCTATTGGTATCTTAACAGGGGGGTCAGAATAGTCCTTTCTAGACCTGGTGGTGACAACTTTCAATTGCTCTAGGTGCTTAGGATTGTTCTCTGGTTGTTCGACAAAGGTTCCAACAGGTGGCTTCATGCTAGCTGCAAGTTGAGCTAGTTGAGATTCAATAGCCTTTTGATGGGCTTGCTGGTTAGCTATCATAGTCTGTTGCGACTGCAACATCTTCTCAATAGTTGACAATTTGTCATCAGGATGGATGAGACCAACTTGTTGCCCTTGTTGTTGCTGTTGATAGGGGACTTGGTTGGGGTTCTGAAATTGGGAATTGTTCTGATAATTGTTGTGGTTTCTATTCTGGTAGTTTCCTCTAAAATTTCCTTGATTCCCGAAATTTGGTTGTTGGTTATACTGAAATCATGGTGGGCCTCGTTGTTGAGTATTTGAACCAAGTTGTCGCGAGTTTTACGCTCCAGAAGGGTTTCCATATTGAAAACCTGGATGGTTCCTATTTTGATTCGGATTATAGTACCCTTGACCATGGATGGTGTTGACAGCATTCAGATTTTCCATTTGACCATTATCTCCTTGGGCATATGTATTGCTCAAAACAACATCATAGAGAATGTTACAGGCTAGAGTAGAATGATCAGTTCCTTTGCACGCTTCACAGAAGAGTGAAGCTGACTTAACTTGCTCTTATTGTCGAGGGGGGAACGTCTTCTTTCATAAGTCGCAAGAGACGATTCTAGATGGTCTTACTTTGCAACTAGGAGTTTGAGAGATTTAGCGATAGACTTGTACTCAGGTGTGGCTTCGGCCATAGCTACCTTCAACACTCCTTTTCCAACAGGTCTACCCCAGTTGGCTTGGTTTTCAGCTCCAAGGGTGACAACCTTCCATGCGCTATCATAACTCTGACGCATGAAGTTTCCTCCAGATGAGGAATCCAAAAACCTCTTGATATCATCGTCCACACCTCTATAAAAGATTTCAATGAGTTGATTCTTTGGAATGCCATGATGTGTACACTTGCGTATAAGCTCTTTGTATCTTTCCCATGCTTCATCTAGAGATTCTCCAGGGACCTGAGTGAATTGCGTTATTTGGCCCCTAATTTCATAGGTCAGAGAAGGAGGATAGAATTTCTCCAGGAAAATATTTTGAAGTTGTTCCCAAGTGGTGATGGGTTCGCATTGCAAGGAGTTATACCAACTCATAGCTCTATCAGCGAGAGAGTACTTGAAGAGGCGGAGTCTGATGGAATAATCTGTGACTCCATTTTGCTTTGTCATGGCGCATAAGTCTATGAACCTCAAAAGATGTTCTTGACTATCATCTCCTTGCTTACCATAGAAAGGGCTATTTTGAAGCAAAGTGATCCAATGTTCCTGTATCTCAAAGTTGGGAGCATTGATGGGAGGAGATTGTACTGGATGATGAACGTCAGCAACTTTAGGGATTGAGAACTCCCTAAGGTCCTTTTGTAACTCTGCTTGTTGAGCGGCTGCTTGGTCTGCTTGGATTTCTTTTTGAACGGCGGCTCGGGATTCTTGCATAAGCCTATCTCTTTGTGCATTAAGGGATTGAGCTACCCTCTGAGCAATTTCCTCCTCTTGAGGAATTTTTGCGTGGTTCTCTCTGTACTGACGATGAAAGGTTCTGTCTATCTTAGGGTCAAAGCTAGCAGAGAGTCCATGACTGTCTGAGCGGCGCATACACTAGAGTTTGTAGGTACCTAGGATGAAAAGATCTCTCACTAGTAAGATCTACAGAGTAGAACCGAATTCAAGTATATATGATCGATAGTATCAAAAGTAAAAGAAAAACCTAAATTAGTCTCAAAAGAACTAGATTTAACTAGATGATTCCGTTGTCCCCGACAACGATGCTAGAATTTGACGTGGCTTATATTATCGCACTAACAAACTCCCTTAGGGTTGAAATCCCTAAGTTTTTAACCAAAACAACGTGTAATAATACCACCCGCAAGCGGACGGGTCTTATCGCAGTATAGTTGAGGACCGAATCCCAAGGGACAACGTGTTTCAGAATCTTTCTCTAGTCGAATCTAGTTGAATCAAGACTAATATTTAGAACAAGATTGGTTGATTGGAGTTTAATTAAACTAAATGTGAGGAAAGAAAAAAAGAGCAGGATTAAAGGTTGATTAAAGATTTATGATGGGGGTCGTTGGGATGGTCCCGGGTTTCACCACCACTACACATGCAATCACATCTAAACATCAAACATCCAGGCAAGATATAACCATTCAAATAGAGCTGCTGTAGAACACCCCGTACGGGCGTTAGGTTTGCGTAAGCATCACCTTAGGTATCAGATGTATCGTCACCATCCAGATCACATACTTACGGCTCCGAAGATACAGAAATCCAAATGAAGTTGTCGGCCCCCTATATAGGCGTCAGGCACACAGAAGCATCACTGTGGGCTAGATGGCTCGTCACCACACATATCATACACTTACGACCTCGAGGAATCCCATTCTATTTCTAGTTTGGGAGTCAACCACGTTAATCGACATTCAAAACCTATGCATTGAAGTTCTCGCAACGTAGGAAACGAACAAGATACATGCAAGTAGGTGATCAATCCACAGGCACACACCGACTATTAGCAACAAAATGAAAGATTATATACATGCCATGGAATGTTTAACAATAAGATATGAAAGCATGGGCAGCGGGGCTAGTCCCCGCACCCCAGCAAAAGTAAACTACTCGCTCATGGTGAGAGAAACAAGGATAACAAGAGAGAGAGAAGTTTTCGCCATGAGCATGGTGAAGAAGATGATCACAGCTCTTTGGAGGAACAATCTTCTATACAAGGTCGAGGTGGATCTGGACGAGGAGGGAAGAACACCATGAAAGATGAGGCAGATCTTCTCTCTCCACCTTCTCTTTCTTCTCATAGTCCTCGCTCGCAGTAGGAGGAGCAGCTCGTGGATGAGATGGCGGCGTAGAAATGGTGTAGACGTAGCAGATCTAGACCCAGATCAAGTTCTAGATCCAAATCTGAACGAGGTGGCTTGCAGATCTGAGTCTTCACTCCAGATCTGGGTGAACAAGCCGCAAAACCACCACAGGGGTAGGTTCTTGGCTATGGAGACTGTCTCTTTAGGCCCAGGACAGACTTGCAGCCTAACAATGTTTGGAGATGATGATTTGACTGACTGGAGTCATGTTCTATTTATAGGCAGGCTGGGCACCGACTTAGATTCGTGACCTTAGTAATTCTGCAGCAGGTCGCGGCCTTTGGAATGATGATGCGGTCGTGGCTTTGTGAATGTCGCGGTAGTGGCATTTTGAATGATGTGGTCGCGACTTTGTGAATGTCGCGGTCGTGTCGTTTTGAATGCTGCGGTCACGGCTTTTTGCATGGTCGCGGATTTTTGAATGCCGTGATCGCGGCAAAGAGGCAACAAGTCGCGGTTCTTTTTCTATTCTGCCCTTTTGGTCGCAATAATTAAATAGGGAGGTCGCGATTCTTTGTGGTCACAATCTTTTTGAGCTGACATGTCTGCGATCTTCAAGTGGTCGAGATCATGAATAAGGTAGGTCGTGGCTTCATTTTGCCACGGTCGTGGTGTTTTGCAGATGAGGTCATGATTTATGGGGAGGGGAGAGAGAGGGTCACGACAAAGATCGCAGTCGCGGCTCTTGTATGCCGCGGTCACAGCAAAGATCGCCGTCACGATTGTTTAGGACTGAAGTCGCAGCATTTAAGGATCGCTGGTCACGATGATGTGGTGGAAGGCGAAGATCGAGGTTGGGCCGCGACCAATTGGTGCAGAGGAAGCCGCGATCTGCTTTGGGTCGTGATTGCGTCTAAGCAGGGGATACTTGGGTGATTAGGGTAGATGCCTGTACAATAGCCGCTAAAGAAATAAAGGGGTCCGTTGACCAACATTGACCAAGCCCAAACTAAGGGCTAAAATAGAGGAATGGATTAGAACATGGGCCCAATGCCCAAATTGACCTGTAAAAAATGATATAAAAATACAATTAATCATGATCAAAATGATCGAACCAAGATAAGTCTCAGATAAGAAGATACAGACAATAAAAGCTCAATAAAGTAGTTAAGCCAAGTAAATGCACATATTAGAAGATAAATCCAATAAAAGCATGAATGTAACCAAAACTGGACTAAACGAGATGATTGAAATACGATGAATATGCATTCATCAATACTTTATTTGATAATATTAATAAAGGCAATTCCATCTATTTTTGTTTGTTTTAGTTATGAGATAATGACACAACATGATAGATGTCTAAAGAATGATGTTACTCGATGATATACATCTTCAGGTTGGGGACCAAAACAATGATATCATATGTATGATAAGAGTATATACATTCTTGTTACATCCCTAGTCATATATTATTATAGAAGTAAAATAGATAACAATAACACATAAGAATATAATGTGTGTTGACTAATGTTAGAGTCTCATCAGTCATGATATTGGATGTCAAGTCAAACACATATGTACTTGTTAGAGAAAAATGTATCGAACAAACCCACCTTAAGAGTGATACATGGAAACCATGGGATGGTGGTCAAATAAGCTGGCAAAGTTATAATGGTTATTGTGGTTCTTAGACATAAAGTTACTACACTCATCACATGTCGTTCAATGAAATTTGACACCATCCAACACAACCTTTAATAAGGATTTCCATAAGTGGTGCCCAGGTACATTATGAAAAATGAGGATTAACTGTGAGTGATATTCATGGGATTTGTCCCTCCTAGTAGAGTTGATATCTTGACTACTTGATAAGAAAGACTGAGAAACACATGGACATACTCATGTGAGTCAATATGAGATATGTGTGTTCACATGGATCTCAACAGTCTGTTGTAGTTCAAGAAACATAGGTTGAGTATTGAGAGGATGATAATTTCATGCCTCACATTCAATCTGGATATCTGAGACAAAGGAACTATACAATCATGATAACACTAATCACGGATGTAGGTTGGAGTTGTTCTCCAACTTTCCAATTAGTTGGGTAGCAATGATGTGTTGCTAGACATCACTCATTGCTTGAGTAGTCATGATGGTTATGGACTTCACTACCAATGTAATTTGGTACCTATAGGGTCACACACAAAGGATGCACTTGGAATAGGAGTTTACTCATGAATAAGATTTAACTTGATTACTAAAAGTATTTAGATAATCAACTTAAACAATATTAGTTGTCAGTTGAGTGACTGGAGTGTGTAGTCGACCAACTGGTGTGTCATTCGATCGATTGGAGTGTCCAATTGAGTGAGTGGGATGCCTCTAAAACTGACCAATTAGACTGGGTTAAACAACAATGTGAAATAGCCAGCTTGACTAGTAAAATGATTAATGATATGCGTAGCGATGTGCATTAATCATCGCATTAAAAGCCAATTCTTTTGCTCCACTGACCACATGCCAGTGGGTCAACTGGATGGTCCAGTGACCGACCAGACGCACACTATAGCCGTCATACCATGAGATATGTCCTTTTGTATTCCGTGGGTTTCAGAAATTCTATCCCAAACACTCCTATATAAGAAGGGGATGGCCAAAACTCTCAATATAGAGTCTTCTCTTCGCACAATTATGCTTACGTGTGAGAGAGTCTGAGCAATATTCCTAAGAAAGGGAGAGGTAACAAGGGGAAAGGAATTTGGTTCTTGCACATTGATGAATGGAAGGACAACTCATTCTGCCGGCTCCAATGTGGAGTTTTGAGTAGTCTGTGTGGACTACAAAGAGGCACGGAAGCTATTTTTGCCATGCTAGGAGGAAACCATCAACTATCGCCCATGTGCTACTTGTGAAGGGAGCACATCACCGTGCAAGGATAGTCGTTGGACTTGCTCTAGGACAAGGTGCATCTGCACCATCTTTACTGATACATCATTGTAAATGCAATCTACTGGTTACAAAATATGGATATAAAATTTTATTTCTACTTCCTACTCTATCTCCATATAATCCTAGAATAAAGTCAAATGGTGGTGGAATGTAAACTCCTTAAGAAGTGGTACCTCTTAATATCGAACAACCTGACACGTGGTATAAGTTGGTTGCCCATTTTTATCTTTTAGCTCTTCCTCAAGAAATGTTGATGTCACTATGTCATTCACCATTGTATCTAGGACGACCATAGTATCATATTTCACAATGATTTCTAACTTTATCTTCTCCAACCACTGAGTATATTTTTTTCTAGCCCCACAACACATTGGCTGGTTGGGAGCGATCTACTATTATTTGAGCCATAAGTACATGTATTATTTTGTTCTCAGCTTCTTGGTTGACTAGAATCTTATTACTGGCATATAGCCTCTCAAATATGTTAGATGAATATTAAATTTCATAGTAAAGCTCTTCATCATAACCCCCAAAATATTATTGACAGTAGTCTATCTAGTTAGTATCATGATCTACACAATATGACTCCTCATATCATCCCCTAGAATATTATTGACTATAGTCTGCTTCACATCCACAATGAGGGGGCATGCCATTCTTTTAGGAGATGGTCCTACACAATATCTCTTTTGATTGTGGAGATAGTTTGGGACAACCCCACACATCATGATAGAAGTAGCTACATATGTAACAAAAACTCTTTATGGTTTCTACCAATTTGTTTAATCTAAATTCCTAAAAATAGATAAATTAATCATCACGCTAAAAAAGTACCAATCAATGCAAAAAAATTGTTTTAAAAGTAATATAAAACAACATATTAACAAAATCCAGAAGAAAAAACTAATAAAAAACCTATGAAATCTAAAAGAAATTATTAAACAAACTACATATTACAAAAAAAAACTAAGAATAGAGAAGTTTGCAGCTTTATCTAAATAAGTTAACAATAAAACAATGTCCTATCGTCCTTGAAATTGGTGCAAAAATATGATGTGACATTTCACATTTCTTCAAGCTCACAAGTATAATAAAATCCTAAATTTTATCTAAACTAGACATAAAACATACTCACTCATAAGTGGACATGTTTTAGTGCAATGTAGTTATAATTTCAACCTAAAGAACAACATTTTTAAAACTTTATATTCTTAGCCTAATTAAGGGAAAACTAAATTATAAGAATAGGTTGAATTGATAACAAAGAAAGTAAATTACCTAAAAAATCAATAACTAAAGGTAAGAATTAAAACTAAGATTAATACATGATAAAATAAGTAGGAAAAGGATTTCACCATTACTACCTAAATTCATTCTCTTACCGCATCAACACAGACATAGATACATAACCACCAAGACAATGCATAATTCCATCATTTAGAAATGATAATTAGACTTGAATAGATATCATATATTCTCACCAACACATTATTTAGATATCATATACACATTGTGTCATAAATCACTCATCTAAAGTTCTCATCAAGGAATTAACTAGAAGCAATTGATATCCTAGAATTTGTCCCCTAAGTTCTTAATATTGAAATATGATAAGAGTTCAACAGTTGGACAAATAATATTTAAAGACAAGAATTGATTGGATCATAAAGAAATCTAATTCGTACAAATGAAGATAGAAATAAGAGCAACAAACATGGGCAGTAAGGATACTCCGAACACCCTAGTAAAAGATCTATTCTCTACTCATGTTCATGATATAAGATAAAAAAGAGAAAAAGGCAAATCTCATGGATAGTGTAGAAGCATGTCGAAGATACTATATGGTGTTTGAAACCACCCTCCAAATGCCTATTTTAGTTTCCAATCATGTTCTGTAGTGAATTGTATCTTATATCAAGCCATCAATGGTCATCTCCAACTCTCCTCAGTGGCAGTCAGTGTTTGGCATGAGGTACATATGGAACCATATCCCCTCTATGGATGTGCTTCTAGTGTATCCATATGATTTCCATGGTTTTAAGTCAATCTGGTATCATCCAACAATTGTGAGCCAATTTTTTAATTGATTTATGGAACTTTTCTAGTTTTTCAACTAAAGAACCAGCCTATTGTCTGGATATTTGATAATAAAATATATATTATTTGTCAATAATAGAATTAAGAAAACAATGGCATTTGAATAATTCAATTATAATCTTGAACCAGAAACTTAAAGTCTTTCCATTGACTTATCTATCATTAATTAACCTCACTCCAATGATAAGTGTTAAGTAGTGAGAATTGAACTTTTTGGATCATTTCTGGGAATTTTGCGGAGAGCTTATGACTTCTCCTATTTCCTTTCATCAACCTACAAAATATATATATATATATATAAGTTAATTAAAAATTAACTAAACTACTAGAACTACAAGAACCTAAGCATAAGTGAAAATATAAGTAAAATAATATATAAACATGCATAACTAAATATAATTGTAACCAAACATATGAGGAATAGACATTCATCAATGTCATGATCAAGTAGAAATTTGAGTAGCTGAACCAAATGGTCTTCACATGAGAAATTTTTATAACATCAATCATCATGTAAGATATCGATTTGAATATGAAGGATATATAAAAAAAAACTATAACAACTTTACTAGATCTAGAGGCCCTTGTGCCTCCTTACTATTTCCACATGCACCCGCATAGAATTATTATTTTTCAAGAAGAGGGATATTATGAAAAGGAAAAATTCCTTAGTATGTGAAAGATAGGGTATGTTACAACCCACATATTATTTTACCAGTAGTATTGGGGATAAAGTTATTGTTAATTGTTCTTTTGTTAGTACCGTATTTACCTTGAGGTTTATTGCACTCTTATCTTATCTTAAGCTTTTATTTTGATATGTCAAAATCATGATTTAAACATACTATGATATTTGAGTTTTAATTGATATTAATAATATCCCACACATGTATGTGGGGGAGAGAATTAATGATACTTGAGGAAATTATTAATAAAAAGTTATAATTTAAGAACTTTATCAAACTAATACTATAGAATTGTAGATAATTCAATTATAAGTTCAGATAAAAAGGAATGAAAGCCATATTTAAAATGAGAGAGTTATGTCAATTTTAGTACATGTGCAGAACTATCATCAGTTTGCACCTTCATCAGGCCACATGATCGATTGCCACACAAACCAATGACCAGACCCTGATGGTTATGTAGGTTAACGACCAGACCATGATGGTGATGTAGTTCGATGATCGGACCTGATGGCCATACAAGATGATGAACGAACCATAATAGCCATGTAGGCTGATGTCGGTGATAGGGCATATGCCACACAAAATGATGGAAATGAATTTCTCTTCTGCCTAGTACAACCAATCACTAAAGTGATCATAACTTTTACTATAGATGTCATAATCAAATGGAATATATTTTATAGGATTCATATTTCAATTTCCTACACAACCGGAGCTCTAAATCACTAAAGAGGTGAATGGAAAGGTAATTTCTAGATTAAAATTTGAGGAAGAACGTGAAGAATAGGGGAAACCGATGATCTAACCTTAGTTCAACTGTGGTAAGTTAGTTTTGATGATAGATTTCTCCTCTCTTTTACTTTTTCTTGCTGAAAATCTTATATAAGACTCATTAGAGATTCTCTTTTACCTCCCCTCTCCATCTTCTTCCTCTACTAGTCCTTGTTTGGAGCAGTAGATCTTATGTCAGGTTATTTTAATATGGCTTTTGAGTCCTGAAACTCAAATACAAGCTCAGTAGACTGATAATACATATATACAAAGCTTAAATAGGATATTGGTGATCTAGGATCAAATCTAGATTACTGTAAAAATCATCCCTTAACCCCAAGTTTTACAGCTTTCAAGCCAAAAATCATAAATAGCATACACTACCTTGTATGAAGATGATTGACTTCATTTTATTGAGTGAGATTTCAATTGAGTGATTGACCATTTGGCATATTTGTGATATATTTCTTATGTATTCTTTTTTGAAACAAATTAGTTATGGTTAGGCGATCTTAACGGTAGAACTAGAGGCACTCGAGCCTAGCTTTTTCCCCTAATTTATACAATAATAAAACTTTATTATGAATATGTGGTGTGATTAATAGTTACTATCACTGTTCGGGAAATTGGTCCACACAACCACATATACTCCCACATATACCTATTCAGTCACCCTACCGCACCACATTTTGCTAATCGGTCCACTAAGTGGTCATGGGCCGCATATACTCCTACTTGTCCGAATAAGCGATCGATTAAACTCCACTTTTTAAAAGCACACAACTTGTGTACATGCATTTCATACATACATGCATACATATAAAAAAACATCCCATTATATATACAAATTTATATATAGTCATTGATTTATATGCATACATTGTAATACATATAACAATTTCCAAACATATTTGTACATTTATATGAATACCTTTTGATATAAACATATACATATACAATAGACCTACATATACAAACACATATTTGTACATAAGTATATATATTTTGATTTATTCACATTTATACACATGCTCTACACATATTTCTACATTGATACACATACATTTTAGTATTTGTGCATATATAACAAACACATTCCATATATAGACATATTTACATATATAAGAACATCATACATGCATATTAATATGCTTATATTTAAACTATATATATATATATATATATATATATATATATATATATATATATATATATATATATATATATATATATATGATCTCTATACCATTTCATATGTAATTAGTTTATTGAGATAAATAAATCCAAAATTGCATATACTCCCGTATATACTCCCGCATACCACATATACTCTATGCAGTACCCTCACTGCCCGTACACCGAATACCACTTTCCTGAACAATGGTTACTGTTATCCAGATACTTATAAAGATCAAAGAGTAGTTCATACCAATATTATTTAGCATGTTCAATTATCAGTTCAAGTAGAAATTCATTGATGCTAGTCATTAAGATTAAGTGTAGAGCGTTCGTGATCAGCTCATATCTAGAGAGGAATAACTAGTTTATTAGATGGTCTCCTATTCCCCTAGTTTTGGAAATGTGAGAGCGAGGATTGAAGGAAGTTTTTTCGTAAGTTAACAAATATTAGGGGCATACCTTGTTTTCTTTTGCTTAATTATGAAGTAAGAGTAAAACTCAGTTGTGAAGTCATGATGCTTATTCTTGAACCAGATGTATTCTGATAAGTAAACATGATGTTTATCTTATTTTATTAATTCAAAGAAAAAAAATTAAGGTTGTTTCCCATTAGTGGTTAAAATTGGATGTTTAGTCTAAGTCCCCCTTGAGGGGTCTAAACCTTGGTTTAGTGGATTTGGGTCATGTCAGGGTAGTTCTCTCTCCATGTTTAGGAGATTCACAAGGGACAAGAGTTGATGTTGGATATAAGTGGGAGTTTTAATAGGCGTTCAAAAGATTTCACATCAAGAAATTTTGA
Source organism: Alisma plantago-aquatica (assembly GCA_963693085.1). Lineage (NCBI taxonomy): Eukaryota > Viridiplantae > Streptophyta > Magnoliopsida > Alismatales > Alismataceae > Alisma > Alisma plantago-aquatica. The sequence continues at coordinate 1,643,219,789 of OY856409.1, forward strand.
AAATTAGATCACCTTCATGACAAGACATGAAATAAAAATTAGATATGGTTGCTTGGGGAGTGTGGGTTGCAACATTCCACAAAGAGAAACTAGTCATGGAACATGATATTCCTCCATGTAGAATCCTGCAAAATGCCACTATCAGTCATGTATGCCCCTATAGAACATGTCTCAGTTTCCTCTTTTGAGCATCTGACATTTGAAAGCTTATGAGTTTTTATCAGATAGGATTTTTTTTATGTGGTGACATTTCATCTTAAGTAAGAAAATATAATTAAAGCAGAAGAAAGGAAGAGAGAGATAGAAAACTTGAGAGACAAGTCTTCCTATTTCTCTTTTCTCTTGATCAGAAATTTGACAAGTTATATATGGAATGGAACTAAATATGTAAAGAAACTGAATTTATAATTTAGGATTAGAACTAAATATTGTATTTTAGGATCGTTCAGTTGGATAACTATAGAAAAAGGATTTACACATATCGATTAAATGAAAATTATGCTTTAGTCAAATTAGATCACCTTCAAGACGTGATGAATGTGATATAAATATGAAAAAATAGGTGGAAACTATGAAAAAAATAAAAATAAATGTGATGAATTCCACCATTAGATAGTGAGAAAATATTATTTTGATCATTGTTTTAGTGAGAAAAAATAGGACGATAGCTGTTTGGATGATGTGATTTAGAATCATAGTAGTTGCTGAAAATTATGGGCCCCTATTTTTCTGAACAGAGTTTCAACATGAGTTTGACGCCAACAATTATTGTCTTTGTATGTTCCAACATATAGTACATCTGAGCGATATTTGCTTTTAGAATCTCGTTGAAGCATTTGAGATTTAAAATACGCACTATGTACTACCATGCATTGTATTCTAAATACGAGTAGTCATACTTAGAGATACATTTTATAGAAGATGCTTTGACATTATCAACGATCATGATGGGAATTGGAGAACAACAGATTGCATAGCAGTTTATAAGCTTCATTTTGTAGTATGAAATAAGTGTGTATCAAGAAGAGATTTGGTGGGATTGTTAATCGTTCTTTGAGCATGAAAGAACTAATGGAAGAGTTTGAGCCGTGCATCGTATGCCGTTTGTAGAGTTTCTTATTATATATCGAGCTTTTGGTCGTGACGTAAGCACCTCCAAAGTAGAGCATATTGACCACGCCCATAATCTATGTAACAGTTAAAATAACTGCCAATGACATGGCCAATATAGTCTATTTAAGTTTAAGATGCGAGTCATTGACAAGGAAAGCTCTCACGTTAATTTGCAACGTGTTTTTAATATTGCAATCGTTTTAAGCGTGTATAAGAATATCCCCACCCAACTCATAGGTTGTTTATTTTGACTTTCCTCGAAATTTTGGCCAGTGCGCTGCCGGCTCTGCGCTACATTATAGTAAGTTTATAGCAGTGATGGTCGTTAACCTTTTTGAGTGACTAAAGAGAGAAGCAATGATCCTGGAATTCCCTTTTCAACCCTGCTCCGATCGGCGATGATGTTATGTAGTTAGTGGTTGGAGATGTAGTCTTTCGCATTCAATGTTTCTGGAGGGCAAAAGATCTTAGGTGCCGTCAGCTGACCTAATTGCAGACTTCATGAAGACAGTGAAAGAGAGAGAAAGTAAGAACGAGAAAGAAAAATGAAAGCGTTGTGAAGGTGAGTCAGGTGACATAGACAATATGCATCAAGCCGCCCATTAACTCAACTCCGCCCCGCCAGCATTAAATTCATGGAAAAGGCGATAGGGGTGATGGGCCAGACGGCGAAATTGTAGACCACGTAGTAGCAAGTAGCAACAGCAAGAAGTCGCCGGCTCAGCCGCCCCCCGCCCGGCACGCAAGGTGGGGTCACTACACACACAAAGGCATGTGTGAATCCAACTAACACGGGACCCACGCCTTTACGAGACGGAGAAGTGCGCGGGAGAGAGACGGAGAGCAGTTACTAGTTAACAGTAGCTGTTCAGCAGATGAGGGTTGCCTTTTTTTTTGTCAGCTCCATATACATGGCTATGGACTGGACCACCACCACACCACCACAACGTCCTGCTCTTCTTCCTCCTTTACCTGTTCCCTTTTGTCCAGTTCACATGAAAAATGAACCGGCCGCCACCCTACAAGGAAGCCATCCCCCCCCCCCCCCCCCTAACCATACCCTAGCTCAAGTCCACCATAAAATAAAGAAGGGAGGAAATTATACTTTGCCTTTTGCATCTATGTATCTACCGTGTTGACTCACTTGGGAGGGACAACTGTAAGGTTGAGGTTTGAAGTCTAGGAGGATGAACGAAAAGCAGTCTAGAAGACGTGTTTTTCAGCTTTGACATCTTTGGGATCATGTTTTCCTTGTGACTTTGCTTCAACGGGATGTCAAAATGTATTTGAATACTGCACTACCTTTTTAGCAGATAGAATTCAATGTCTTTGTCACCCATTTCTACGTACGACAAACGGGAAACCTAAAAAACGTTCACCCAAACAATCAACCTCACTGTTAGATATATGGCTGTAGCAGCCATGTATATAGTATGCGTCAAGCCCAACAGTACATGGAGGAAATGTAGTTTTATATCTTGTGTAAGAAGAGATGAGTTTTAGTCCCACATTGCTCACTCCTAGAACTGTTGTGGTCCTTATATGTAGGATCACATGAGGCACTAGTGTCCAATGGGTCCTAGGAGGAGGTTATGCTCACCTTCTTAGTAGATGGGGTTACCACATCATAACACACGCGGGCCTGTCCTGGCACGAGCACATGCATGGGCATGGGTTGGGGCTCGGGGGAATTGTCTTTCGTCTTTTTTTTACACAAGGACACAACTACAAATTTAATTAATTATGAAATTAATTATGTTTTTCCTAACCGGATTTATTAATCCTAATTAGAAAGTGTTTGCCTCACAGATTATTCCGTTTTAAACATGAGCGACCGAGTGTTTGCGTCTTAATGAGATTGGAAATTCGGGACGTGCGTGGCTATATATAAACACACATTAGGGTTAAACACACAGTTTACAAACTTCAGCCGCCGTTTCACGTGTGTTTTGAGAGCCCTAATCTAGAGAACGACAACCTTCGTTCCTTAGCCGTTTTTGCGGAGATCTTCTCCTATATGAAGCGCGGCTTGCTTCCTCCTTCCCTTCACTGAGACACAACTGTCAGACGGTGGTTCTTGCGGTTGATGTGCTGCACTAGTGGTGGTGCAACGAGACCACGTCAAGGGCGAGCGAGACATGTTTGTTCCAGGTTCATGCCAGATCGAGTCTGGGAGAACGGTGCCTATCCGCGAGGATTTCCGGACACTGATTTCTTTAAGTATCACGTTCGTTTCTCAACGAAAGATCTGATTTATGAATTCTAACTCCTTTTATTTCTGTTCTCCTGCTCTATTTGATCTTCATTTCTTATTTGGATATGCCTAAATTTGTTAATTAAATTACACATGCTGCCTGTTGCATGTAACGACATTAATAATATTAATAACACTCAATTCATTAATTGCGAACTAGTCACCATTGCTGGGGAAGTTGAACCACACAAAGCTTGTAGAAATTACTCTCTCGACGACTTCTCGCTGGTTTATAATTTCTTTGTGTCACCATTTCATCTAACGAACTTTAACTGTTTTGTTAACAAGGACACTATCCCATAAAGACAAACACACTTCTATTAAACAAATCATGATATCAACATAGCTAGTAGAAGCGAACAGTCTTCAACGCATCATTAACAACCTCTAGGAGCAAGGGAATTCACATTATCTTTAAAACTTGACATGGGAACAACTCTTCACATATTTGGCTAGGTTTTTCCTAAATGAGTAAGTCGAGACTGCCGTAAGGTTTTTAGAAACATCTTATCATTTACTCAGTTCACTCTTGGATATCACTTCTAGTTTTCATTTCACCACGACGGAGACATTTTCAAGAGTTGTTTTTAGTCAACTACATTGATATAGTAGGATTGTTCGTCAATTTCCATCTTTCTTTTCTCTTTCTCCCGGTGTTCATTTACTTGACCATTCCTCTAAGTAAATATAGTTTTTCTAAAAGTATACCATATACATAATATAACCATAACTAATCTAGGCATTAACCATCCTATCACAAGCCTTTCTAACATTCCTTTTAGAAGAGAAGCCAACATTGACACTATACACTTTAGTGAAAATTGTTTTGCTTTATTCTATAATGCACGTGAAGCATGTACTCTTCTACTATTCTACTGATTGCATGATTATCTTTACTACCAAAGGACTATGGTCTCCATATCGCCATCTAGTCCTTATGAAAGTTAGTTCAATTTCATTCACATATATTAGGGCTAACCTAAACTTGCAGGTGGACGATGCAGAAATTTTTGTTATTTTTCACACAACACAATCGCCGATACACTTCCAATCCCTTATTGTACTGGACTTAATGAACTTCCTAGTTCCAACAATTCCTCATAAATTCCAAATAGTAAAAGCACTCACCAAATGCTACATTCAATTTGAATCATCCAATATATACCTTTGCAGAAAAAAAACTAGATGAATATATGTTCCAGCCTAAACCTTAGGTGTATAACTTTCTATTGATAATGAAATAATAAAGACTAAGATGTGTTTTTCAACTGTGACATTGTTAGAATAATGCATTTATGACTTTGATTCATGGCAATGCCACAAACTATTTCTTTATTGTAATAGCAATATGTTCCCTTTTTGGATGACACCGTTCATCGTATCACCCACCCATTTCTATATAGCACCAATTAGTTAATTAAAAAACACATAAACAATTTATTGACATAAACAATTTGTCGACATAATTATCACATACATAGTAATTACTCAAGTGCACGCAAGTGAAAAACATACTATATATGAACTTCTATAACAATTATAAATTCCATATGACCTCTACGTATGTAAAATATTGCGTCATACTTAGTAATGGATTCATCAAACCTTTTCCCAATTGTAAGTTATTTTTTTCGATGTTCACATCAACGTTTAATTTCCAATTCTAAATGTCTCATTGCGGTTCTTCAAATATAAAAAGAAAGTTTATCGTGAACTATAACAAGAACTAGGTTGTAGGTCCATTAGAATGCAATACATAAGTGGGAACAAATCTAGAAAATCCAATATCTTTAGTTGTAAATTTAAAACTAAAGAAACATTAATGCGGTTGTGTTAATTATTTAAAGGCTAATTATCATATGAGGTTTCATCAATACACCCTTGACTAGTCAATATATGTACAATGTTGGATCTAAATTATATTAGTGTCGTAGTAGGTCCAGAACATTGATTGTCAGTGACATAATCCTATCTACGAGCTCTTTCTTGATGTTGATTTGCATTGTGTAGATATCAATTGATGGTATTAAAATACCAAATCCAAATAGTAAGTCACATAGTTGATTTTGTTGGAAATTGATTACACCACAAACATGATTTTCTAGTCAATAAAGAATGTACATCAACTTCTTTCTTCTTAGTGAATGCACCTACAAAGAGAGTGAAACACATCAAAAATGCATGGACACCTATAATCCAACTCCCAAACTACAAATACAAACAACCACATCAATTGACAATGAATTCTAATTGCACAAGAAACCATTATAAAATCCACAATGAAGATGCACTTGGTAGAATCTACATATTAATTTTCAATAAACAATTTTGTACTTAGAGCAGTGTATCAAGAAATAATCCATCTACTGAAAAATAACATAAATATAATATTTATCAAAAATCATACTTATAATTCTCAATATTATACAAAATAATTGACAAATTTATGATGTATCACATCAAGAAACTCCATTCAATATCCCTTATTCTCAAAACCTAAAAAAAAGAACACCAATATATGTGCATGAGAAGATGCATTTCATTTCAATGCAATATCTTACAGATTTATGATATCCTACTTATTTTTGATAAAGTGGGACAATATCCTAGAAAACACATCAATTACTTAGTAGTAAAATATTTACATCCCATCCAATATGGGATCCCATATGACTAGATACTTAGTTTGTTACCATGATGTATTAGGTTCAAGCCATGATGGTAAACATGAATATAGTCGCCTTTAAAAAAATTGCATTCTGAACCATTTTTTGTATGGAGCACTATATAAGAGAGATTTAAGCAGCCATTAGACATAAAAATTGAAAAGTTTACATATTCTGAGTCTGAAAACTCCTAAAAAATATATAACTTACTCCATCTATGTGGTTACTATTCGTAATTATGAATTATCCCTTTGTCTCCATATCATGAACTATTTCGTGGCATCATAAATTTAAACACACACACACACACACACACACACACACACACACATATATATATATATATATATATATATATATATATATGTAATTTAAATTTACATGTACCTTGAATACACACACACACGAACATATATATATATATATATATATATATATATATATATATATATATATATATATATATATATATATAGAGAGAGAGAGAGAGAGAGAGAGAGAGAGAGAGAAAGAGAGAGTCAGGCTAGAATACACTCGAGTGTACAGATCACACAAATACACTCAAGTGTGTTTGCATATCAAGACTATTTTTTGCAAAATGTAAACCATTGATCTTCACCGTCATACTATAACTAGGCTGCATACAAATTTTGAGCCCATTTGGATGAGTGTAAATCACTCATACAAGGGCAACAAAATTGATGCGCGAAACTAATTTGAAATGCATAATTTTGGTGGTCTTTATAACATGACCTATAAATGTCAAAATGTTCTCAAATTTTGCGTATGAGCTATTCACAAGATGTTTAAGAAGATCAATAGATTAGATTTTTGAAAAAAATATTGCATCATGAAAAACTACTGGAGTGTATTCTGCTCTGAATACACTCGAGTGTATTCTAGCCTGACTCTCTCTCTCTCTCTCTCTCTCTCTATATATATATATATATATATATATATATATATATATATATAGGGCGTTCATTCGTTGCCCGTGCGGGTAGCCTGGATTTTTGCTACCCTGCAGTCAAAAAAGTAACTGTCCTGACCAAAAAAGTAACTCTGCTGTCAAAAAAGTAACTATGGTGGCCAAAAAAGTAACTCTGATGGCCAAAAAAGTAACTCTATACAAAATATATAGCAGATATATATAAGGACGGGTTTTTTTGATTTTGGAGGGTCAAATGATATTATTTTTGGCTAAAATTTTTTGGAGAGCTAGACAAAATATTCCTCTACAATTGTGATTTTTTTTTGAAAAAAAGTGGTCAGAAGGGTGGGCGGGTAGCTACCCGCGCGGGCAATAAAGATGGGCCCATATATATATATATATATATATATATATATATATATAGAGAGAGAGAGAGAGAGAGAGAGAGAGAGAAAGAGAGAGAGAAAGAGAGAGAGAGATAAAGTTAGGCTAGAATACACTTGAGTGTATAGATTGCACGAATACACTCAAGAGTGTTTGCATATCAAGACTATTTTTTGCAAAATGTAAACCATTGATCTTCACCGTCATGCTATAACTAGGATACATACAAATTTTGAGCCCATTTTGATGAGTGTAAGCCACTCATACAAGGGAAACAAAATCGATGTGCGAATCGTAGGTACATCCAAAGGTCTAAAATGTTCCCCATCTCCAAATACCAAATACCAACTGTGGTCATTGTAGTTGTGAGGTATATTAGAGAGGTACCTATAACCATAAGACCCCAGTTGCAAACTACTTTAGAGCTTCTTTTGATACCCCTAGTGAATATAAGTACCATCATCCCTATGCTTGTGATTCTTATGTGAGAGGCCACAAATCATCAAAGTGAAATAGGGATAATTTTGGGGGGTTATATTGCATGTTTGTGTGCTTATATTGCTTTTATGGCGTTTCCAAAAGTAGAGTGAATATGTCCCAAATGTAATAATGTTTGACACCAGAGGGTTGTCGAATTTTCCATCAACATTCAACCATTTTCTCAAATCATGTTTGACGCCGAAAGGTTGCCCAATTTTCCATAAAAATTCAACCATGTTATCGCAATCATGTTTGACACAAAGGGAGGAGGAAGTCTTTACGCTCTTTTTATATATAAAAGACCAACTACATCTTCACCCGCTATTCCTGTCCATGTAAAAACCAAAAGATTGTCACACCTCTATATTGTTTGACTTATTTTGGATGTTCAATCCTATTTGATGAAATCATAGGCATGACCCTACCATATTCATTTCAAAACCTTTTCACCTTCCTAATCGTATCAATGTCCATTTGGGATCCTTATACTTGGGGAAGTACAAGCTGCCCTTCTAGCCTCAACCAGCTAGCGGTCGGACGGTGTATCACTTTCCTAGAAGAGGACCTCCCATCCATGTCTGTTCTTCTTGAGAAGCAAATACCTTATATTCTCATGATATCTCTAGACCAACAAAATTGAAACCTACCCTTCTACGCCTATGATCGTTAGACGTCAGACAGAACATCATTTCTTGGGGGTATTTTTCTCGAGTTACACAAATTCTCTTCTTTTAATGACTCAAACACTTCAACAAACTTTTTTCTTCTCTCTCTCCTCGTTGAAATGAGGTAGCTGTATCGAGATTTTATCCATCATCCATGTCCACCTTCATATAAGAATGAACAACCAACATGCTTTCCCGTTGTGTACTTTTCACTTTCATTGTCAACCTGATTGCCCCTCCTAGTTTATCTTACATGACTCATCAAAATCATGGATTGTTTCCCCTGGCCATGCAAGGGGCAAATTCCTTTTTCTATTTCACTTGGGAAACCTATACATCACCAAAATCGTCAATGCCCCTTGCCATGCAAGGGGCAAGTTTTTGCTCCATTGTCAGATTGCTTTAATATATGATTTATTCTACTTGTAAAAATGTCATATATACAAGAGTATTCTTGTGAATGTTAAAATTTACATGTAGGTGTTTCATGTCCTTTATCATAGAGATCACCTCAGCAACCATGCCCCATCGACATAGTCCTTATCTTCTTAGATCTAGAGCATTCCTATATCCAACTTCATTGACAATGGAAAAGCATACAACTGCTACATTAGCATGACCTTGATGAACCTATTATCTAGTTTTCTTGTCCTAGTTGCCAATGCTAGGAATACTTGGGAATGTCGGTCAATCATGGGTCAATCTGTGATCAGTTGATAGCACAAGAACAAGATCATACTACCAACAATGACCAAATCACAATGACATTTATTGATACTGAGAAGCAGAAGTAGAAAAAGAAACATAAATAGTTAATGGTTCCAACACCGAATAACTCTGATAGTTTTGATGAATAAGAAGACGTTGAATATGCAATCCATCCTCAACAATGTCGACTTGTTAGCAAGTTAACATCTCCCCTGGGTGCTACCAATTGTCACCATATCCTCTTCAAATGTATCCATATGGCATGTCACCAACGTACCCACCTATTCAAGGATAACATCCCCTTCAATTTTCCATTAACCCCCTCTTCATGGGTAACTATCCTCAACCTCCCACTATCATGCCACCAGTCCTATAAACATCAGTGATGCCCTTACATGTTTTGATTACCAAAGAATTGACTCTCAATCCTCTGAAAGCTCCCAAATCATCTACAAAGAATGCAACAAACATTGAACCATAGAAACAAAAGAAGAAGAATAAGTCAATCAAGACATCACAACCAACACAAAATTAGTTTGCACAATGTCTACAACTAGGTCCATATGGGTTCCATGCTTACATGTTATATGGCACTTAGTACAAGCAATATCAACAATTGAGGGCTCCACTTTAGAATCTGCTCCCCACGAAAGATCACATAAAGACTATACCTACATAATATATTATGCTCAGTTTCGATTCTTCTAATATTACACTAGAAGGCTTGGCTAGACAGCTCGAGGAAATTCAAGGACAAAGGGCAGGATTAAAATAATTTGGTGATTTTTTCTACTTCCCTAAAGCACGTTTGCTGAAGATATTTGAGGTACTAGAGTTCTCCAATTACAATGGTAGAGGGGATCTAAATCTGCATATTCAAACCTATTATCCTGACATGGTAGAGGTTGAAGACAATGACAAACTATTGATTTGCCTATTTTAGTGTTCCCTGGAAGGACTAACATTAGCTTGGTACAATCACCAGAATCCAGTAACATTCAGTTCATGAGTTGAGCTAGCAAATTGCTTCATTGAACAATATGTCTAGAATATTGACCAACTACCTACACGGGATGATCTAGAAACCCTGACACAGAAACCCTAAGAGACTTTCACACAATTTGTTAGAATATGGAAAGAACTAGTTGCTCAGATTGAAAATAGACCGATAAATAAGGAGGGTATTCGAATGGTTATTCAAGCATCATCACTAGCATTATCTTTTATTCTCACTTTTCAATCATATCAGACATTTGTAGATCTATTAGCATTAAAGTGGCTATAAACAAAGGGGTCTATAAGAATATTGATATTAATCTCACTACAACTCCCACCTCTAAACCCAAATTTGGAGTAAGACCTATTGGCACAAATAAAGAGTCTGTTAGTGCAATTTCCATCCTAGGATACACACCTCATGTCAAGAATGCCTTCTCAGGTAGCAAGAATGGGTCCCAGCAAAACAATGATAAGGTGGTCACTTAGTATGCTAATTATTCACAATCAATTCATCCTTAGTTCGTTGCTCCTATTCCTCATCAAGCGACTACAAGATATTAGCCTTTACTAGGTTATCACCCACCGCCAGGATATCCCACATATGGAACAAATATCAGTTCTACACCTCAGATGTTATATTTTCAACCATTAAAGCAGAAAGTCCCACAACAAGTAATAGTTACACCATCTACTGCACAACTGACTTAGCAAGATGAAGTCACTCACAAACATATGATAGCACAAATAGGGAAAAGGTCTCACCAAGAAAGCCACCACAGAAGTTCACGCCATTGCCTTGCACCTATGCATCTCTTTTCCACAGATTAAGTCATATTTGAAGTTCCCAACTCAGAGGTCACCACCTAACCTATTTCCCAAGAACTATGATGTTAGAGCATTTTGCAAATTCCACAGGGCCCCATGTCATCTAATAGACTATTGCAAAGTTTTCCAGCATGTTGATCAAAATTTGATTGATAATGGCACTTTATATGTCAGATACAACTAGGAAACCACTTCAGCAGTAGTTGCAGTAACACTGGAAGAGTTTTGTGAACTTGAACCTATCACAAAAGTGACTTCTCAGCTGGACAAATTGTCATTACTAGGGAATATTGATATACCAACAACATCCAAAGCTGGTATAGCCTCTACTCAAAATAACAATTCCTTTTCAAGCATGGCTACTCAGACTCAGATAGAAGTACCCTCTCAGATGAAGTCAAAAGATATCTTACATATCATGTGGCTGATTCTAATGAAACTAACATATGTTTATCTTACAGATCTTTTCAAATGTCTTCAAAATCGACTTACTCTATTTCATCGAGAACAACAACACAATGCAACCAAAGAAGCAACTTTTTTGCCTAAAGTACATGAAGCACCAAAGTCTGCCACCCTACACAATCTAGGAAATCATATGCACTGTAGCATTAGACCACACCCAAAACAACTCAGTGGGTTCAGCGACAACGTCAGATTCAAAAGAATATGGAAGTTGAAGATATTAAATACCGCTCAGTGACCTATTAGCACAATTATGGGAAGAACTTGAGTACCTACAATAAAGATGACAGTAGCAAAGCCATCCAGAAATCATGATCCAATAAATTCATGTCGCTTCCATTGTTCATATGGACACGATACAAATGAGTGCAAGACCCTCCGAAGGGAGATCATCGATTTCAAAAAGACAATCCTTATTCTTATGATTGGACTAAACAATTCTTGTTATCTCAAAGGCCTACATTTGTCAATGCAATTAATGTTCCAAAGTCATATATCTTAGTACTAGGAATTACACCTCGGCCCCTCATGCCCACAAGCATATCATCTAGACTCGTCATTACGGTTCCAAGGTTGACCTCAACATGACCTAGGATCTCAACTCCATACATGCAACCACCATCCTTTACACCTCATCAAGTTATTCTTAGACCAATACCATCTCATCCACATGAAACTCCACGTCTGCGAATACCTGGCATATGGCTCATTAGGCCTACATCGGTCCAAGATATTGCTTCTCTGGTACAAACTCCTTTGTTTAGAATAGAACTTGAACATGTTTTAGGCAATTCTCAAAGTATAGATAGTCCTACACCTACCTAATTGTACCACAAACAATCCCCTTGGTTAATACAATGACATGAGAGATTACATGCTCTGTAGATAAGGAAAAGGTGAAGATTACAACATATGTAGGAGAGGCCTCTACATCAAATAGAGATGATGCACCTCGAGTAAATCATGCAGTTGAGGCTCCTACTTCAGCCATCATCAATGTACCATGCTTGTGCAACATGTCCAAAGTCCCACCACAATCAGAGTTGTTATGCTCCCCAATCACAAATCAAGGATGCATTTCTATTTCTTCAGCATGCGATGGAGAGAATCAAATATCTTCTTATGACTTGGTAGAGAAGACGACGAAAGCATGTGCAAATATATCCATGTGGGAACTATATTAAAAATCCTAGAAGGATCATTCATCTTAAAGAATATTGAACCAGAGACATTAGCTAACAGAATTGCACTAATTACAAAACCCACAATGATCACTTTTTTTTACTATGAAATTCCAGTTGGTCTTAACTCTAATCCAGCCATCTATATCACAATAAAATATAATGATACAAAAGTTCCACTAGTATTTGTTGATAATGGAGATGTACTTAATGTATGTCCCCTAAAGACTTTTGTGAGACTTGGGCATGATCCTATTGATATATTGTTGGTATGTATGCCCAGACAACCAATCATCTAATGATTGGAATGACATATTATATAAATTATTTGATTAATAATAATAAAGAAAGCTTTCGATTCATTTTGTTTCACTCACTTATGAGATAATGAGGAAACATAATGAATGTCTAAAGAATGAAATGACTCAATGATGTATATCTTCAAGTACGTTACTTGGACAATGAGATCTTACAGATGTTAAGAGTATGTACATTCTTATTAAGTCCCTAGTTGGATTTCACTGAGGAAGGCTGATAGACATCAGTAACACTTATGACTAGAGTGTGTGTTGGTTGATGACAAAATCTCATCAATCATGATATGTGATACCAAACCAAACACATAGATACTTGTTGGGGAATAGTGTATTAGACATACCCACCTTGAGAGTGACACATGGAAACCAGACTTGGTGGTCATAATCATCTCGCATAGTGAAGGTGGTGATTGTGGTTCTTAGACCTGAAATCACTACACTCATCACATGTTGTTTGGTGTGTTCTGACATCATCCACCATGATCATGAATAAGGGTTGCCATAAAGGTGATGATAGGATGCACTATGACACATGGGGATGACTGTGAGTGATGTAGGTGGAATTTTTCCCTCCTACTGGAGTTTGATATACATGTCACTTGATAAGCGAGACTAAGAAAAGCATGCACATGCACATGCACATGTGGATCAATGTAACATCCCTGACCTGGGTTATGTACTAACCCTAGGTGTTTTTCCTAATAAAGTTGATTATATGCTTTCTTATATTCCTTGAAAAATAATTAAAGCTTTTGAGGAACTTATATGTCTATTTCAGTCCTTTTTGAATAATGTTGGAACATTGTTGTGTTAACAATGGACTAAAGTGCAAATTATCTCAGTAGAGGGGTTAACTTGCAAATTGCACATGTTAAGATGTTCCTCTAATGATGAGACATCATAAGAGTGAATATGATGAAGTGGTATAGTTTTCGCAAGCTTGGGTACTAAGATATAGCTTGTAGAGCAATCCTTGTGCTTTAAAACCTAGTTTTGGTGTAAAGTGCAATTTACCCAAAACCTAGGGTCCAACATGTAAAATATACCCTCTAGAGGATCTCTCATGTTTCTTGGAATCAAGAAGAGCAAAGAAAATGAGAGGGGCACCTCATTTGAATGATCATGGAGGAGAGAGAATCTTGATATTGGAATAATCAAGATTTAAGCACAAAAGGCTCTTTAATATAACTTAATGCAAAAAGAAATATATTAATTATGAATCTCTTCAACCAAAAGTTGGAGGATGTGTTTGTAATAATATGGACGATCTTGTGTCATGCTTGGGCACCAAAAAGATCATGGTAGGTGTGGAAACTACTCACCCTAATAATATATTAAGCAGTATCCAATAAGGGTGGATATTAATATACCTCTCTTAAAAGGTGATTAGTTCTTTTCCTTTAAACCTTGGATAAAGGAGGAGTTTTGCATGATATTAAAAGGTGGAAACGTGGCCAAGGATGGAGGAAGCCTTGGTGGATATTTTTGGGAGATAAAAGGAAATATCTATCTTTTTCCTTTTTGCTTTGAAAAGACCCATAAATATATATAAGGTATCTTTTCCAATAACACAAAGGACCGTTTCCTTAGTTCCTCTTCTCATCACTTTGCTTTGGCCAACCAAGGGAGAGATCTGGACCAGAGGAAGGACGACCACACTGACTTGGTAAGTTTGGGTCATCATGTACCTCAAATCCATGGTGGAAATCCTAAATTAATGGTTAGTAATTGGTTTTCTTCACACAATTTTCCTTTCTAGCCATCTTCTCCATCCAAAAACTTGAAGAACGGACCTTGGACAACTGCCGGAGCTTCATCCACCATTAAAGCTACGAAGCTTGGAGCTCTGGATCAGTCCTAGAGGCGGGTTTTATAACTCTAACCCTTAAGCTTTGTTAATGCATCCTCATCTCCATTAAAATCGTTGGTTCTCATTCTTCTTCTTTTACTACTTATGTGTCCTTGCTATCATTTCCGTGAAGGACATCTCCTGTTCTTGGTTGAACAGAGGTAGAAGATTATGACATTAATTTCTATGTTTATCCAAGAACTACTTTAGAAAACGGTCTCCCAACCTTTCTCAAACGGTTTCCCAAACCGTTTGGGAGAAAACGGTTTCAAACCGTTTGAATGCAAACCGTTTCACTAGACCGCATATAAGCAAACGGTCCAAGACCGTTTGGAGGCGTTGACCAAGCGTTGACTATTTGGAGGACTGTTGAGAATAATGTAGACTAATTATCTACCAAAAATCATCAATTAATTCCAAGTGGTTCACCAATTGAAGGTCCAACAATCATCAAAACCCTAATCGAGTTAATTGCTGATTTTAATAATTGAATTATGTTGAAGTTTGGGTTGAGTGACCCAAACAATTTTGAAACCATTTGGGGATCAACCAATAGACTGTTTGGTGATCACCCAAGACCATTTGGAGGTCTAGGGTTAAGCATGGTTGACCAATTAAGGATCCAATGATATCAAGTTGATGAGTAATCGATTGCTGATTTGGTGACTAAACCTAGGATCCAAACCCTAATTGAATGACTTGGTTTTTGATAAAATAATGGGAAAACGGTCTCAAGACCATTTGGAGGATATACAAATGATCCCAAGACCGTTTGGGGGTCACCCAAGACCATTTGGAGGTCTAAGGTTGACTATGGTTAAGAGGTTGAAGATCTAAAGGTAATTAGTTGAAGTGCAATCGATTGTTGACCTAGTGATCAATCCAATGAGCCAAACCTTAATTAGTTGAGTTGGTTTTTGATGTTGAATTGAGAAAACGGTCTCAAGACCATTTTTAGGTCATCCAAACGATCCCAAGACCGTTTGGGGTCAGGTCATGACCAAATTGGATGATGGATCAAGGGTTTAAATCAATTAGACTCACAATGAAATATGTTGAAGGGTCATCGATTTCAAACCCTAATCCAATTGATCCAAGCCCTAATTGATGATTAATTGAGGGTCAATTGAGGGTCAAATTAGTTGAAGGTTGATCTAATTAACTCAATTGATGATTGGCTAACATGCGCATGATCGGTTGAGGGGTTCAACATTGGAAACCCTAATTCAATTAAAGTGGTTGAGACACTTTTTGGTGCTTGCAATTTTGAGGTGGTTTGGTCCAAACTGTCTCAAGACCTGACGTGTATTTTACTACGCGCTTAAACGCAAGTATACGCGTCGAGTAATATAGGCCTGGTGAGGCCCGAATCGAACTCAGGGATACGTGAATTATTGGAGACTTCTACTAACTAATCGCAAACAGCTAGACCGATTAACATAATAGGGTTTTGTTGTTGAAATTAAAAGAAAAATTAAAATCAAACAAAGAAAACAATCGATTAAAGGTTAATTTAATCAATTCAAAGGGATATCTTTAGGATGGCGGTTTCACCGCGAGTCAACATTGTATTAGGTTTCATATAATTCCTCACACTTCTCTCTCTATCCGGGTAGTGGCCTGAAATGAGAATTACCCACTGTCGTGGTGTAATTCACTACTTAGGTTTAGGTTGATTCCACCGTCGTAGTAATCATTCCCCTAAACTAAGTGCATTATAAACGGTCCCTCAGTTCCCACCATTAATTTTACAACTCCTTTGTCAAGGGTTTTATTGATTAATGTAGAATTCGTCTCTTTTCAACCGTTAATCCTTCTGTCGAAGTGATTAAGGGTGTTAAATTATTATTATGGTGATCAAGCATAACAATAGAAATGGAGAAAACGAATCTATACCACGGATTTGAGAGAAAAATATGAATTATTGATATAAAAATGTCATACAATGCATTCCCAGGCTACTCCCAGTCCTAAAGATTGAGGGTTTTAGCCTCTCATGTTCATCTCACACGAATACATGGTAGAAATTGGGGAATTCATAAGAAAAATGGGAAATAAATGGGAAAACCCCTGAACGGAGAAGAACCGGTGGATCCTTGGCGTAGAACACGAGCTTCCCCGCCTGTCGGTGGTGGAAATCGTCTTCGGCAGCGTCCGAATCACCCGGGATGAGCTTCTCGGCCTCCGTTCTCCTTTTTCTCCTCCTCGGCACTCGTGCAATCAAAAAATGAGATGTCTCCTCGTCTTGGCGGCCGTCATTAGGTATAAGTCCCTAATTAGGTCATCAAATAACAGCAGCCGTCCGATCGAGATCAAAACAGATCCAACGCGTATCTGCCGGTGTCGATACCATCGACGCGGGTCGATGGTATCGACCCAGCAGATTAGCGGCAACTTTCTTTTCTTTTATTCTGAGCCCCTGTGGTGATCTCGATACCATCGACTTGGGTGTCGATGGTATCGACTCCTTTAGCGTCGGTTGTTGTCATTTAGTGACGCTGTAGCTCTCCTTGTGTCGATGGCATCGACTTGGGTCGATGGTATCGACAGTTTCCTTGCCAGCAACTTGAAGGGATCTCGATACCATCGACTTAGGTGTCGATGGTATCGACTCTGTATTGCTCTTCTCGGCTGACAACCTGTGGCTTGGTCGATGGTATCGACTTCCGTCGATGGTATCGACAGAAGCATATACTTGTTTTTCCTAAAATTTCACAACAAGCCCAAGTAAATCCACACAATTTATAATAAGATAATAAATAATGCTCAAAATAGTAAAACAAAGGGGATTTGATATAATATGATGGCAAAGACCAAATTAAGTGAATTATGCAATATTATCCATAAAAATGAGTAATTAGAGCACAAAACACATATGAAATAGGTCTATAAATGCGACTCAAAATAATCGCATCAAACTCCCCTAAGCTTAAACATTGCTCGCCCTCGAGCAACTAATCCTTAGAATAGGATTGCAGATGTCAACTAACAATCAACACATCACCCCACATTCCACATGACTCCCACTGAACGTTCTCAAACCGGCCTTTCCTAATCACAGAACAGTAATTACCCTACAGGCGACAATAATCATCAATAAAAGAAATTATCCTTCAAACCGATGAACACTATCACATAAGGCAGTTAACATAATAAAATTTGCCGATTCAGCATTGGTGCATCTTGTGATCGCCTACACTACGTTGCTCGCCCTAACTACTATCTACATGGAAGCAGTTCTCCTGATAAACATGAGTGAGGAGAAAATCACGGTGGCCTACCAATCTGAGCAACAGGTGGATGGAATGGGTGTTTCATGGAAGAATTTGGAAGTATTACACAGTTTCAAAATGCATAAAACAAAATGCCCTAAATGATGTGAATGCACATTGAAAATGCCCTAATGCTTAAAATTGGGTGGAATGATGCATGCACTAACCTTCCACCTCAAAAAGAGATAGAAATCTAATTAAGCCACATCATGTACTCAATTTCCTTGTTATGCAAGTGATATCATGTTCCTTTCTCCCTCTTATTCCATTTCCTTCTAAATTCTCTCTTTTTTTCTCAAATTGTTTTTCAGATTTTCAGAATTTTTTTTTTCTTTCTTTTATCCCACATATCCATAATTGCTTAGAGATACATGTATAAGGCCATTTTGTTTTCACAATTGGAAGTCTTTGCACTATTTCGAGGGTATGGAACAATTTAGATCACTTTTCAAGACAAACTGAGGTACATGGTGTACTTATGCATGAAAATCATGAAAGTTATGAGTGCAACTACATGACATGCACCTAAAAGTAATATGCATGAATCACTATACATTTTTTTTCGTTTTATGCAAAAGTATGAAAATAACAATGCAAATCCTATCTACATGCTATGCACGCAAGAACGAATTAAAACTGTACTTTACTTCCAATTCTTTGGTAGATTATGGAAAAATATGAAGTGAAATGATCACAAGATTAAGTTACTGAACCTTAGAAAAATATCATGTGTCCCTCCTTACTGACATGTGTAGTAGTTCAAAGGGTTCTTTCTCTTATATCCAATTAAGGTCTCATTACCATTTGATTAGGTTAGGCTCAAACAACCGTTACTATCCACTTTTCATTAGTCAATGGGGGTGTAGGTGTGACATATTGCTTCAAAGTTGACATAATCAATCATTTTCATAGGACAAGTTTCCCAAGGACAACCAAGTTAAGCTATCCAAAAGACACATAAATTTTTAAATTCCCTTAAATTTCCCATGAAAACAGCAAGATGACAATTTTTAAGACATCCACGATTACACTAGATAGATGTGGATCCTAAAAAACTATTTTTAAATTCCCTTAAATTTCCCATGAAAATAGCAAGATGACAATTTTTAAGACATCCACGATTACACTAGATAGATGTGGATCCTAAACAAACTAAAATTGCAAGAACAAATAACAAAGCAAAAACTAAAAACAACTAAAGAAAAGATAAAAGATAGAGTTGTTCCAGCCACCCCCCTAAGCTTGAATTCGACTATGGCCTCATAGTCAAAAACCAACTTAAGGGTGGAACAGTGATACCCTGATCAATCCTACGGAGGCGGTGGTGGGTATTGCGGTGCCGTAGGATACCAAGACGGGTACTCCCCCTGGAAGCTTGGATCATATTGGGTCCTCGGCGGAGGCTGTGGATAGCCTCCAAAGTAGTCTTGACTCCAGTAATGGTCGAAGAAAGGTTCCTGTTGCGTCTCTATCCTCTGCAACCGGTTGTGCATTTGCTCTTGGTTGGCGAGGATGAGCCGCTCGTTCTCGAACATGGCCCGTTGGTTGTCAAGTACCCGGCTCGTAGTCTCATGAATGCCGGTATACATAACCATGTGCTGCTGCTGAGTTTGCTGGATGTCCTGCAGCATGGTGTACATCCCCTGCATGGAATAGGGATCATCGGCTGGCTGCTCGTGCTGTGGTGATGGTGGCGGGGGTTGAGATGATGAAGATGCACCCGGATGCATCCTAGGATGCTTCCGTGTTGCCACACGTGCTCAAAGAGGTGTGTAAGCCTCCTCTTCCTCTGCAGCCTCGCCTTCTTGCTCGTCACCTCCGCCTTCTTCCTCGGAGGACTCGATGGCTATGATTGGCCACCAGAAGTGCTGCTTGCCCTCTATGTTGAAGACGTCGTCCGGTAGGGAGCTCTCCTGATAAGCTTGGTTGACGTGGCAATGAGCGTACGCCAACCCGTCCCGGAGAAGAATGAGGTTGGAACGGTGCAAGTGTTGCACGTTCACCTTGCTCCTCGTAGAGATCGGAGTCATGGACTAAAGGTTCAACCCCAAGTAAAGTGCCAACTTGGTGACAAGACCACCAAAATGGATTGGAGCCTTCCTTGTGCTCCTCTTCACCGCCAGGACGCGCTGTAGCCAGAACGCCCCCCAATTGCATGGTTTCTGCTTCAGGAGTGCGTAAAGGAAGAACAAGTCACTCTCCTAAAACTTGCTCAAAGCAAGATCACTTCGAGCGAAGAATGTTAAGCTCAACATCCTATGCAAGACCCGAACGAACGGGTGCTCAAAATCTGCTACCGCTGCATTGTGGTAGCTCACGGTCTTCCCCGCCGGCACTGTAACTAGCTCGGAGAAGATCTTTGCACAGTCGGTGTGGGAGTCCGGCCTTCGGTGATCATGTGGAGAGTGGATCCAGTTGAAGATTTGATTGAACTGGACCAGTGTGAGATTGTAGTTGTTATTGAAGAGTCAGAAGGACACCCTTCCCTTGATCCATTCCCGGTCCGATGCTACCACATCATTTGGTACGACGCAGACGTCGAGAGATGCCATGAACTCCGCCACCTGTTCCTTGTAGGTGGGCCATTCGCCGAAAAATGACTGCCCATCCGCATGGTACTGCAGCTCGTCAGGGCGTAGGCTTCTGTTGGTGAGGCGTGCTTGTCCATGAAGCACATAGGCCAAGTTGGCCTCGAATCCCAACTCCTGGATCATGCCCCGGTCCACATACCGGGTTGGCTCGAACTTTCGCTTCATTATCTCCTCGTAGACCTTCCTCACATCCATGTTGGCATGAATTAGGCGTGGACAAGGGATGGAAGCGGTTGGGGGAGGAACGAACTCCTCGATCACCATAGGGTGTGCGCTTGAGGACGACGCTCCGGCGCCGTGCACCATGGTCGCGAGAAGATGGGATTAGAAGAGAAGAGCTCGGTGAAGATGGAGAAGAAATTCTCCGCTCGATGAAATCTCCACTCGATGACGCTTCTCTTCAGTCTTGGAGGGCTCGGGAGAGTTCTCGGCGCAAAGGAGGATACTTGCTCTGAAGGTGTGACGTAAAATGACGTTGCAAGTCCCCTTAAATAGGCTTGATCGGCGCCCCTGTTGACCCGTCGATACCATCGACGCGGGTCGATGGTATCGACACATCTTGCGGGTATCCGCCTCCCTCGCGAGTATCGACGGCTGACGTTTGCTGGATCGAGAAACCCGGATTGCTGTCGGGTCGATACCATCGACGGAAGTCGATGGTATCGACGCAGCACCCGGATCACTGACGTGGCTGTTGCGATCGTCGTCGATGCCTGTGTGCGGATCGGTGACATGTCCGTCGATACCATCGACGGATGTCGATAGTATCGACTTGCTTTTATTGCGACACCGCCGTTGTGTTGCATTCAACCTGTGATGATGTCGATACCATCGACGAGGCCGTCGATGGTATCGAGTTGACTGAGCAAAATTCATCTGAATATCTCCAGAGATCTCGATGGTATCGACTGGGGTGTCGATACCATCGACACTTTTATTGCAACCTGTCTGTGACCATGTCGATACCATCAACGGGGGTGTCGATAGTATCGACGTAGTGCGATTTTTGCTGGTGTCAATCTGAACCCATGTCGATACCATCGACGGGTGTGTCGATGGTATCGACCCTGCCTGTGCCTGCACATTCAACAAACGGATCAAGGTATCATTTTTAAACTAAAATTTAAACGAAATAAAAGCAATCTATGACTAAAATTAAACTATCCTAATGTACCGATGGTTGGGTTGCCTCCCAACAAGCGCCCTTGTTTAGCGTCTTAGGCTAGACGTCTTCCCTTCATCTCATTCATGCACAAGTGAAATGAGTTTGACCTCATTCACTTTCCTCTTGTAATTCTCACCAAAATACAACTTCAAGCATTGCCCATTCACCAAGAACGTGGCATCTCCATCACGCACGAGAATCGCTCCGTGCGGTTTCACCTCCTCTACAATGAAGGGTCCACTCCACCGGGATTTCAGCTTCCCGGGATGCAGTTTGAGACAGGAGTTGAACAATAGAACGCTGTCTCCCTTCTTGAACGTGCGCATCTCAATATGGCGATCGTGGATCAGCTTTGTGCGCTCCTTGTAGATGCAGGCATTCTCATATGCCGTCATGCGTAGCTCATCCAATTCATTCAATTCAAACATCCTTTTTCTCCCGGCCTCATCATAGCGCAAGTTCAGCCTTCTTAGCGCCCAATGGGCCTTGTGCTCCAATTCCACCGGAAGGTGGCAAGCCCGACCATATGCCAGCCTAAAAGGCGTGGTGCCTATAGGTGTTTTGTATGCCGTTCGATAAGCCCAAAGCCCGTCTGGTAGCAATGCACTCCAATTCTTCCTTATGGATGCTACGGTCCTTTCTAAAATCTTCTTGATTTCTCTATTTGATACCTCCACTTGTCCTTGCGTCTGTGGATGATATGGGGTGCCGATGTTGTGCTTGACCCCATATTTCTTTAAAAGTGTCGCGAATTTCTGATTTCGAAAATGTGTGCCTCCGTCAATTATGATCATTCGGGGGATCCCGAACCTGCAGAAAATGTTCTCTTTGACAAACCTGCACACTACGTTCGAATCATTAGTCCTTGTGGGGATTGCCTCCACCCACTTCGACACATAATCTACAACAAGTAAGATATAAAGATTTGAATTTGAGGACACAAAGGGTCCCATGAAGTCAATGCCCCATAAATCAAATACCTCAACTTCCTGAAATACATTCAGGGGCATTTCTTGTCTCCTTGAGATGTTACCTGCGCGCTGGCACGGGTCACATTGCCTAACAAAATCATAGGCATCCCAGAACAACGTGGGCCAATAAAGGCCGCTCTCCAACACCTTGGCTGCTGTCCGTGAGCTAGCATGGTGTCCTCCTATAGGCGACGCATGACAGTGGTGGAGAACACTCTCGTACTCCACCTCCGGCACGCACCCGCGAAGAATACCATCCCTGCACTGCTTCAAGAGAATCGGGTCATCCCAATAATAATATCTCAATGAATGAAAGAATTTCTTTTTCTCTTGATAGGACCAATCCTCCAGGATGATCCCGCAAGCCAAATAATTCACAATTTCCGCAAACCATGGTTCTTTAGAATCAATTTTTACAAGTTGTTCATCGGGAAATGTCTCGGTAATGGGTATGTGCAAACCTTGTTCATCAACCCTCTCTAACCTAGACAAGTGGTCAGCCACCACATTTTCAATTCCCGACTTGTCCTTAATTTCAATATTGAATTCTTGTAGGAGCAAAATCCACCTAATTAGTCTAGGCTTCACATCCTTCTTCTCCATCAAATACTTTATTGCAGCGTGATCAGTCCACACAACCACCTTAGAACCCACTAAGTACTGCCGAAATTTTTCAAAGGAGAACACGACGGCCAGTAACTCCTTTTCCGTGGTTGTGTAGTTCAATTGAGCATCATTAAGCATTTTTGAGGCGTAGAAAATCACAGCAGGCTTGTTATCTACCCTTTGCCCCAAAACAGCTCCCACAGCATAATCGGACGCATCATACATCAACTCGAATGGCTTTGTCCAATCCGGCGTTTGAACAACCGGAGCTGAAATCAACTTTTCCTTCAAAACCTCGAATGCGTGAAGACATTTCTCATTGAAATCAAAAACTGCGTCTTTTTCCAAAAATTCTGATAATGGCTTTGCAATTTTTGAAAAATCCTTGATAAATCGCCGATAAAACCCGGCGTGTCCTAAAAAGCTTCTCACCCCTTTTACAGAATTTGGTGGGGGTAGCTTAGAAATCACCTCAATTTTTACGGGGTCTACTTCAAGACCCTTGCTAGACACCTTGTGTCCTAGCACAATTCCTTCCGTCACCATCATGTGACATTTCTCCCAATTGAGGACCAAGTGTGTGTCCTCGCACCGCTGCAATACCTTATCTAAGTTATAAAGGCATTCCTCAAAAGACGCTCCATACACCGAGAAGTCGTCCATGAAAACTTCAAGACACCACTCTACCATGTCAGAGAATATGGTGAGCATGCAGCGTTGAAAAGTCGCCGACGCATTGCATAAACCAAACGGCATACGGCGGTAAGCAAATGTCCCATAGGGACATGTAAACGTAGACTTCTCTTGATCCAAAGGATCAATAGAAATCTGGTTGTACCCCGAATAGCCATCTAGAAAACAAAAATGCGACCGACCAGCTAGACGTTCCAAAATCTGATCGATAAATGGCAATGGAAAATGATCTTTAAGAGTTGCGGCATTCAATCAGCGGTAGTCAATGCAAACACGCCACCCGGTTACCAATCGGGTGGTGACAGGTTCATTCAAAAGATTTGTAGTGACAGTGATTCCCCCCTTTTTAGGGACTACCTGTGTGGGACTCACCCACGTCGAATCGGATATGGCATAAATGATCCCTGCAGCAAGAAGCTTTATGACTTCCTTCTTGACAACCTCCATCATGCTTGGATTTAGACGTCTTTGAGGCTGTATGACTGGCTTGGCTCCCTCCTCGAGCCGAATCTTGTGTTGGCAAAGTGTAGGGGAGATCCCCTTGATGTCCGCCACAGACCACCCAAAAGCTCCACAGTGGTTCTTGAGCACTATCAGTAGTTGCTCCTCCTCATCCGCACTCAAGTATGCAGATACAATCACTGGTAACTTGTCCTCCTCAGCTAGAAAGACGTACTTCAGATGCGGGGGCAATGGCTTCAACTCCAGATCAGGTGGGCAAATAAGAGATGATTGTAGCGGTGGGGGCAGTGTATCCAAATCTTCATAGTGCCTCGTGTAGAAACATGGAAGCATTTGAAGCATTTTGGCGCACTCCTTGAGTGAAGTACTCCGCATGCAATCATAAGTGACATTTAGCAAGCACGCTTCCAAAGGCAATTCCGGATATGCATCAAAGACGGAAGTAATAATCACATCATCCTCCCATGAAGGTGGAATGTCCTCATTCTCATCATTTGGAAACCCAACAACCTTGCATAAAGAGACAACTTTAGTTTGCTCCATAAGGTCCACTGCTAGGGTCCCATTATCTATCCTGCTCATAACATGAGCCATATCCAAAAATGGCTTCCCAAGACTAAGTGAGATATTTTGTTCCACATGCTTAACCATGTTGCACTGTGCTTTTGCTTTATTAGATGCATTGCCATTGGGCATGACCATCTCAAAGCGATCATCCGCAATGCCCAAGGTCAAGCGACCTCTCCCCATCTCCAAGATCATATCAGCTGTAGCTTGGAATGGGCGACCAAGTAGTAACTCATTGCCGTGCTCGTCCTGCATTTCCATAACGACAAAATCAGCCGGAAAAACAAAGCGGTCTACCTTTACCAAAACATCCTCACAGATTCCATACGGTTTCACCACAGAATTATCGGCCAATTGGATGGTCATGTTACTTGGCCTCGACTCCTTCAATCCAAGTTTCTTGAACGTAGAAAGGGGCATCAGATTGATGCTTGCCCCAGAATCACAAAGTGCCTCGCCAAATTTGAACTTCCCGATAAAGCAAGAAATATTGAAACAACCGGGATCCTGTCTCTTTGGCGGCAAAGTGCCCATAATAAAAGCACTCACTTGCTGCTTCAATACCACGACCTCAGTGTCGGGTATCTTTCTCTTCTTGGTGATTACATCTTTGAGAAACTTCCCATAAGACGGGATTTGTTCAATCGCCTCTAGCAAAGGAATATTCACTGATAACTTCCTAAAGCTGTCCAGAAATTTCTTAAACTGTGCATCCACCTTTCTTGCTTTTGCACTATTAGGATAGGGGACCGGAACGGTATGTGCCCTTTGGTGAGGTGGCACATAGGGAGTTAATTTCTGTGGTTCCTCCTCAGTGGCTTGTTCTTCCTTACCATCTTCAGCTATGTCCTCAGTTTTCTCTATGACAGGTGCGGGCTGCTCTTTGACTGTTGCTTCTTCAACTGTGTCCTGCGGTGTGCTTGTGTCATCCGCCCTTGGATTTAACACTTTCTTACCGCTCCTCAATAAGATGGCCTTGGCCTGTTGGTTTCCCCCAGGAATATTGATGTTCCCCGGAAAACCCGGATGTGCCGGCTTCTTCAAGCTTGCAATCTCGGCTGCCATTTGCGCCATGGAAGTCTCTATAGTTCTCATTTGAGCCCTGTGGCTCTGCAACATCTGCCCAAACTGGTTCATAAATTCACCCTGTTGCTTGATTTGTTGCCCAAAAGTGTTCATCAACTCTTGATATTGCTTGATGACTTGATTGAGCAACTCTGTGCTCTTATCCTCCGTGACCGGTGCAGGCTTGGCATCCGGATCCTGCAGAAAATTGTTTGGATCCTTCCATGATAATTTCTTATCCTTCCGCCATGAATAATTGTTATTCCTGTACCCTTGCTGTTGCCTCATATACTTGACCTGAGCCTCATCCTCGGACTCATTGTCTTCCTTCTGCAGCAACTTCTTTGCGAGAAGATCCATCTTCTCGTTCAGCTCTCTCATTGCCTTTGACTCACTAGAAACTCTTGCTTGCTCAACTGGGCCTCGTTCTCTTTCTCCCCAAGATTGCTTCCGTGCCATATTCTTCAGTATTTCCCAGCATCTTGTATCGGTGTTATTTAAGAAAAATCCAGAACCAGCCGAGTCCAGGTTGCTTCTATCATGCTCGGAGAGAGCAAAGTAGAAGATCTTCACTTGGGTTTCCTTGTCCAATCCATGATGTGGACATCTCCTCAACATGACCTGGAATCGCTCCCAAGTCTCAGAATAAGTTTCACCCGCCTGTTGGGTGAAATTGTGAATCTTCCTGATCATATCATTGGTCTTCTCAGGAGGGAAGAACCTCTCGAAGAAAACCTCCACCATGTGATCCCATGATTCAACAAACTCGTCATCGAGGTTATGAAGCCACTCTCTTGCCACTCCAGCCAAGGAACTCGGGAATAACTTGAGGTAGAGCACATCCTGTGCAAATCGATCTATCTTCACCATATCACAGTTCTCCACGAACTGGCTGATGTGGGCCACTGGATCTTCATTTTTCAACCCGTGAAATGCGTTGGATTTAACCAGGTTAATCAATGCTGGATCGATCTTGTAGGTTGGAATGTTTAGCCCCTGTTTCTTTATAGGCCCCTTTGATGCTGAGGAAGAAGACGCCTTGATCTTCTCCCATATTGTTTGTGCTTCAGCCATTTCTTCTTCTTGTTCTTTTTCAGATTCAGAATTTATATCACTTTGGTGTTCCTCCTCGTAGTAGTCCTCGTCCTCTGGTCCCGCAGATGGAACCTCAGGTGTGCGATTCACGTAGTCTCGACTACGTGTGTGCACCATGCAAAGTACCTGAAATATGAAAATAGGGGTTCAGTACAATGCTTTGAACGAGTCAACACAATTATAGAGAAATAAAGGAATTTTTGAAATTGTTTTAAATTAAAATAAAAAAATGTGGCCTAGAGTGGCCGCTCTTAGCACTCAAAGTGCCAATAATTCGCCGTATCCCCGGCAACGGCGCCAAAAACTTGACGTGTATTTTACTACGCGCTTAAACGCAAGTATACGCGTCGAGTAATATAGGCCTGGTGAGGCCCGAATCGAACTCAGGGATACGTGAATTATTGGAGACTTCTACTAACTAATCGCAAACAGCTAGACCGATTAACATAATAGGGTTTTGTTGTTGAAATTAAAAGAAAAATAAAAATCAAACAAAGAAAACAATCGATTAAAGGTTAATTTAATCAATTCAAAGGGATATCTTTAGGATGGCGGTTTCACCGCGAGTCAACATTGTATTAGGTTTCATATAATTCCTCACACTTCTCTCTCTATCCGGGTAGTGGCCTGAAATGAGAATTACCCACTGTCGTGGTGTAATTCACTACTTAGGTTTAGGTTGATTCCACCGTCATAGTAATCATTCCCCTAAACTAAGTGCATTATAAACGGTCCCTCAGTTCCCACCATTAATTTTACAACTCCTTTGTCAAGGGTTTTATTGATTAATGTAGAATTCGTCTCTTTTCAACCGTTAATCCTTCTGTCGAAGTGATTAAGGGTGTTAAATTATTATTATGGTGATCAAGCATAACAATAGAAATGGAGAAAACGAATCTATACCACGGATTTGAGAGAAAAATATGAATTATTGATATAAAAATGTCATACAATGCATTCCCGGGCTACTCCCGGTCCTAAAGATTGAGGGTTTTAGCCTCTCATGTTCATCTCACACGAATACATGGTAGAAATTGGGGAATTCATAAGAAAAACGGGAAATAAATGGGAAAACCCCTGAACGGAGAAGAACCGGTGGATCCTTGGCGTAGAACACGAGCTTCCCCGCCTGTCGGTGGTGGAAATCGTCTTCGGCAGCGTCCGAATCACCCGGGACGAGCTTCTCGGCCTCCGTTCTCCTTTTTCTCCTCCTCGGCACTCGTGCAATCCAAAAATGAGATGTCTCCTCGTCTCGGAGGCCGTCATTAGGTATAAGTCCCTAATTAGGTCGTCAAATAACAACAGCCATCCGATCGAGATCAAAACAGATCCAACGCATATCTGCCGGCGTCGATACCATCGACGCGGGTCGATGGTATCGACCCAGCAGATTAGCGGCAGCTTTCCTTTCTTTTATTCTGAGCGCCTGTGGTGATCTCGATACCATCGACTTGGGTGTCGATGGTATCGACTCCTTTAGCGTCGGTTGTTGCCGTTTAGCGACGCTGTAGCTCTCCTTGTGTCGATGGCATCGACTTGGGTCGATGGTATCGACAGTTTCCTCGCCAGCAACTTGAAGGGATCTCGATACCATCGACTTAGGTGTCGATGGTATCGACTCTGTATTGCTCTTCTCGGCTGACAACCTGTGGCTTGGTCGATGGTATCGACGGAAGCAGATACTTGTTTTTCCTGAAATTTCACAACAAGCCCAAGTAAATCCACACAATTTATAATAAGATAATAAATAATGCTCAAAATAGTAAAACAAAGGGGATTTGATATAATATGATGGCAAAGACCAAATTAAGTGAATTATGCAATATTATCCATAAAAATGAGTAATTAGAGCACAAAACACATATGAAATAGGTCTATAAATGCGACTCAAAATCATCGCATCAAGACCGTTTGAGTCCAAATGGTCTCAAGACCGTTTGGGACCAAATGATCCCAAACCATTTGGTCTCATGCGGTTTCAAGGTTGGTTGTGTTCATGCGGTTTCAAAGTCAACATGACCAAACGATCTTCACCACCAAATGGTTTCAAAGTCAACATGACCAAACGGTCTTCATCACCAAACAGTTTCAAGGGTAGTCCAAGACTGTTTGGAGGTTTAGTGTGCAAGACCGTTTGAGGTCTGAGAAGGTCAAGATCGTTTGATTCTTTAGTGATCAAGATGGTTTGGTGGTTGATTAACCTAAACCTCATGGATACTTAAAGTGGTTAAAGGACCAAGTAAGTAGTTGATTAAGACATGATGTGATCAATGGTGATTATAATAAAGGTACCCTTGATGGGATAGAGTGATAAGTACTCCTTGAATGAGTAAGCTTAATGATCACAATAGCAATGACATAACCCATGATGTCAATGTTGAATTGACTTAGCCTAATCAAGGGTGATGCAAACATTAACTTATAGAAAGATGAGAGAGAAGACTTATTATATGAATGTTAATCAAGTAATGGATTCCCAATATAAATGAATACCTAATTAGGGTATGATCCATGTTAGTGAGATCATGAAACCCTAATTATGATGGTTAATGAATCATAACCCTAATTGAGGGCAATGATGGGAGTATCCCTAATATATGATGATGATATAATCCTAATTCATAATGATGACATGGTAACCCTTAAATTAAAGGTACTTTGTTGATCATTCCTACTTAGGGTGAATACTGAACCCTAATGGTGAGATATAAATGATAACCCTAATCAAGGATGATTTAATGTGAATAGTAAACCCTAACCCAAGGTAATGTGATGAGTATAGTAAATCCTAATTCAGAGTATGCTAAATAAGAACTCTAACCTTGAGTGATATGATATGAATAGTAAACCCTAATCGGTTTAAAGTATTGATTTCATAAGTGTAAAATGGTCGTGGTGATCTTTTGTAGCACGATCGTGCAAGGTAGCACGGCCGTGGTGGGTTCCCCTTGCACGACCGTTCTTGGATGCACGTCCGTGGTGCTCTATACTTGACTTGGAGTTGATTTGCAAGTAAACCTTAACCAATAGTGATGCTATCATTATTGTACATTGTGCTTATATTGAAATAATGTGCCTATTATCATTTATATTAGTCATGCAGGTTTTTATGAAATAGTGAGCATAGATAGGTAAGGGCTATGATGCAATATTCATTAAAAGCACTTTATAAGCTTTGAAAGCAATGATATGCTATGTTGCCTAGTGAGAGGTAACAAATGAGACTGATAGGCTGTATGAGCCATGAGAAATATATGTATTGCTACAATCATGTTCACATTGTTAAATGACTTGATGGCAATATGTTACTTGGTAACAAGTGTTTTGCTGAACTAAGGGTTTGAACACCCATGTTCTTTAATCATAATGATGAGATTGTTAGGGATTGATATCCCAATGATAACTAGATATGAAATGAACTTGATCCAATTAGTACTCTGTCTTTATAACAGTTGTTTTAATGGTTTATGTTTGAAAACATGCCTGATGCTAAAAGAATGCCATACTGTACTTAAATAATCAAGTATAATGATATCATGTAGAGCCCAGACCATAGATCCATCATTGTCAGAAGTTAGATGATGGTGAAACATGTTTTCCTAAGGGAACTCCTGGAGAGCATACTTTTGAGTATGTGGGGGTTATAGACTCAAATATCCTTACGTCCTAATGGGGGAATTGATGTGAGATGAACATTTAATCTCTCAATCCTTCATTATATGTTTATGCCAGGATGATGTATCACTAATCTCCCGAAGATGTTGTTAATGCCGAATCGATGTGAGATAAATAAGAAATCCCTCGATTGTGAAGAGAGTACAACATGCCACTGTAACTCTAATAGCAAAGTTGCCAGAATACCCTGGAAAGCTATTATAGCAGAGACACAAGATGTCCTACACGTTGTACCTCACACTGACTGAGGAAGATGAGGTCATAGGAATCCGGCTCTTCTGATGACCTATGTATGGTACCGATTGCGATTTTGTAATGGTCGGTTGGAGTATGAGCGGTGTAACTCATCTCCTTAGGGCATAAATATGTTTGAAAAATGTAATCAGCCGTATAGCATAATTGCTTAGGTTGAACTACAAGAAACAATGATTGATGATACATTGTTTATAGTTCTCTAGTTGAATAACTAGTATACATGTTCTTCATATTCCATATTGATATATGTCTTGTCATTCAATCAAGTTATAATTGAAATGATTGCTTAGAGAATACTGCTCTACTTAGTTTATTCAATGAATTTCCTGCTGTTGAATAATTATAGTTCTACTGCTCATTGTTATTTTAATACTTGCAATAGCAATGCTTCTGGCAGAGAGTTATAACTCTCGCTGGGACAATTATCCAATTGTCTCACCCCCGTGGGATTCAACTTTTTAGGTGGACTCCGAGGACGAAGGAACCCTTCAGTGGGTGAGCAGCAACAACAACATCAGGGACAACAGTGATCCTCAGGTGGATACACTGTCTGTCAAGTCTTGTAGATAGAAAGTCCTATGTGTCGTCTCTGTACTCTTAGGTCTTAAGAGTCAGTAGATGGTTTGTTATAAATATGAGATTTTGGCGTAATGCCTCGAGATTTTTGTACACTGCTTTACACAGTCTAACATGGCAGTTGATGCTTGTGACTCTCGAGATGTGATGATACAGAGATGTGTTGATGTATCAGTTGTAAATAATTTATCATGTTTCCTTATGAAAAGTTTTACAGTTTGTGGATTTCTTTATAAAAAGTTTTAAATTTTTAGCAATTTTTAGTAATTCCGCTACTAATTAATCGCTTCCGCATCATTAATAATGTTTTCTCCGAGACGTGTCCCACAATCAATATATGATATTAAAGTCACATATCTCTCAGACAGTATGCTCTAGATCAATGAACATGTATTGAACATTGAGAGGATGATGATTCCATGCCTCGAGTTAATTCTGGATATTAGAGACAATTGAATTAGACAATCACTGTAACATTTGACGTACACTATAGGTTGAAGTTATTCTCCAACTTTCCATTTACTTGGATATCAATGATGTGTGACTAGGCACCACTCTTTGTGGTGATGTCATAAACTAGTTATGGACTTTCACTGCCAACGTAAATTGGAACTTGTAGGGTCACACACATAGATACAACTAGAAGAGGAGTTTAATTATCAATGATAATTGAATTGATTACTAAAATGGCTAGGTATTCAATTTGATGAATGAATGAACTAACTAGAATCCCAATCGACCAGTTCAAGTGTTGAAACTACTAGTTGGAGTGTCAGGTTGATTGGTAATTCCATTGGCTGCATTATGAATGAGTTGGAAACAAAATGATCGGTTCACTATGTTTGTGTTTGTGATACGACCATTTCACAAAGTGAGACTCTCGATTTGTTGTGTAATTTGATTGCATCAAGGATTAGTGCTAACATCATGTCGTGCACTAATTGGATTAGAATTTCCAATTCATATGCGATTGGGAAACATAACGAATGACCAGTTCACTAGATGAACTGATCAACTCGCATGCCAATGGATCAATTTGCTTGGGAACCAACTATTTAACTTGTCACACATTGTGAATTTTTGTGAAATTATGGCCCCTATCACTTCCACTCAGACTGGGAAACCTGACCCTAAACCCCCTATAAATAGACGGTACTGGGGGATTCTCAAACATAACTCAATTGCCTATGACAATTGTTAATCTGCTCTGGTTGTGGTAACCAAGAGAACCCAAGCAAGTGCTACCTGATAGAGGGAGGGATAGTAAGGGAGAACAATTGTGAGAGAGAAGTAGGTGACTAGTACACCAAAGGGAGGGACAACTCCTTCATGTCTGTTGTAGTAGAAAGAAAAGAGTTCTAGGCGGTCTATGTAGAATTCTCTAGAGGCGTGTATACTTTTATCGCTAGGAGGACAACATCAACTTGCTATCAATGATGAAGACCATGAGCTTCTATAGACATCGTCTGAGTACAACTGGAAGAAAGTTGCATGACTGTAATGAGGAATAGTCATTGGTCTTGCTCCAAGATCAGGTATGACCTCATTAAACCATCCTTCTCATTACATAGTTATTTTTTTTGAACTTGTTGTTATGGAAAATATGAATAGAAAATTTTTATTTGGCACTTCCCACTCTGATGTTGTATTTACGTATAATGGTATTAGTGCCACATCAATTTACTATTTTTTAAGATTTATTCAATGTTATCATCTTTTGGTTTTTCACTTTTATTGCATACGATGTGAATATTTAAAATGATTAATGTGCATATCCACTTAAAGACCACATACAATCCCAAACTTTTATATATATATATATATATATATATATAGTCAGGCTAGAATACACTCAAGTGTATTCGAGGCAGAATACACTCAAGTAGTTTTTCATGATGCAATATTTTTTCCAAAAATCTAATCCATTGATCTTATTAATCATCTTGTAAATAACTCATACAAATATTTTAGGTCATGTATATAAAGACTGCAAAAAATATGCATTTCAAAATTGTTTCATGCGTCAATTTTGTTGCCCTTGGATGAGTAACTTACACTCATCCAAATGGGCTCAAAATTTGTATGTAGCCTAATTATAGTATGACAATGAAGATCAGTGGTTTACATATTGCAAAAAATAGTCTTGATATGAAAACACACTTGAGTGTATCTGTGCGATCTGTACACTTCGAGTGTATTTGACTCTCTCTCTCTCTGTATATATATATATATATATCTGTGTGTGTGTGTGTGCAATTTACACGTGTCACCCTAAAATTGGTTTCGATGGTGTATTGTAGCAATGTTATGGCCAATAACCCTTATATTTGTGTCGTTGAATGGTTTGTTTATTCCTATTATACCTCAGTTTGCATACCGAGCCTCTACCTTCTTCCTTTCAATATAAAACTATTATTATTTCTTGCCTTTGACACCCTTGAATGTAACTCGAGGTTTCTCTTTATTATGTAATTAGAATAATAGAAATATGATAATTTCTTTTCCTACAAATGAAGAAGATGACGATCAGCGTCAGGTGAGCCGACTATTTCACATGATGAGCCGACTGGATGGAAGACCAAAGGGGTAGACCGGAGGAGGAGCGAATCGACCAGCTGGTGAACCCAACCAATTGTTTGAAATGTGCAAGAATCAGTTGGAAAGGAGGCTATACGATCATTTCAGACTACCAAATGATCAGCTAAGAGGTGATCCGGTTGGTTTAAGGGTTGAATCGATCAACCCAGTTTGACAAGCACAGATCTACACCAACAACAAGTTCATGCATGAAATGCAGACCTATGTGGTAGTACTTCCTTGTAGCTCCAGGGAATTATAAGAGATATAGCCATAACCATTGCTAATGTTTTATATTGCATGTTTATGTTTGTGGGATATAGCATGTATATGTTATGTACTAGTATGTGGTGATTGTATATGTATGTGTATATATATGATATATATAAAATCCCTCAATCAAACATATTAAGTCTAAAATTCTTTCCATTAGCAACACACATGAAAAGCTTTATCAACTAAGCATATGTTACGCCCTTGCATGGTGTTGTCTATCTCGTGGAAGTGTGATGGTAGTAATACAGATCTGCTCAAGCGAGGTGCATTATTATCATGTTGGCTTTTGGGTCAAGCTTGACTGGGATACCTTAATAGGGTTCAGTACCCAGAAACATGCAGATGATTATGGAAAGAAGTTGAGCATATCATCTATCCAGGAGTTGCATAGGATTTAATTGAAAAATGTTGTCTACCGTAATGATTGGTTATGTACTTTGGCATTGTCCGGGTAATAATTGAACTGTTTTGGATCTTGGCTCATTCAAGTTTGTGTGTAGAAAATCTTCCGTATTGATATTTGAGGGTTATCAATTTGAAAAAAAATAACGAGAGCAATAGTTAATTAAAGACCTAATTAACATTGTCAAGTTTCATACAAATCAAATCATAACAAATCAAAATGAGTTTTTTTACAACATTACAAATTTCTTTTGTAGAATCAAATGGAAACACACAACAACAACTTTTCTTTATGGATCATTCCTTGAGAAGGAAAAGTTAAATGGGAATAATTTTCATGATTAGTTCATGATGTTGAGAATCATTCTCACATAAAAGCGCAAGCTCTATGTCTTGGAGACACCAGATCCATATGAATCTCTTCCCAATGCACCTAACACTGAGAAAGATGCTTACAAAAGCACAATGAAGATGGTGTTGATGTCAAATGTCTGATGTTGTGCTCTATGAACCATGAGTTGCAAAGAAAGCATGGGAATACACATGTTATTGAGTTGGCCACACATTTTAAGAACATGTTCAAAGATCAGGAAGGACATGAGATATATGATGTCTCCAAGGCACTATTCAAATGTAACATGGTAGAAGGAGATCCAGTAGGTCCTAATGTGCTCAAGCTCATTGGGTATGTGGAGAACCTTTCTTGTAACACTCGAGCCCACTGCCCAAGGCTCTAGTAGAGTTTCAGGAATGACGACTGGCCCCATATACCACCACTAGCCTTTACTACGTGCTTTGTCCTCACTCACATGCAAGTCGGGGTCAACTTGCTGACTGGTCATCCATCCTAGTACTACTCCAAGCTGAGCATGCTTAACTATGGAGTTCTTTAGTGATGGGCTCCCGAAAAAGGAGGTGCACCTTGGTGATATGGGTAGTCCAATCATTCCTTTTAAGATCATGTTATCTGAGGCCTCAAATCCTGGGATGTTACAATATCCCCCACTTATAATCTTGATGTCCTCGTCAAGGTTCAACTATACGGCCTCATAATTGCTTCCCCATTTCAGTGCAGACCCAGAATGACCCATGGACAACTAGCTCCCATCCACGGCTACCAACGCAAGGGAGGCTCCATCAACTCAGATAGCCCTTACCAACATGCATGGACACTACCAGTGCAAGGGTGGCTCCGTCAACTTGGATAGCCCTTCTCGACATGCCTGGACCGCACGGCTCAAAGATTGGTGTGTCATAGGACCATGTGGGACCTACCTACTGGAGTGGAATTAGCTCTGATACCATTTGTAACACTCGGGCCTACTGCCCAAGGCTCTAGTAGAGTTTCAGGAATGACGACTGACCCCACATACCACCACTAGCCTTTACTATGTGCTTTGTCCTCACTCACGCACAAGTCAGGGTCAACTTCCCGACTGGTCACTCATCCTAGTACTACTCCTAGCTGAGCATGCTTAACTATGGATTTCTTTAGTAATGGGCTCCCAAAAAAGGAGCTGTACCTTGGTGATATGGGTAGTCCAATCATTCCTTTTAAGATCATGTTATCTGAGGCCTCAAATCCTGAGATGTTATATTTTTAGACTGGGATTCCCCTCGGGTCAAGAATTGGCAACTTATGTGATTATGCAATCTCTACTAGAGTCATACAATCAGTTTTCCATGAACTACAACATGAATGACTTTGACAAGTCATTGACAGAGTTACTAGGCATGTTGAGAACAATTGAGGTACAAATGAAGAAAGACAAACCCAAATCTTTGATGATGATCAACAAGACAATAGGAAAGTCTAAAGGTAAAGACAAAGCTAAGAAGAGTTTAAAGCTAGCCAGAAGCTCAATTCTTCAACACTTAAAACAAAGGGAGGAGTAAGGAAGGCGAGGCAATTGTCACAACTAACACCAGCCTGGACACTGGAAGAGGAATTTTCCTCTCTACCTAGAAGAACTAAAGAAGAAGGAGGAGGGGATAGAGACCTCTACTTCAGGTATAAACGTCATGAGATAAATTTTATTACTTCTTCATCTTAGTATGTGATACCAGATATAGATCTAAAATATGTTTATGTGCATGATCTAATAAGAAGTAAAGCCTTTACAAAAGGGCAAGGATGGATTTTGCAGAGTAAGAGTTGTTGCAACTTCAGTCTACATTTAGAATTTATCTTAGCCCATTGGGAATGTAATAGAGTTAGTCAAACTACTATTTCATTATGCCAATAATAGAAACATTTTACTTTATGCATCTTGTATGGACAAGGACAACTATAAATAAAGAGTTGTTAATGGTTCTATTTCAAAGATATGATCTTGTATGGCAATACCCTAAATGTATTATGGTCGTTATACGAAAAGATCAAAAGATGAATGTTTTTAACATAAATACCTAAAGGATTATAATTTCATAACTCAAACAATCAATATCTATAACATTGTCATCTAGAGAACACATATGAGAAATGCATTTCTAGGATTGATATTCATGTTTATTTAGACTCTTTTAGTTGTTGAACCAATAAGAGACACGCATATATGAGAAACATGAGAAACCACTTCTCACTAGGTGTAGTTGGAGAATAAGAATTCTACAAGGACATGTACATAATAATGTTCAAAGACCTTTGGACTGAATAGATAGTTGTTCGTACCTCATTACATTTTCTAAAGATATGATGATATGTGTTCTGTAAATACAAATCTATCGAAATGTTCAAGTAGATTACATATACATAGTACATAACTTCTTTAAAGGTATTAAGATACTTTGATACGATCATATGTTGAAATACTTTATAGGAACAATTTGAGATCGTTCTGGAGAAACTATGATAGTGTCAACTCCACCTGAAACATGATTATGTATCAGAAAGAAGGAATCACAACATGAAGAGTCAAGATGTGGTTATCATTTGATCTAATATTCTAATATTCTTCTAGATACATGCTTAACACTAAAACAATGTAACATAGAAAATGGTTTGAAAGACAATATATATGATATAATATGGGAATGTCCCGACATGTCCTTACAAGAATTTAGACTTGTGCAAGAAAAGAGTTTCTTGAAAAGATTTATCCTCAAGACCATATAAATGTTAATTTATTGCATACTACTTCTATTACAATCTAATAACAAATTGTCTGTTACTAAGATAACTGAGTTCCAATGGAATCAGTGGGAGCAAAGTAGAACTCAAAAGGTTCAAGGTAAACATGAAAATCTCAAATTGTTACAGAATCTCAAGTTTCCTTAAATAACATAGAACCTCATACTTCTAGTAGAAACCATCTGAGATTGAAAGATTGTGAATCCAATAACTCAGATAGTTTGGTCATAAGATAATGATATAACAAATCAACTAAGAACTATTGAGGGGTCAGAGTCTGAGAAATGGCTTGAGGCCATTGTATCCAGAATAGAATCCATGGACACCAACAAGGTATGACCTTGATGGTACCACCTAAAGGGGTAAAACTCATAAGGTGCAGTTGAGTTTTCATAAGGAAGACCAACATGGATAACAAAAAAGGACAAATTGGTTACTAAAGGTTTTTCAAACAAGTTTAAAGTGTTGAACATGATGAAATCCCTTCATCAAATGACATGCTTATCTTGCAGCTTATTAAGACTATGGGATTTGGAACATAGAGATTAAAACTGTATTCCTTATTAGAAATAATTGAGAGGATATGTATGTCACACATCCTGAAGGTTTTATAAATCTATTAATACAAATAAAGTTTATAAGCTACAATGAGGTTGAAATAAGCATCTTAGAACTAGAATCCTTAACTTGATAAAATAGTCAAAGAGTTTTACTTGAGTCAAGATAAAAGATGAATATGTGATTACAAAATATTTAGTGGGAGCGTATTAATATTCCACATATTAATGAGGAATGACATATCAATACTAAGTATTGAAAATTGGCATGGAAATCACCTTCAATAAGAAGGATTAGGAGAAACATCTTATGTGATAGGATTTGAGATATATAGAATAGTTTTAGAAAGTTTGTAAACCTATATACAAGTACATATATTGGCCAGATGTTGAAAGGGTTCGACATGAAGAATTCAATGAGAGAGAACCTATCCACATAGATGGGATCAGATTCTTAAGAATCCAATGTTCCAATTCTTGTGAGGAATGGAAGAGATGCCATACCCATTCACATTTGGATCTATCTGCAATATAGTATACTCATCCCATTATCTTGCATGTATTGGACATGACAACATGGCTTTAGTCAGATCAAATGAAGGTCATTGGAATACTACCGAATACATGCATTAATACTTGAGAAGCACTAAAGGATCAACTGATGAACTATGGTAATAAAGGAAGAGTTGGATGTAAAGGGTTATATCGATGCAAGGTTCCAAAATGACACAAAATAATCACCATAAAAAACTATGTTTAATCTTGATAAAAGAGTTGTGAGCTGGAAAGAGTTCCAAAATATAGACCATTATTCTAATTCTACAATAGAAGTCATATGTCCTGGTGTTATTAACACAAGAGTGAGTGCAATATGAATGTAGAAGCTCATATAGATGAACATGTGAGATGTTCCAACTATTGATGACACAATAGAAATACTATGATAATAATGGAGCTATTGGTTAGGCAAGGAACATTAGTGTGACACCTCATCATGCTAAACGAGATTACTCAAAACACAAAACACGATCAACTACTAATTAATCACATAGTAAAAAATGTGAAATAATTAAAACCGATTTCAACAATGTAAATAAACTCTAGAACATTTATAAAAGGTCCATCATTCCATTCTCATATACTTTAACAAGCATTTGCATATGGGTCCAAAGACCTCAGTCACATCATGCATACAAAAGATATTTCACATGTCCATGCCATATATTTACAAACATTGGCATAATACCAAAATCTCGTGTCGATACAAATATATCATCTAGAAAATACATCCCATACCAGGACCTGAGAGTACATGGACGGCACTAGGACTCTACTACTAACATCTATAACTAACATCTACAACTAACCAAGCTTATGAATCTATTGATCACCAGGTTGGTTCTCTTCCACAACACGACCTCGACCTCGTTGCCCGCGACCACCTAAAAAAATGTGGTGACCCACGGGTGAGACACAGTCCCAACGAGAGATATAACTCTCTCCAACATATATTGATTATAACATTAATTAACAGTAAATACATTGAGCAGTTAGGATATTGAATAAATAATATGACTAGATTGAACAATTTAAGCATACTAAGCAGTTAAGCAAATAAGTTGTAACATCAAGTAGAATTGTACAATTGTCATAAGTCTGCATCATGTAAGAACTATGCAGTGTAAAGACAAGACAAGGGTTAATCAACCAATGTGATACGTATTAAACCCTAGCAATGATACTACACAGCTGATATTATATCTTTTATTATTATGCCCTGGGGAGTTTGAGTCGTACCACTCAAAGTCCAATTGACCACTGTGAAGTTCTATTCAGTTCCGTATAAGATCTAGGAGTGCTGGTATCCTAAGATCTCTTCCCCTCGGTCAGTACGAGTAAACTGCAGTGACATACCAGTCAAACTGCCAACAGTGACATATAGTCAACTGATAAAAACTAGTTCGTACTTGGTACAAGTTACAACACTAGAAAGCAGGGTATACAAAACCCTCTAATCCGAGGTACAACCACAACTGTCCTCAATCACATCAAATATCTGAGGCATGACCATAGCCATCCTCCATAACCTGCAATTGTGGATGACAAGTATATATCCTCAACTTGCCACCCCCGCATACTCAACAGTATGTGCTCCGAGTTTCCCTTGGGAATACTCGTTTCACCATCCAGTAAGTTCTGACACTGAAGATGGCTCTACGGCACAAGGCTCTACATGATTAAGGTTACACTTGATTAATTACTGCCAATTGAATGCATTAAGGCTTTATCATACAAGTGGACATTCAAACCCTAATTCTTTTCTAACAAGAGTATATATATAACAACTTCAAAAGATATAAAACATTTGAGATATAAATCTTAATCACATTACCACATCTATCATTCATTGCAAATTAACAGACCACACTTATCATCATACTATTGCAAGATACCAATATCTTATCACAAGTTCCAGGGTTTTAACCCTTATTGGAACATGAAGAGGATTTCACCTCAATCATGGATTCAAACATGCCCAAAGGTCTTTAAGACCATCACATTATTCATAGTAAGGTTATCATCATCATTCCATGCCATAAATAAGGCTCAAAAGATCATTAGCACATGTATGTCCATAGATTTTAACATGGCAAGGCACTATGATATTCAAATAATACTATATTGTGGTTTCAACATAAGAAGAGTGTAATTCTTTATCACATTAATCATTCAAGAGGTCTGATTATAACCAATCAACATCATATAATTACATCAAGGTTAGGTATAATAGGCTAGATCACATGGGAGTTACGCATCCACTCATTACATTGATTTATCAAATATAACTATATAATGGAAAAGGTAAGACTACCAATTAATGGTATTGAACCATTGAATTATCTTCATTATGACCCACATATAATAAAATATGATTTATTCTAATCCATTGGATGTTAAAGCATCCAATATTATTCATTGGATCAGGTTCATTGTTCAAGGTTACCAATTGAAGTATAGGTCTAACCATTAGATCAATTGAACCAAGGGACCATTGGTTCAAGGTATAGTCAAATCTACAATTTCATTCCTAATTCATCATATATGATGATGACCTGATCCGCCATTAATTGTGATCATTAGGTCACCATTGGTTGCTAGATCAGTAATACATTCAGTTAACATCATCAAATAATAAGCCAATATCATCATCGATTGATAACATCATTAGAATACTTAGTGGATGATAATTAAATGTCTAATTGAGTCAAAACCTGACCTAAGGTGGTGACCATAGGTTGTCACCATAAATTGGACACCCTTTATCACGAAAATCAGTTGCCAAAATAGCAACATTATTGGTTGTTGAATGGTATGACAATCAGTTATGTGATAGGGAAGGAAATAGCTTGAAAACCCTAATTTGAACCATCATTTGTTTTGTACATAGCACCATAGGTTGTTGCTATCAACCTTTCACAGATCATGTTACACCTTATAAAGTATATACACATGTTTACAGATTCATATAGAACTGGAATAAAATAGGAAACACCACAAAATTCGTAATTCTAAACAAGCATAATTTCTCTATGCTTAGATCATCACATTCAAGCATAATCATGAACCAACAAGCTTCTAGTAAGCAATATAAGTGAAGAATGTTATATAACTCGCCTCTATAGAGTAGGTCAGATATCCAACAGCAAAAGTCTCGAGAAAATAGGGCTAGGAAACCTTGGATTCAGATCTGAACTTGGCCAACTATGCAATTCTCTCCACAAACAAGCAAAACCCTAGAAAAGAAACAAGAAGAAAGGAGTTTTGAGTTCTAGGGGAACTTTCACCATGGAAAACCATGGTTCCGACCTGGATAGATGTAGGAGGAAGAGGAACAAATACTTAGACGGAGGAAATAAGGAAAAACTTACACTTTTAGGTCAATATCACTAGGGGGAAGCTTCATACACCCAAAAAGAGAATCAATTTCAACCCTAGAATTTGTTTCCAAGAGGATCCCCACATTCTTCTTCCTTGGGCAGAAAAAATCGCAGCTGAATAGAGGGAGTACGAAGCTGGGAGAAGGAGAGAGATAATGGAGAGGAAATGGCTCGTTTGGGGGCTTTTGGATAAGTATATGACACTTTAATATTAAGAAAAAGAAAAAGTTGCAATTCTAGTATATATCCAAGTGCCCATGGCTTTAAATTATAAAAAAATACATAAGCGCACACACAAGCAGCTCTCCCACCATCCCTCTAGACCTTCTTGGCTTTCCTTTGGCGAAATTCCCAGCCAATCACATAATTCCTTAGTTGATAGCTACTAAAGGTAGCTCATCCATGAAGGGGAAAACCCTAAAATACCCTTGATAAAAAAACCTTCGAACCATGGCTCAACTACGAGCCCCATGGATCAAAATCTCAAGGATGATAATATAACAACTAAGGAACATAATTTATGTGAAAAATTGCAAAGAAAACCCCTCAATTGGGTAAATTGTAGAAAAGTCCAAAATGTACAGAAAATTGCATAACTTGCTCAAACAGTGTCCAAATTGGACCAAATTTGAAACTTAAGCTTGTCTTATGATTTCAAAACATATCAAGAGGTTATATTAGGGTTCTAAGCATTCAATTATGGTAATTAAGCTCATTCAACTCATTAAGTAAGTTCAAGGGCCTTACAATTAGATAGCATATTATGACAATTCCATCTCATATGAAATGTCATACATCGAAGTGAAGTGAAAATGCAATACACAAATTAAAGGCAATGTGCTACTAACCCCTTGGAATAGCACTTGCACAACAGAAACATGACAAGCATGTTTAGATCACTAAGAATGAGATTCATGGGTGATTGGCTCTAAGTGCAAGTGGGAGTCTGTTGGTAGGTATGCCCAGAGAGCCAATCATATGATGATTGCAATGGAATATTATATAAAGGATTTGATTAATAATAATAAAGGCAAGCTTTCGATTCATTTTGTTTCACTCAGTTGTGAGATAGTGAGGAAACATACTAAATGTATATAGAATGACATTACTTAATGGTGTATGCCTTCAAGTACGCGACTTGGACAATAAGATCATACAGATGTTAAGAGTATGTACATTCCTATTATTTCCCTAGTCGGATGTTACTATGGTAGACTGATTGACAATAGTAACACTTAAGACTAGAGTGTGTGTTGGTTGATGACAAAATCTCATCAGTCATGATATGTGATATCAAACCAAGCACATAGATACTTGTTGGGAAACAATGTATCAAACATACCCACATTCAGAGTGACACATGGAAAGCATACTTGGTGGTCATAGTCATCTCTCATAATGAAGGTGGTGGTTGTAGTTCTTAGACCTAAAATCACTACACTCATAACATGTCGTTTGGTGTGTTTTGACATCATCCATAGTGATCCTAAATAAGGGTTGTCATAAAGGTGATGATAAGATGCACTGTGACAAATGGGGATGATTGTGAGTGGTGTAGAGGGGATTTGTCCCTCCTACTAGAGTTTGATATCCAGGCTACTTGATAAGAGAGACTGAGAAAAGCATGCGAATGCACATGTGGATCAATATATGATATTAAAGTCACATATCTCTCAGACAGTCTGCTCTAGATCAAGGAACATGTATTGAACATTGAGAGGATGATGATTCCATGCCTCGAGTTCATTCTTGATATTAGAGGCAAAGGAATAAGACAATCATTTTAACACATGACACACATTGTAGGTTGAAGTTGTTCTCCAACTTTCCATTTACTTGGGTAGCAATGATGTGTGACTAGGCACCACTCTTTGTTTGTGATGTCATAAACTAGTTATGGACCTTCACTGTGAACATAAATTGGAACCTATAGGGTCACACAGATAGGATACACCTAGAATAGGAGTTTAATCATGAATGATAAT
Organism: Alisma plantago-aquatica; assembly: GCA_963693085.1. Classification (NCBI taxonomy): domain Eukaryota; kingdom Viridiplantae; phylum Streptophyta; class Magnoliopsida; order Alismatales; family Alismataceae; genus Alisma; species Alisma plantago-aquatica. The sequence goes on from OY856409.1 coordinate 1,643,264,484, forward strand.
TGAATTAATTACTAAAATGTTTGGATATTCATCGGCCCAAAATTGAGTCAGAACTTTTACATTTATAACCCAAAACTATCTAAGACGCCCACAACTTTTATTACAGGGTCGAAGTAGATATACGGGGTCAAACATAGGGACGTGGAGATGTTTAGGATGCCACAAATATCGTTCTTAAGCCAGATAAGCCAAAATTATAGTTGATGAAAATATATGCTAGAACTAGTCTAGCGGGTTGTCACGAATTAAAACAAAACAAAGAAAAGAAACGAAAACAAAACAGAAGAGAGAATGAGTTCTTGGCTATGTAACCACAAGTTTGGCAGTCTATGCACCCGTTCTCAGGCATAGACAACCCTCGAACACCTGAGCAAGCAATCTATATTCAAACATAGTACGTACTATCGTGTCTATTCTTGTGGGGTCATCCCACTTGCTCTCACGATGCGTGACTAGAACCATCAATGATATGTCATTGAGCCTCTCTCAAGGATGACATATCAACACCCGAGAATATACTAGGTACCCTCTCAGGTCTTAGAATATTCTGGAGGTGTTAGGAATGGACAACCTTGAACCGTCCTCCTCTCTGATTCTGATCGAAACCATCTTCTCTTAACCATTACTGAACAGATCTCTCGATACAGGCAGAAATAGCAGTTCAAGCAAGAAAGAGATCAACCAAACTAGCAATCATAACCAAAAAGGGAAGATAGAATAAGAAACATACTAGATCTGAATTAAATCTACTTGCTTAAGGAAAAAGTATATAAACATGCCCAACACGGGCTACATAGCCAAGAAGGAGCTCAACTAGCCATAGACAAGCATAATTGGCGCCGAACAAAGATGAAAGAGCATCATTGTACAAGAAACCAAGGAACACAACAGAAGAAAGGGGAAGAAGAAGAGATTTAGCCCATGGATGAGAGGTGGCTCTCACTCCTTTTCCTCCGTATAGGCTGGATCTCGTCTTTTGGTCCTCCTCCTTGATCAGATATGGACTCCTTAGTCCTCTTCCTCTCTAGATCCGCCCTGAACAACAGCTTGGTGGGTGAACGGAGGTGGAGGATGATGGAGGTCGTGGGTCTTCTCACTCCTAAGCTTCTGACCTTGGAGCTTGAAGGTTAGGGGATGATGGAGAGTGGTGGAGAATGGAAGCTCACAGAAGAGGAGGTCGTAGGGTGAGCTCTTTGGCCTTCTCAGACCTCTGGACTCTCCCACAGAACTCTGGGAACCTTCAGATCTCGGAGCAGTAGTCTCTCAGCATCATTGGTCGAGGTCCCCCATTCAAATGAGTGAGGGGGCATCTATTTATAGAGGCAGACTACAGACCGCGGCCAGCAGGTCACAAGGTTAGCCACGGTCATGGCCAACAGTGTGGTTGCGGTTCATGGAGTGGAAATCATGGTCGCGGTGATGAAGATCACGGTCGCAATCTGGAGACACAGTCGTAGCGTGAAGCCATGGCCATGGTGAAGGAGTCGGCCATGATCGTGGTGAGGAATCACGGTCACGATTGTAGAAAGAAAAACCGTGGTCATGGTTATTCGGAACCGCAGTCGCGGTTATTGGCCACGGTCATGGCGAATAATTGCGGTCGCGGCTGTTGAAGATGAAGCTCGCGGTCGCGGTTTTTAGCCATAGTCGTGGCTGATGGCCACAGTCATGGCGAGGGATCACGGTCGTGGTGTTGAAGACTGCGGTCACAGTTATTGGCCACGGTCATGGCGGGTGGCCATGGTCATGGTGAGGGATCGCGGTCGCGGTGTTGAAGACCGTGGTCACGGTTATTGGCCACGGTCGTGGCGAAGGTGGACGGCCACGATCATGGTAGGTGGCCACAGTTGTGGCGAGGACCGTGATCACAGTTTTGAAGGCTGCGGTTGTGATTGGCACCACGGTCGTGCCTGATTGCCATAGTCGTAGTCAGGGTGGATTGTCACGGTCGTGGCGGGTTCATAGGTGCTGTAAAAACCATGTGTCGGGGAGAAATCTTTGGAGAATAGATGTCTTATCTGGTTCGGTGCCTGCAAGTCCCATAATTGGCTAAATTGGCTACATTATTGGCTATTCTAACTACATTATCTAATGAGAGATAGAAAGCATAAAATATGAGCATTATTGGGCAAATTAAGACTAAAGTGACACGAAACTATAGATAAAATGCATAGATAATATGTGTAGATTTGGGTGTTATCAACTACCCCAAGCTTAAAACTTGCTTGTCCTCAAGCAAGACTATTCTTAAAGGGCAAAAGGATAACATCCAAATTAAGCTTGTCAATAGATGCTAAGGCTAAGAAAAACAGTTTAAAGAATCTATTCTCCTGATCCATGTTGTTTCAGAACAAACCCTCACTAATCAACCACAGTCCTGCTAAAGCAAGATCAAAGAGTTTCCAGGCAAGATTAAGCAAATTCACCACAACCTGTCGATACTCATGAGGTTTGAATTATAATTATTTAATCATGAAAAAATTGTCACATAGGTGGTCACGCAGGTGATGACTAATGAGCAATCACCATGAATCCATGCATATCAATCCAGACCACCGTGCCTATCACTTATTCATGTCCTATGAAACAAAGCAAAAATAATCTAATGACTTCTGAGGATCCCGATTTGCAACAGGTTGGTCCATGTAGCGAGCAACAGTCCTTGCAGTCCAAACCAGTTTGTCCAAAGCAGTGAGATGAACTCCTCGTACTGCGCTCGAACCAATCCTGCTACTGAGATGATCTCATAGGTCTCTTAGGGATTCCTAGTGACTCTCTAATAAGCATTTAGAGTGATACTACCAGGCACGACATACCCACATTCGTGAGCGTAGTCATACACCAGCTGGGCATCATCCTCAACTCTCCTAAAAGAGAAAACAAGCACTTATTTATTATTGACACTCAAGCTTTTATCATCTGCATTCTATTTGTAGGCTTGGGTGAGAACTTTATAGATATTTTGGGATTTTGTGGGCGGCCAAGCCTCTTTTGCACATTTTTTAACAATTTTCATCTTTTTGACTCAATCTAATGTGAGAAGGCACATAGTCTATCAAAGAAAAACACTTCATCTTGATCATAGCTTAAAGTCCATCATGATCCGATTGACACCTGTGTGAAAAGTTGCAATTATGATTCAAGAATCCTTAGAACAGATGCAAGCTTGTGAAATCGCAGCTAGGATTCTTTGATCGTGTTTTATCTCATTCCAATGACCCTTTACCATGGATTTTCCATTCATGACATGGATCAAGGGGATCTAGCTTTAATCTATGAAAAAGGCACACAACCTTATATTTTATTACCAAACTCAAGGAAAGAGTCAAAGAGCGAGCCGAGCAAAAGGTCAAGAAATGTTTAAGATGAAAACTGTGCATCTAGGCATAAAGTCAAGCATGTATCTATTAGATTCACATCATATAGCCATAATTGCAAAGATAAAAAGTTGAAAATTTTGAAAATTTAAAGCTAAATGCAGGAAGTAAACATGCATGCTAGAAGGATGGAGAGATAGAAAGGTGAAGCCTACGACCCCAAGCTTAAAACTATGCTCGTCCTCGAGCAAGACGTAAACTTGAAATGGTAAGGAAAGAATGCATGAGTTTAATGGAAGTTAGAGGAAAGAAACTAACTAACACGAACATGAAGAGCAAAATTTATTATAATAAAAGGGTGGGAGGGTGGGTAAGAGAAAAGGGGGTGGCTGCCCCACGGTACCGACACTAGGATCCTAAAACTGTGCTCGTCCTCGAGCAAGACATAAACTTGAAATGGTAAGGAAAGAATGCATGAGTTTAATGGAAGTTAGAGGAAAGAAACTAACTAACACGAACATGAAGAGCAAAATTTATTATAATAAAAGGGTGGGAGGGTGGGTAAGAGAAAAGGGGGTGGCTGCCCCACGATACCGACACTAGGATCCTAAATCCTATGTTTTGGGACCAGTGTTGTAAAGAGGTGAAATAAATCAACCTCTCTACTAATAACAATGGTAAACAAAATCCAATTTGGATAGCAACGGAAGATAAAATTTTCTGACTATATTCAATTTAAATAAAGTGTACATAAAAAATTTCCCCAATATGGGTGTACATGCTTTATACAAAAAGAGGATCTAAGTAGAGGGAAACTAGACTACTCCACTTTTGTCTCCAAGAAACATATCCATCGGTTAGTCCATGTCCACACTAAGATCTTCATGCCTTATCCATCACCTTGCTCAATTCTTGGGTGGTTGGGAAAGCACCCAGCAAAAAAAAGGAAAGGAAAGTAAAAGTATGTGTCACTAAGCTATACTAAAGGTGAAAAGATAATAAAAGCATGTAAAAGCAGGCTAGGGTTCATCATAAGATGAGACATCAAGAGTATGAGGCTTTTTATAATGAAACTTGCCAATAACAAAAGTAAATAAGGGTTTTGCATGTAAATTAATATGTCTACCTAACTAAGTAGGGTTGAGGCACCTACCAGACCTCTAACCTTAGGTGAGGGGAGAATAAGACATTCTCAATCACCTATAATATTATGGGGATAATTTTAAACATTCCCCTAGAACGATTATATACATGCCTTCTGTGGGTGGTTGTACATAAGTACCTCTACTTTACAATTATATAGAACATTTAATTACATGCTAGCAAAGAGTTATGGCAAGATTAATCAAAAGATTTAAATAACATGGCAGTGGGGGTATGAAAACTCAAACAAGATAATATTACAACTGATTTTTGAGGCATGAACAAATTAAGTTTCAAGAATCATGAATTAGGTCAGATTAAGCCTCATTAGGGAATATGGGTATTGGTATAAAATTTTCCCAACTGAAGAGGGTAGATGCACATACCTTAGCCTTCAGAGTTCTAGAAACCACTTTCCAACCCTTCACATGAAATCAGAACCCACTTTCCCTAACATCATCATTAGATCTATGAATTAGAATTAGATATACTCATTAAAGGTTGAAAAACCCTAATATTACTAACTTTTTGCACAAACCATCAAATTAGACTTCGAAAACATCACCATCATCTTAGTTAGGGTTTTCTGATCAAAATAACATATAATATTATATATTTTGAAGATATGGACTTTTAGGGTTATTTTTTTGGTGATTTTTAGATATTTAAATCATTCTAAAAATATGTTTTCACAAACATCAAAATCAAAACTCAAAAACATTGTTAATGGATAGATCTCGTCTTCTTGATTTCAAAACACTATTTATTTTTAATTTTTGACGATTGGAATAATTTATAGGAATTATTTTACTTCATCCAATCAGGGGTGCCACATAGGCACAACGTGAGAGAGAGAACTAGAGAGCGAGAGAGACAGAGAGGGCAGAGGGTGGCCCACATCCTGTGACGTGGACCCCTCGCTGCTGATGCATGGACCGCGGTCTGCGCCTGGTCAAAGGCGGGGTAAAGGAACCAAGGACTAGGATGCCCCTTGCGCGGAACAGAGAAAACAAAAGAACAGGAGGGTAAAATCATAAAAATGCATGGGGCTTTCTTCCGCAAAGCACCCGACGACAACCGGCTGTAGCTTCTTGCTGCTTGTAAGCAAATTTGTGGGGAAAATGAAATACTCAACCAATTTCGATGCACAGATATGCAAAAGAAAAAAGAGAACAAGATGAATCTATTGGTACCTTTTATTAGAACGAAGACGCAGAGACAAGAGAGAGAGAAGCGCCACAAGACTTGAGACTTCGGCGGCTAGACAAGGGTCGAAACGTCCACCAAACGTGAAATCAAGGGTAGGGTTTAGTTGCTAATGTGTCGTCGGACCTAGGGGTATGAATATTTATAGGCAAGGTGACCTAAACTAGGGTTTAGGTAGGTGAAGGTAGAGAGGGGCGGCACAAGCATTGGGCATTTCTCAGATATTTGCCAAAACCCAAAAACTTTGGGATAAAATGGTGCGGATTTGCGCAAGGAACTTGTAGAGATAAGAATTATTGAATTTCGTTGAGTAAATCTCGAGAAAAGTGGATTTGAAATCTTGGCAGTCAAGCAACCTGTTTCCAAATCGGTCCGACGAAGAAGACAATCCACGAACCCTCCGATCGAGATCCAACGGCCAAAGATCATCGCGATATTCCTATTCAAAATCAACTAAAAAGGCTTATTCATTTAAATGTTTTTCTCTCTCTTTGTTTGGAGGATCAAACGTTATCCAAAAATTACCAAATTTTATATTCTGACTGATTTTGATGCGTATAATCCAAATATTGATATAGTTTTGCATTTTGAGAATGTTTAATCGATTATATAATTATAAACTTATTTTCTCTTTCCTCCTTTATTAATGACATTGGGATTATCCAAAAAATTACAAAACTTCACCCATAACTCATATTATGTATGTTAGATATGAATTTCTATTATTTACATTTTTTTGAAATTGTTTATTATTTTAAATAATTATTTGAAATTTTTGTACACTTTCTCTCTCCTTAATTTATCTTCTCATCAAATATTTTTCAAATTGATTCAAAATTCATCCAAAGGTCTATTTTAACATGTAGAACACGAATATTGAATTATTTTATTTTTTTGAATAATTTTATAATTTTATTTAATTCATTTAAATTTTACCACTTATTTATCCTTTTAATTTATTAGAGGTATCTAGAAACTTTCTAAAAATGTAAAACTTTGCCTATAAGCAATAATAAAAGTGTGGAACACGATTTTGACATTAATTAATTTTTTTCGACATATATTTAATATTTTTGGTCTTTAAGTCATTTTCTCTCTCCTGAATAAAATATTAAAAATTGGCCAAATTAAATACAAATTGACACATAGACTAATTTTGATATATAGATTATGAATCTAGAGTTAGTTTTATAATTTTAGGTCATTAAATATTTTATCTTTCTTTCTTGGCTTATTTCCCATTATCTTGTATTAAAGGCATTATGTATTTATTTATTATCCAAATTAGATGATACTTGGCCATTAAGAAACTTTTAAGTTAAGAAAACGAAATTGATATATTTATTATCCAAATTATCTTCTTGGGTTTCTATTTAGGATTTTTGGAACAATATATTCCTCATTATCTTCTTTTATCCAAAATATTCCATATTATCCCCAATTATTGCATTTATCATCTCCTTTATTTATATTTCGGGATTTTCTTTATTTTTCAAATTCTAAAAAGCACTAGAATTATTTTATTATATTTATTACTTAAGTGGACATTTTACATATTAAACCCATTACTAAGCTTTCACTGAGGTATTTGTGCATAAACCCAAATATTGAGAGAAAAGGTGAACAAATGCTCATTAGGCCATCATATTATCCACAAATTAAATAGAAAGGCCAAAGAGGATATAAATGAAAGGAAAAGATGGAAAAGTGGACCAAAAGGAAAAATGCCCAGATTTTGGTATGTTACAACACTCCACCCCTTAAAGAGGATTTCGTCCCTGAAATCACTAGCAATTAGGGAAGGGTGAGTGTGCAACCTCACATCACCAAAACTTCAGGTTGTTCCTCCAACCATACAACTTCCACCAAAACTTATACATCAACTACACCTAAGGGTTCAAAAACTTCACATACATCAACTAATCATAGGTCGGGTTCTCATGGATCACCTAGGGTCCATTATTAAGACATTCTTTTTAGGAGATTTAACATTATTTACATTTTTGGCTCATTAACTTTATACACATTATCATCATTATATTAATCATATCATGTTATATTCACTTTATTATCAAAAGGGTTATATTTCATTATTACACACAATTAGAGGTTACTCAATTATCTCCACATTCATTATTATATTTGATCATTGTCCTTAATAATTCATATTTATACTTCATTATCCTCATATTACCATTTTATTAATTATAACAAATTATTTTACATGAAATAAGACATTCTATTTAATTTTTGGTTAAGCATACAATTATTCCAATTAATTTCACCTTAGTTATACTCATATTAAACATTGTCACATTAAATTTATTTCTCACATTAATGTCATCATTAATCATCTCTCATATTTATTCATTTATATTATTGATTTTGCACATTTAAGTGAATCCAATTACTTCATACTCATATAGAAGCCATTACATGTATTTCAATGATCAAGGTGAAACATATTACATATTAATGAATTGATTCACATTAAGTGACTAATCACATGTGTATTAGATAACAAGGTGACTTACATTTTATATTGATGACTTGATTAACATGTGATTAGATGATTATATATATATATATATATATATATATATATATATATATATATATATCATTTATGTGTATCAAAGTATGTTAACTGATTATGGCACTTAACATCATTAATGTATCATGAAAGGCAATAAGGGTGTATATGTTAAGGTTAGATGATTACAACTTTAGGGTTTAGGTCAGCATGACCATTATATTTCACTTATTCATCCTTAGCATGCATTAATTTCGAATTATAACCTTATTCATCATATCATTAGGGTTTATCGGTTCATCACATTATTAACATCTTACTTATTGACAATTAGCATTGATATTCATATTATGTGCATTGGATGTACATTAGGGTTCAAGCACATGCATTATTCCTGAGATGATAGCTATATGTTCATTACATATTAACAAGCATGTTAGGGTTACCATTATTACATGTTTAGTCAAGACCAAAGATACAAGCACACTAACCACCTAAGTATGAGGTTAGGGTTTCTAAAGATAGATTAGATAGACTTAAAGATGTTGTAGGGTTCCATCCCCCTAAAGAGGATTTCTTCCACGAAATCTAACCACTCAAACATCATCAAATAACCATACTCCACCCCTTGAAGGGTTCGACCTATCAACAAAAACTACACTAGGGATAAAGGGTAAGCCTACTAAACCATGTATAGGATACACCACACTTCCACTACACACTCTGATATCTTTCCAAACACCCAAACTCTAAGGTCTAGGTTCTAGGGACATAAGGAAACTATCTTGGTATCCATCCTCAAACAAATCAAATTAGGGTTCCCAAAGATATACACCATAGAAGTCTAAGGTTACTATTGCCTAAAAGCAAACTATTTCGGGCAATTCGTATCAGCGCAGGCCAGGCCGGTATCATATGGGCACGGGAGTCCTTGTATACAAAGCTAGTGGTGCGGAGGAAAATTTTGCCAGCCCCCGAAACCCTGATCCTTTCTAGACACCCTTGCTTCAACTGCATGCCCTAATAGTTGGCTAAAGGCAAAACCAAAACAACATCAAATTATGCATATTTTAGTCATGAGTAATTTGGGGTATTATTCATCAAGATTCTAATGTGGAACTATTGAGTTCTAAGTCAACCTTTCAACGTAGATCAAATCTAGGGTAACCATGTAACTTAGAGAAAATTATGAAAGTCTAGGGTTCTAATTAGGGAGACAAAACTGAAATAGTCAGATTTCTGACTACCATGGGCTCTGATACCATGTTGTAAAGAGGTGAAATAAATCAACCTCTCTACTAATAATAATGGTAAATACAATCCAATTTGGATAGCAGTGGAAGATAAAATTTTCCGACTATATTCAATTTAAATAAAGTGTACATAAAAAATTTCCCCAATATGGGTGTACATGCTTTATACAAAAAGAGGATCTAAGTAGAGGGAAACTAGACTACTCCACTTTTATCTCCAAGCAACATATCCATCAGCTAGTCCATGTCCACGCTAAGATCTTCATGCCTTATCCATCACCTTGCTCAATTCCTGGGTGGTTGGGAAAGCACCCAATAAAAAGAGGAAAGGAAAGTAAAAGTATGTATTATTAAACTATACCAAAGCTGAAAAGATAATAAAAGCATATAAAAGTAGGCCAGGGTTCATCACAAGACGAGACATCAAGAGTATGATGCTTTTTATAATGAAACTTGCCAATAATAAAAGTAAATAAGGGTTTTGCATGTAAATTAATATGTCTACCTAACTAATTAGGGTTGAGGCACCTATCGAACCTCTAACCTTAGGTGAGGGGAGAATAAGACATTCCCAGTCACCTATAATATTATGGGGAGAATTATAAACATTCCCCTAGGGCGATTATATACATGCCCTCTGTGGGTGGTTGTACATAACTACCTCTACTTTACAATTAAATAGAACATTTAATTACATGCTAGCAAAGAATTATGACAAGATTAATCAAAAGATTTAAATAACATGGCAGTGGGGTATGAAAACCCAAACAAGATAATATTACAACTGATTTTTGAGGCATGAATAAATTAAGTTTCAAGAATCATGAATTAGGTCAGATTAAGCCTCATTAGGGAATATGGGTATTGGTATAAAATTTTCCCAACTGAAGAGGGTAGATGCACATACCTTAGCCTCAAGAGTTCTAGAAACAACTTTCCAACCCTTCACACGAAATCAGAACCCACTTTCCCTAACATCATCATTAGATCTATGAATAAGAATTAGATATACTCGTTAAAGGTTGAAAAACCCTAATATTACTAACTTTTTGTGCAAACTATTGAATTAGACTCCGAAAACATCACAATCGTCTTAGTTAGTGTTTTCTGATCAAAATAACATATAATATTATATATTTTGAAGATATGGACTTTTAGGGTTTTTTTGGTGATTTTTAGATATTTAAATCATTCTAAAAATACATTTTTGCAAACATCAAAATCAAAACTCAAAAACATCTTTAATGGATAGATCTCATCTTCTTGATTTCAAAACACTATTTTTTTTTTAATTTTTGACCATTGGAATAATTTATAGGAATTATTTTACTTCGGCCAATCAAGGGGTGCCACGTAGGCACAGCGTGAGAGAGAACTGGCGAGAGAGATAGAGAGGGCAGAGGGTGGCCCGCGTCTTGTGACCTGGACCCCTCGTTGCTGATGCGTGGGCCGCGGTCAGTGCCTGGTCAAATGCGGCGTAAAAGAACCAAGGACTAGGATGCCCCTTGCGCGGAACAGAGAAAATAAAAGAACAGGAGGGTAAAATCGTAAAAACGCATGGGGCTTTCTTCCCCAAAGCACCCGATGACGACCGACTATAGCTTCTTGCTGCTTGCAAGTGAATTTGGGGGAAAATGAAATACTCAACCAATTTCGACGCACATGTATGCAAAAGAAAAAAGAGAACGAGACAAATCTATTGGTACCTTTTATTAGAATGAAGACGCGGAGACAAGAGAGAGAGAAGCGCCGCAAGACTTGAGACTTCGGCAGCTAGACAAGGGTCGAAACGTCCACCAAACGTGAAATCAAGGATAAGGTTTAGTTGCTAATGTGTCGGCGGACCTAGGGGTATGAATATTTATAGGCAAGGTGACCTAAACTAGGGTTTAGGTAGGTGAAGGTAGAGAGGGACAGCGCAAGCATTGGGCGTTTCTCGAATATTCGCCAAAACCCAAAAACTTTGGGATAAAACGGTGCAGATTTGCGTAAGGAACTTGTAGAGACAAGAATTATTGAATTTCTTTGAGTAAATCTCGAGAAAAGTGGATTTGAAATCTTGGCAGTCAAGCAACCTGTTGCCAAATCGAGCCAACGAAGGAGACAATCCACGGACCCTCCGATCGAGATCCAACGGTCAAAGATCATCGCGATATTCCTATTCAAAATCAATTAAAAAGGCTTATTCATTTAAATATTTTTCTCTCTTTTCGTTTGGAGGATCAAACTTTATCCAAAAATTACCAAATTTTATATTCTGACTGATTTTGATGCATAGAATCCAAATATGGAATTAGTTTTGCATTTTGAGAATGTTTATTGGGTTAAATAATTATAAACTTAGTTTCTCTTTCGTCCTTTATTAATGACATTAGGATTATCCAAAAAATTACAAAACTTCACCCATAACTCATATTATGTATGTTAGATATGAATTTGCTATTATTTCCATTTTTTGAAATTGCTTATTATTTTAAATAATGATTTGAAAGTTTTATACACTTTCTCTCTCCTTAATTTATCTTCTCCTCAAATATTTTCCAAATTGATTCAAAATTCATCCAAAGGTCTATTTTAACATTTAGAACACGAATTTAGCATTATTTTATTTTTTTTGAAGAATTTAATTATTTTATATAATTAATTTAAATTTTACAACTTATTTATCCTTTTAATTTATTAGAGGTATCTAGAAACTTTCTAAAAATGTAAAACTTGGCCTATAAGAAATACTAAATGTGTGCAACACGATTTTGACATTAATTAATTTTTTTTCGACATATATTTAATATTTTTGGTCTTTAAGTCATTTTCTCTCTCCTGAATAAAATAAAATATTAAGCATTGGCCAAATTAAATACAAATTGACTCATAGACTAATTTTTATATATAGATTATAAATCTGGAGTTAGTTTTCTAATTTTAGGGCATTAAATATTTTATATCTCTTTCTTGGCTTATTTCCCATTATCTTGTATTAAAGGCATTATGTATTTATTTATTATCCAAATTAGATGATACTTGGCCATTAAGCAACTTTTAAGTCAAGAAAACGAAATTGATATATTTATTATCCAAATTATCTTCTTGGGTTTCTATTTAGGATTTTTGGAACAATATATTCCTCATTATCTTCTTTTATCCAAAATATTCCATATTATCCCCAATTATTGCATTTATCATCTCCTTTATTTATATTTCGGGATTTTCTTTCTTTTTCATATTCTAAAAAGCACTAGAAAGTTATAGGATGCATTATTTTATTATATTTATTACTTAAGTGGAGATTTTACATATTAAACCCATTACTAAGCTTTCACTGAGGTATTTGTGCACAAAACCCAAATATTGAGAGAAAAGGTGAACAAATGCTCATTAGGCCATTATATTATCCAAAAATTAAATAGAAAGGCCAAAAAGGATATAAATGAAAGGAAAAGATGGAAAAGAGGACCAAAAGGCAAAATGCCCAGATTTCAGTATGTTACAAGTGTCACCTGTGTCTTGCCGACGGGGTCTGCCTCATAATATGAGTTGAATAGACAAATGTGTTGGCCTTGCCGAGTCTGAAGAAGCGAAGTGAAATCCGGTGACTCAGTGAAGTCATATTTATGTTGGAAGTGGCTTGAACTGCATTGGGATGAATTCTTCGGCATATCATCCTCAGGGTACCTTTCATTATATGAATATGAATATGAAGGACTTGAGATGTCGATACATGATGAGATGGAGGGGATATGTTGAATGACTTGGGTAGGATCCATTTCTCCTCCCTCCATCTCTGAACTTGAGGTTGGATGCTCAGATAAGCTACTATATACAGTTTGAGTCATCCAATCATCTTCTAAACATGAAGTGTCCCTAGAAGAGTATGATTGATGTTCTTCCACCCCAAGCTTGTCGCCTTCTGCGGGGTCTGGGGTTTCCTGATGCTCAGCATCCATGTTGTAGTGAACTATCCATCTACCTCCCTTGAGTTGCACCAAGCCTTGAGGAGGGGTGGTGGTGATTGTAAGCTCGTGTTGTTCCAGCTCATCGTCGTCAGTGTATTCACTTGACTAAGATGAATAGTCATCATCATCCTCACCATATAGATTGTTCCAAACCATGATCAGCCTGCTGCTCAAAGTGAAATGACAAGTCTCAATATGAGAGATGTCACTCTAGTTTGGTTCAATATCTGACTCTGGTTCCTCTGACCAACCTTCTGGCTGTAAGGAAACTTGTTTCTTAGAGTCTTCATCACCGTCATCATAGACCCATTCATGTCTATGACTCATATCTTCCATTGGTTCATCAGCTGGGTCATCTGGATAGAATGAAGGGCTTCCCGAAATGGGTTGGTCTTCATAGAAAAATCTTGGTGAATCCAGTTGATGGTCTGAATAGGATGGTGAGATAAACTCCGCTTCAGATCCAATGGAATGGTCTTGATGACTAACTTCTTCATGGTTTTGTGATGACAGCTGTAACCAGATTGTAACCAAATCGATGAGTTCTTGGAGCCTCCTGCCCTGTTCAACATCTTTATCATGAAGTTGTTTACTTGAGCAACAATGCTTTCGAGACCCATCAATTCTGCCATGCACATATGAGGGGAGTCCGCTGTATCAAACTGATGTGCTTGGATGGATCCTTGCTCAAGTGTTCGAAGTAGACTTCTACTGCTGTCTACAACCTCGGTGACTAGTTTGAGATGATGATCCTACTCTTCTAGTAGTTGTTGAAATTGATCGACATCTTGGAGATGAGGGGCTAAGGAGGTGAGTGCGTTGGCACTTTCTCAGCCCAACTCCATTGCCTTGATCGATTCTTACTCCCATGATGGCACAGAAGTCGAGGGATGACTGGCAGTCTCCGTTTTTGGGGTATCATCGTATGACAATTGTGGGGGCGAATATAACTCGATGAGTTGTAAGGCACGACTTTCTATTATTTGCCAGTAGTTAGAACTACGGAAAAGCTTGGGAGGACAGGTCGACAAGATCACTTGTCTTGCCGAAGCGAGATCTATGGCTGAAAAAGGTATAAGAAAAAAAGGAAACTATTCAGTATATATGGACAAGTATGTGTAAAGCAAGAGGAAAACTATTCATATATAAACAGGCTTATAGTGGCAGAACAAAATCTTTGAGGAGTGTAAACATGGAAAACTACGTCCCCGACAACGACGCCAAAAAGATGATCGACCCAGAATTGAGTCTGAACTTTTACATTTATAACCTGAAACCTTCTAAGACGCCCGTAACTTTTATTATGGTGTCAAAGTAGATATACAAGGTCAAACATAGGGACGTGGTGACGTTTGGGACGCCACAGATCTCATTCTTAAGTCAGATAAGCCAAAACTATAGTTGATGAAAATATAAGCTAGAACTCGTCTAGCGGGTTTTCATGAATTAAAACAAAACAAAGAAGAAACGAAAACAAAACCGAGTCTGTGAGATTCTACTATTCAAGAGAGAAGGCGTTCTTGGCCATGTAACCACATGTTTGGCAGTCTATGCACCCTTTCTCAGGCGTAGACAACCCTCGAACACCTGAGCAAGCAATCTATATTCAAACATAGTACATATTGTCGTGTCTGTTCCTATGGGGTCATCCCACTCGCTCTCACGATGCGTGACTAGAACCATCAATGATATGTCATCGAGCCTCTCTCAAGGATGACATATCAACACCTGAGAATATACTAGGTACCCTCTCGGGTCTTAGAATATTCTAGAGGTGTTAGGAACAGACAACCTTGAATCGTCCTCCTCTCAGATTCCGATCCAAACCATCTTCTCTTAACCATTCCTACACAGATCTCTCGATACAAGTAGAAATAATGGTTCAAGCAAGAAAGAGATCAACCAAACTAGCAATCATAACCAAAAAGGGAAGATAGAACAACAAACATACTAGATCTGAATTAAATCTACTTTCTTAAGGAAAAAATACATAAACTTGCCCAACACGGGCTAAATAGCCAAGAAGGATCTCAACTAGCCATAGAAAAGCATAGTTGGCACCGAACAAAGATGAAAGAACATCATTGTACAAGAAACCAAGGAACCCAACTGAAGAAAGGGGTAGAAGAAGAGATTTAGCCCATGGAGGAGAGGTGGCTCTCACTCCTTTGCCTCCGTATAGTCTGGATCTTGTCTTTTGGTCGTCCTCCTTGATCAGATCTAGACTCCTTGGTCCTCTTCCTCTCTAGATCCATCCCGAACATCAGCTTGGTGGGTGAACGAAGGTGGAGGACGATGGAGGTCGTGGGTCTTCTCACTCGTAAGCTTTCTCCCTTGGATCTCGAAGGCCAGGGGATGATGGAGAGTGGTGGAGAATGGAAGCTTGCTGAAGAGGAGGGTGTTGGGTGAGCTCTTTGGCCTTCTCATACCTCTGGACTCTCCCACAGAACTCTGGGAACCTTCAGATCTCAAAGCAGCAACCTCTCAGCATCCTTGGTCGAGGTCCCCCCTTCAAATGAGTGAGGGGGCATCTATTTATAGAGGCATACTGCAGACCGCGGCCAACATGTATCACGGTCGATCACGGTCGTGGCCAACACTGCGATCGCGGTTCATGGAGTGGAAATTGCGGTCACAGTGATGAAGATTGCAGTCGTGGTCTGGAGACATGGTCGTGGTGCGAGGCCACGATTGTGGTGGAAGGAATCGGCCATGGTCGTGGCGAAAGGACATAGCCGTGGTGAGGAATCGCGGTCGCGGTTGTGGAAAGAAAAACCATGGTGACGGTTATTGGCCACAGTCATGGCAGATGGCCACGGTCGTGGTTGTTGAAGATGAAGCCCGTGGTCGCAGTTATTGGCCACAGTCGTGGCGGATGGCCACGGTCATGGTGAGGGATCGCGGTCGCAGTGTTGAAGACTGTGGTCACGGTTATTGGCCACAGTTGTGGCAAGGACTGTAGTCGCAGTTTTGAAGGTCACAATCACGATGGGCACCATGCTCGTACCTGATTTCCACGGTCATGGTGGGTTCATAGCTGCCACAAAAACCATGTGTTTGGGAGAAATCTTTGGATAATAGATGTCTTATCTGTTTTGGTGCATGCACGTCCCAAAATTGGCTAAATTGGCTACATTATTGGCAATTCTAACTACATTATCTAATGAGAGATAGAAAGCATAAACCGTGTGCATTATTGGGCAAATTAAGACTAAAGTGACACGAAACTATAGATAAAATGCATAGATAATATGCGTAGATTTGGGTGTTATCAGATATTCAATTTGAGCAAATATCAACTGACGTGGCTCCCAACTGACCGGGTTAAGTGTTGAAATGACCGGTTCGAGTGTCAGGTTGATTGGTAATTGCATTGGCTGAATTTTGGATGAGCTGGGGAGTGAAATGATTGGTTCACTTAGTGAACTGATTGGTTCGTGTTTGTGAGATGACCATTTCACAAAGTGAGACGCTCGGTTCGTGGTGCAATTTGATTGCAACAACGATTAATGTTAACATCATGTCGTGTATTAATTCGATTAGAATTGCTAATTCACATGTGGTTGGGAAACATGACAAAATGATTGGTTCAGTGGGTGAAGCGATCAACTACGTACCAACTGATCGGTTTTCTTGCGAACTGACCATTTCGCCTGCCACAGGTTGTGAATTGTCAAGAAATTTTGGTCCCTTCTTCTCTTACTCAGATTAAGAACCCTGACCCTAAACCCCCTATGAATAGAGGGTTACTGGGAGCTTCTCAGACACAACTCAATTGCCTCTAATAATTATTTGTCTTCTCTGGTTGTGGTAACCAAGAGAACTCAAGTAAGTCGTATCCGATAAACAAAGGGATAACAAGACAAAACAATTGTGGGAGAGTAAGTTGGTGACTAGTACACCAATGGGAGGGATGACTCCTTCTTGTGTATTCTAGTAGAACCACAGGAGGTCTAGGCGGTCTGTGTGGTCTTCTCTAGAGGCATGGATACTTTTCTTGCTAGGAGGACAACGTCAGCCTGCTGTGCGTAGTGGAGAGTGGGAGAACTTGCAGACGTTGTTCGAGTGCAACTAGAAAAAAGCTGCACAACTGCAACGAGGAATAGTCATTGGACTTGCTCCATGACTAGGTATGACCTCGTTAAATCATCCTTCTCATTGCATAGTTGTTGACGCAATCTTACTATTATGGGAAATATGGATATAATTTTTTTGTTTTTGTTGCCTACTCTGATGTTGTATTTTGCTACATATATGACCTACATCTATTGCAACTATTGCATTTGATTGAAGTCTAAAGGAGGTTCTTGGAGAAATCATGCTGGAAATTTTGGTTGGACCAAAGTTATGCCCATAAACCTTTATAGTGATGGGGATAAATGCATCATTCAACTTGCTATTAGGAAGGCCCTGGATTCATAAGAATAAGGTGCTACCTTCTTCTTTACATAAATGTCTTAAATTCTGGGATGGAAACAACATTGTGATTGTTCACGACCATTCTGTACTAGAGTCATGGCCTTTGATAAGTACTAATGAGCTAGCATTATGATTTAATATGCTCCATGTTGAAACTATCAATTATAATCCTAAATAGTTTTGAGTGTTTCCAAGAACTCATAAAGATCACACTAAGTACAATGATTCTCTACCCAGAATGGGTCTCCAACTTGGCCAAGGATTAGGTTGCAATCACCAGGGGATTACTTTCCCTGTCATGCTGCCAATTAATCAATATAAGAGGGGTCTCGACTATCATGGTCCAATGAAGAAGAAGAGCATGCATTCAACCAAATGGGTACCTCATTGGCATCCGTCTATAGTTTGGCCAACAGAGAACGGTTCACGATAGAAGCGCAATTTTCTATCTAGAAAGAAGACTTTCTTTGAGTGAAAAAACCTTCAAGAACATGCCCAATGGAGCAATCAAGTTTGTGGCTCATATCCACTCTATAGAAATGTGTCAACAATATCTAACAAGCCATGCGAAGATAAGTCTGACTCCTAACTATTATGTAGAATTGCAATCAAGTGATGATTATCTTGATGCTTATGAACAAGTTGAAGATGGCAACATCATGATAATATCCAAATCAGGGGAAAAGATGTCAACTCAGGAATATATACAGAGGTTGTTACCTTGGGAGGTTATCAACATTTTTAATTATGAAATACAAGCTTCCAACATACTTGGCATTGCTCCTCGTGATTCAAAAAATGACCAATAACTTATGAGAATGTTCCATCATGGTTCTTCTACTAGGATCCTCCTCAGAAATTAAAGTGGTCCTCCACACACCATAGATTCCAAACCGTCAACAAGCCCAACAACATTGAGTTAGAATTTTTTCATCAGTGTCACAAGAATAGGAAACACATTGAAACACATTGTTGAGGTATTTGCAGATACATCTTCCAACTACGAGGATATCTAGATTCTAGAATACATGTTAAGGGAACATAAACCATTTCATTTTGTTGATGAAACTAAGATAACAAATATTAGCAATTGTCCTATTGAATGTCATGTGAAGATTGAGGAAGCCTAACCTCCATCTATCAAGAAATCCCTCATAGATCTCCTTAGATGAAACATTGATATATTTTCCTGGAGTCATGTTGATATGCTAGGATTAGATGAATCCATTGCAGTCCACCTTCTTCCAACAATTCTAGGCATGCGTCCGATCAAACAAAAAGGTCATTGTATTCATCCTAAATGGGGTATTAAAATTAGAGAGGAAGTGAAAAAGCAACATGATGCTGGGTTCATCCAGCCAGTTTCTTATCTGACATGGTTTGCTAATATAGTTCTTGTACCAAAGAAGGATGGTCATGTTAGAATGTGTTTTGATTATAGAGATCTTAATAAGGCCAGTCCAAAGGATGATTTTCCTTTACCTTAAATTAACGTCATGGTAGATAATACAGTTGGACATGGTCTTGTTAGCTTTATGAATGGGTTTTCCGACGACAACTAGATTAAGATGGCACCTTCTGATATGGAAAAACAGCTTTCACTACCAAGTTGGGGGTCTTCTTCTATCGTGTAATGCCTTTTGGTATAAAAAATGTTGGTGCTACATACCAACGAGCTATGGTAGCTTTGTTTCATGATTATGCATAAAGAAATTGAAGTTTATATTGATGATATGATTGCCAAGTCAAAACACCCTGCGGATCATATATTATTTCTAGAGAAGCCCTTTGACATGCTCAAAAGCTTTTGAATTCGACTAGATCCTAACAAGTGCACATTCGACATCACTTTTGGAAACTTATTAAGATACATTGTCAATCAACATGTATTTGAAGTGGACCCACACAAGGCTCAAGCAATAATTGACCTTCCACCACCTTGCACCAAGAAGGAGATCTGGGGCCTACTAGGACGTCTCCAATATATCCGTAGATTCATTGCTAAGCTAACACCAATATGTAAGCTTCTAAAAAAGAACTCCAACACAAACTGGCATGATCAGTGTCAAGAAGCATTCGATATGATTAAGAAGTACCTATAAAACCATCCAGTGCTCAACCACCTATTCCAGGGTACCCTCTCACCCTGCACTTGTCCATATCAGATGGATCCGTGGGTGGTGTTCTCACACAAAAGGATGGGAATGAAGAACATGAAATGTACTATATCTCAAAGAAATTCATATATATTGAGGCAAAGTCTACAATGGTAGAAAAGAATTGCCTAGCATTGGTCCATGGAACTCAAAAATTAAGATATTACCTTGTGTCATATCTTGTGCAACTAGTGGCCCAAAATGATATTCTATGTTATTTGTGTGCTTGTTCTATATTAGTGGGTAGATGCGCAAAGTGGCAAGTACTTTTATCTAAATTTGACATCAAATATGTGTCAATGAAAGCAGTCAAAGCTCAAGCACTTGAAGACTAGCTAGTTGATAATCCTACTAGAGAACCGATAGAATAAGATCTTGATTTTCTAGATGAAGACATTGGCATGATTAACAATTCCATTAGTGATTGTTCCATTATTCCTGACTTGTGGACCTTGTATTTTGACAACATGGCAAACCAACATAGAAAAGGAGTAGGTGTGGTCCTCATATAAATTCCTACCTTTATAGTATAATAATATAGGAATTCCAGTAGAATTGGAAAGCATTAAGACATTTTTTGGAAATAGTAATGGAATACTCCTATCTAATGGAAGATGTAAAGTATCCTCTATTGTTTAGTTCTTTTTCCTAATGTAGATCACATTTTAGTTGCAAGGAGATTGGAGTTTGAAGCCACAAACAATGTGGCTGAATATGAAGTATGCATCTTATGCTTGCATGTAGCAAAGGATATGGGAGTTCGTCATTTCCAAATCATCGGAGAGTGACTCCTAATTGTATCACAAATTAATGGTGACTGGAAAATAAGTAGGACCATCTCATCCCTTATCAAGAGTATCTCAGTAATCTCACCAAGGACTTTGAAGAAGTCTCGTTCAACCATTTAAAAGAGATCCCAACACGCATGCTAATGCCCTCGCCACGCTTGCATCTTGGGCCAAGATAGAAGGACCAGAAATCTTCTCAGTGGAGGTCAAGACTCTTTCTCAACTGGCCTATTGTATGCAGATTGAACAAGGTGAAGTCAATGATGGGCATCCTTTGTTGTATGACATCAAATGATTCCTGGAGGGCCATCCCTTTCCTAAAGTATCTTCCAAACGGGATCAATAGACAATCAGATGCTTGGCAATACACTTGTATCATACTCAACTTTGGAATGATAGATTTACCCTCCCTTTTCTTAGATCTATCTTGTAATTATGTCAATATTAATTTTTTCCTTAAAGTAGATGATATTAGGATTAATTGGAGTGATGAAATATAATATTTGAGTGAAAATTTAAATATGGAGGGTTTCATGATGAATTATTCAATGTAGTCTTCAGTTGAGAGTTAATTATATTGACTCATCAATTAAATTAGTTGTGACCCTAAATTGGTAGTTAACTTAATGAGGCTAATTAATGAAAGGAAAACCATGTATCAAATTGACTAAGAAAGGAATTAAATGTATTAATTAAAAGTTTAAATTATAAGTAATAAACACATCCTGGTGGTGAGGCTGACATTAAAATTGAGATCCTCACATTTTAATTAGTCAACATACAAAATATTAGATCTATTGGAAATTGTTTTCCCTTTTGATTAATTGATTAAGGTACTTACATATGAGAATACATTTAATTTCATTCAATTCCTAAGTCTATATTAAATTTCCTTGTTGACTGTAACACATCCCTTCATCTCTTTTCCTTTGTGTGTGCATTTATGTTCTTCATGCAGTCTGTGACCCTCTCCCTCCACTATCACGCTACTCACGCTAGATCAAGGCATCACAAATAGCCACCCCAAAGGTCATTTCTTCTCCTCGCTATTTCATATGTTTCTCCTTCTGTTTCCTTCTCCCATTCACTTCCTCTCTCCCTCACCCCCCTATTTCATCTCTCTTCCCCTTCTTCCCTTTCCTCTCATCCTCCTCACCTAACCCTAGATGCCTGACACCCCTCTACCATTTGCGTTGCCTCTTGACTGCCGGCTACCACAAGGCACCACTGTCTGCCCAGGTTGCGCCATGGTGCAGATGGGCGTTGCTTTACAACTCAACAAACCTCTTTGGAAGACCTACAAAGTCGACTCCTCCAACCTAAAACATGTCGGTGCCTCCTTTTCTCCCCTACCTCTCCTCTAGTTGTTCCTCTTCCACCTACGCCCAATAGCGTCAGGGAGTGCCAAGAGGTGCCCAACAACACAAGGAAATCTTAGAATCACCAGGCAGTGCAACACTGACTCCTCCTCTTCTCTTCCTCATCTAGTCATCGCCCTTTCTTCCAAGGCCACATGACACCTTCACCGCTTTGACCCCAAACATGAACGACATCGTCTGCAATTCGACAACACCACTAGTCTCGACGCCAAATGCCCATGCTTGGTCTTTCCAGCCTATGCACCCTCACCTCAACAAACTTACAGCCATCTCGACACCATCAGACTCCCTCATCATCCTTGACCACCTGCACCATTAACGACCTGCAACATTGCAATCCTATAGACTGTAGCGTGCAAGTCACTGCCCTTGGTCTGATTCTCATCAACTTCCTCATTTCTTCCTACGGTGAAATGATCCACCATCACCAACTAGGAGTGGACGGCAGAAGAGATCCTCCCCACCAAAATCCATGAGGCTCCCTCCTTTCATCCTAAGAAGCAAAATCCACCTACAATTCAAGC
This sequence comes from Alisma plantago-aquatica, assembly GCA_963693085.1. NCBI lineage: Eukaryota > Viridiplantae > Streptophyta > Magnoliopsida > Alismatales > Alismataceae > Alisma > Alisma plantago-aquatica. The sequence continues at coordinate 1,643,287,155 of OY856409.1, forward strand.
AACCAACACCTAGACAACCTTCTTCTTCACTCTCGCCTCAACCTAGCCATGCTCTTAACTTACTTCCCCCTTAAACACCAACATCTCCTCATGTTCATGATTCCTGGGACAATCACCATCATCTACTTCCAGTGAAGATCTACAATGTGAACCACCAAAATCTCAGATATCCAACACAACCTACAATCCTTACAAACCTTAAACCAATATGCTGATCAGTGTCATACTTCATCGATTAGCTGAGGAGGTAGCTGCAAGGTCATATGAAGAATCTTCCCTGAATGGATATCAACTTGATCCTAAGAAAGTTGGCAGAGTAAGTGGAGTTGCCTTTCTGTCATAATCACCTCAAACAACTAAACCATGGGTACCACCTCCACTCATAATTCAGAGAGTCACTTTGATCAAGGTAAGACAATCCGTTCTTGTTAACATCTAATCAACGACTCTTGAGTATTCCTATATAGTGATCTACTTAACAATAAAAATGATCACATAATGCTTTAGGAATATTTGATTGGTTAAATCTATTCCAATAGGCATCTAGACTTTATTAATTGACTTACTATTTCATAGTAGTATATATACCATGGTTTATGCACGTTAACAACTAGTAAGTTATATGAATCATGATTAGGATAGTAAAAACATTGATTGATGTATTCACTTAGTATCTTTCATATGGGTATTGGTTTATATATAGGTTTGAGAGTTAATAAATGGTTAATCAGGGATCACAATTTTAGTGGTTGTTATAAGGAGACTTGATATGATCTCATTCCTTTTTATATCATACATTCCCGAGACATAATACATTGGTATATATATGTATCTGCCAAGTTTTATAAATCACATAGATCTAGGGTACACATATATCTAGATTGGTTGGTTCTTAACAAAAGAAATAGGAAATATGAATAAGAATGTATTATTGATAACATAAGTATGAGTGACATTGAAATACATAAGTTATGTAAAAAAATAAGGTAAGATGACAATTTTGATTAAAATAGTTATTAGAGAAATAACCTCAATTACGAATTATTGATATAGGCAAAGAATAATCATAATCATGTCTAGCTAAGCCCCTTTTGGTGGATTATTTGGGGCTAAAATGTTACTTTGATACCATGTTGAGGGAAAATAACTTGTTTTGAACATATTTCTATTTTATGATGACTGTCTCTTGCTTCTATCTCATTTCCTATTATCTTGTTTGTGATTTGTGATTTTAAACATGGATTGCTTGTTATATGATGCTTGAAGACACCTAGCTTCTAGAGAAAAATGGTTTGTATGTGGCTATCTTAGGGATTGCTCCTAGGTCCAATTAGTGGATCCTTAGCTAACACCCTTTGCATACAACTCCCTTCTCCTACACTGATAACCTTAGGTTGCAACAACAAGAATATCGGGTATCCCTAACCCCTACATCAACATTAGATTACCAAATACTAGGTTTAGATGTACTTTCATTTTTGAACTAGTGAATGTGGACTGATGTGTGTAATAAATACCTTAGGTTAAGAAGGACAATGATCAATATCATCCCTAGAGATAGGGTTAGTCATAAAGACTAGGTATGTACTCCTCTCTATTTAATTTTGGGCACAATTTGACTTAAATATTCATACAATGAGGCATCATTTGACTATTGCCCCTTTTTATTCATCCATGTTGCAAATTCTTTATTTCATGAATCACATGATTTCACTTTTATTGATGAATACTTTGTTTCCTTGGGTCAATGACCCCACCTGCTTGGTTTTTGTACATGAAAATATGATTGGTGAATGCAAACTATCTTTCCACTCTATTTATGCATGTTAGATAAATTGTCTAGCTAACTATCGTAGATGCTTATGTGTAACCATTAGGGTGTGCTACTTCTACCCTTATATATACAAAGGTGTGCTAATTCTTCCTATGGGTGTGCTATTTCTACCCAATTTTATATATAGGCTAATGGCTCGGTGGTGTCTTAGCCCTACTATTGTTATCTTTAGTCAATATATATCTGCACGTGAATGATTCTGATTGTTGTGATATTGTGAATGGTTAATGGCAAGATGTGTTATCTCAATTGTTTATTTACTTATATGCCTCATTCATTTGGAATTCATTTACTTGATATATCTATTTTTGGAACTTACTTATATTTGATGACCCTCCTTTTTATGGGAACATCTCTTTTTCTCTTTTTACCCATTTAAATGCCCAAAATATTGTTAAATGTACATAGTCAGCTTTTGCTGATGCATAATCTTTTGTTTCCTATTTTTAATGGGTGTTCCCTCCACCAATTTGTAGGTGCTTTATTTGGCAGAGACTCGGGATGATCGTGATCTCATTGGTGAACTTAATCACCACTTGAGATATCCTTGTTACCCTCTGCAGATGGGCTTATGTGTTTATAGATGTAACCTTTTCAATTTATGCACTACCCATAAGGTTAGATGGTTATGTACATGGAAACATTTTATAACTTTGTAAATAGTTTTGTTTTCCGCTACTTAAATATTTCATGGCTAGTGTTTTTTACCATTGAGTGGGCCCGCTATCGGGTCCCACTCTTTACAGAATGGTATCAGAGCCTAAGCAATCGGTAACTAGACTATTTCAAGTTATTTTAGATTGTTATTTAGTAGGTAGATGACCCTTTAGAGGTTGTTGTCATACCTAAACCTCAATTGTGTTCACCAATTAGGGTTTCAACCCCTATCCACTTTGGTGGTATATATGAATCCCATAAAAAGTATGTTGATGACCTAGTTTTGAGTAAACTCCTATCAATCCTACCCTCTATTTGTAGGCAAAACTTTCTATACATAAAGGTTGACTCTCCTAGGAAGTAGCATCTACCTACCGCCTTAGAAGAGGACAATTCATCTATTATAGAGAGTAGGTTGGCTTGAACTCACATAATTGTATGTTTCCCTAGTACAAGTCATCAAACCTTTTGCTTTTGTTATTTTTCTAGCATGCCTATGATATGTCCATTATAAGGACTGATGCATTCATGGATACAAAATTAGAGTAGTGATAAGAGTTGTATATTTTGAGATGTTCTATGGAGCACATGATGAAAGGAACTACATCCTTTGAGGCTAGGCTTGTCTTGCCTAAAACATGGAGTTATCTCAACATAGTTTGGCTTGAGACTCACCTCCCATGAGCTAGATACTATACAATCCTTGGGATATCATCCTTCACATACTATAAGGTAGGAATGATGCTTATCTCCCTCATCCTATAAAGGAATGATTGCATAGTTGGATTACATAATAAAACTTTGTACCATGTTATTTTTTCCCTAAGGACATATGAAGGTACAATCCTATTTGGAAGCCATAGTGAATACTTATTTCTTGAAACTTTGGATATACATCGACACCAATGGTATGTGAATTAGGTACATCTACGGTTGATCCCTAAAGAATTGACCACTCTCTCATCACCACTTTATAACTAATTTACCTAGTATGTGAGGTAAGGAGCAGTTGACTATCTAGTTTATAGGGGATTGCAATGACACCATAGATGTAAACCAACTAGGGGAAGTAGAGACCCTAATGTCTTCTTATTATGGTTACGTGATCTTACAAATATTTGATGTTTTGGATGTGATGGCCTAAGTCACCATTAAGAGATTGGTGGAATAATGGAGGTTGTACCTAGTAGGACCTATTAGAAGTTAATTGTATGCTAGAAGAAACATGTATCCCCTCCCCATCTAGAATTGAGATCTATTGGTTCTATGCCTTGGTGATGTGTGTAGAGAAGCCTTCTTATGAAAATCAAGTGACATTAGAGTGATAGTATATTTTGTATGTGGTAAAAAATGGTCGACTTGGTTCTTGAAATGATTTTGGCACGATTTTGGATTCCCATCACAATATTTTCATCATCAAACTTATTTTCATATTACATTATATTTACAAAAAAAGCTTTTCAGAATTTACCAATGGTTTTGAAACCAAGTCACAACCACAAGGAAGATTTAGTAGTATATAGGCCCTATGATGAAGAAATATTTGATTTTCATGATCAACCCTTCAACTCTAGGCATAAAGAACAAATATATTTGGCTACTCTCAACTTGTTGTATGGTTAGATAGGCCCTTTTAAAGGATAGAGCCTTGTATACTAGTTTGTAACTTAATTTAATGAATAGTTGAAATCAATGGTTATTAGCATTGGAAACTTATCATGGAAGGGATATCAATATCGCAATAGTAAGATGGATAAACCTACTTAATAATGTAGATACCATACTAACTAAAGTTGTTAAAATCATCCTCTATCTTAGTGTAAATTTCCTAGATCAATTCTACATATGAGAAGATAACAAGATGTGATGGATGGAGTAATATTAGTTCACGATGGGTTCTACATGCTAGTACAATGTGGGTATGTTATTATAGGACTCACTACATTAACTTTATCTAGTGAATTAGAAACTTAAATTTCGTAGAAAATTATAGCTTAGTATTTTGGGTTGTAGCTTGATGGATTTCGGGGATGAAATCCTCTTTAAGGGGTAAAGTGTTGTATCATACTCAACTTTAGAATGATAGTTTAACCCTCCCTTTTCTTAGATCTATCTTGTAATTATGTCAATATTAATTTTTCGCTTAAAGTAGATGATATTAGGGTTAATTGGAGTGATGAAATATAATATTTTAGTAAAAATATAAATATGGAGGGTTTCATGATAAATGATTTAATGTAGTCTTCAATTGAGAGTTAATTGTATTGACTCATCAATTAAATTAGTTGTGATCCTAAATTGGTAGTTAACTTAATGAGGCTAATTGATGAAAGGAAAACCATGTATCAAATTGACTAAGAAAGGAATTAAATATATTTTATAAAACTTTAAAATAGAAGTAATAAACACATCCTAGTGGCGAGGCTGACATTAAAATTGAGATCCTCACACATTAATTAGTCAACATACACAATCTTAGATCTATTGGGCATTGTTTTACCTTCTGATTAATTGGTTAAGGTACATACATATGAGAATACATTTAATTTCATTCAATTCCTAAGT